>CM034002.1:4220641-4310212 GCA_019603395.1 Cyrtorhinus lividipennis | reverse complement strand
GCTTGGCAAGTTGTGGGAAGGCGGTTCGTAGTTTCTCTAATGAATGTTTTTTTTTTTTTTTTTTTTTTTTCTAAAAACTTTTTTTCACATCCAAAAAGGGAGAGGGGCAGAGGGTGTTCAAAAAGAAAATTGATAAGGGAACTTCATTTCGAAAAGTCCCAACAACTGAGGAAATAAACATGGAATTGATTGAACGGAACGGAATTGGTGCGTTATGGACAATACTTGGGTTGTAGATTTAGTAGAAGATACCAACAAAAGGCTTTAACCTGAGTAATTTACCTCGGGTTCCCTGCTATTCACATTTTCTTTCATCACTGAACAGCCGGTCTTTTTTTTTCCGAGGAAGGACAGATTTTGGAGCGTAGGGAACTGCTAGGAGGGAGTGCGGCTGGGGATTGGTGAGGATATTACAGCGCGAGGTTTATAATTTTATACATTATGTCATAACTGATGTTAAGAAGAACAGTTCAGTAGAATCCGCGCGATAACTCAAAGGCTTAGACCGCGTAGGAAAATAGTAAAACGGATCTCCGGAGTGGGCGAAATGGTTGGAACATAACGGTCTGAAACCGTGACAATTGGAAGGCACTTGTAAAAGGACACAGGGGAAACCCTTCGAGCAAGAGAGTGCCATTAAACTGAGGGAGGGCTCAACGTTGCAGTCAAGTGGGCCCGTGGGCTCTTGTGGTTCTGACGGGTTTTGATTTACCTTCATTATCCATACCCATACCCACTGCTGAAGTTCCAACTTCCCGACACCGAAGAGGAATCTTCTCACGTAATAAACTCCACCGGACTTTTAAAATTTGTTATCGTTGGTATGTCACATACTTGGTAAGGGACAACATGTCAATTTTAGGGGTGCTCAAGCAGTAATAAATCGTGTTGCGTGTTAATAAATCTAACTTGAACCTCTTTATTTTTTATACTTTTGCTTCCTATTCAAGTTACGGTTAAAATATAAAAGTCAGAAATAGTGTGACCGATTGGCTGATTAGCGATGGAAAATGACACTGCCAAGGCTATGACACAGGAGCTTCTTTCCTCAAGTGTCCCCAATATATTTAAGGCTCTGTGTTCCCGTACACGCAAGTACGTCAGGATTTAATTGCTGGCTTGCGTCATAACGAAAAATTACATCTGCAAACTGCATGCTGAAACGTTGAATGTATGCAAACTTTAGCAGAATTTTCTTTTTGTTTTAAAAAATAAGCTGTGTGAGTCTATTGTTTTGCAGACTTGGTAGCAACGGATGGCAATCATCGGATGCTTCATTAAATAATTATTAAGTAGCATAGAACATGAATTTACGGAGACTCATCTGCTAGAATCCGTTATGGAAGTAGCGGAAGTGGAGATGGATGGATTACTACCTTGCGTAGATTTTGCTGGAAAAGCGCAACTGAGTGTGCAAACATTAGAAAATGGACAAAGATTCTTTTTCGAGCAAGAAACAGCATTTTTATTCACACCCTCTTCCATTTCGATCCATCTTTCAGGCTGTGATAATAATTTATTCAAACTACAAATAGGAACATAGAAGCATGCCGAAATTCCTTCTCTTCTGGGAGAGGGATAATTTGGCCCGGAAAATGCACTCAAGTAGCAGAGTAATTGCAATTTAGGCTCACAGAAATCAGTGTGATTTATAGTATCATAACTATGATTGGCTGAGTCCCTGTTCTATTTTTGGACCACTGATTCAAGCCGAAAGAAATCGTCAAAGATATTATTCCAGTATTCTTTTTACTTTATTTGTGTTAGTATTTCTCATTGGATTCGCACTGGAAATGATCAGTTTCAGTTTGTTCAGTACAAATGGATCAATCTGTTCTTTCTGAGCCCAGTCAACCACTCATAGACCTCACCCCAACTCAGCCACGGTGGAGTGGATTATGGTAATCAAGGGTATAGATAGCGAGGCGAGAGTTTACCTCCGAGTAGAGCGGAATTCCGAGCAAGGGGTTGATTTGGAGGGACCTGAATTTACAAGTGGCGGTTTCGGACTGCGAGGGGTTTGTGTAGGAGGCGAGGGGAGACATTTGATCGAGTGGACACTCCCGGGATGGGTGCCGTTTCACCACCTTCGAGGGTGCAGGGGAGTAATTTCCCTATTTGTGGAGCACTCCTTGCTGAGATATGCCGCTCGTATTTAGGCGCGATGCGGTACAGAGTGAGGAGGGGTGTCTGTTCACCGAGAGGACGGAGTTGAGGTGGGGATGGTGGGACAATTCCTACTGACTTAATTCATTCAAGCCGCGGGCTTTGCTTTGTACAATAACTTCTTCTTTCTCCTGATAAATGCAGCCCGTTCCGTTATTGTACAACTTCTTCCCTCGTACAACCGTCAATTCCTTATTCTCCCTCGTTGAAATTCATTCCTTCCAATTCAGCCAAGTTCTTCCTTCTTATGATTCAACTGAACGACTTTTATCATCTCAACTTCCAAATCATCTCTTTGCCGCAGACGCTCATCTCGCTCATAACCTCGTTAGTTTCCCTCTTGCAGAATTCTACTTGGCCTCAAATTCACACAGAGTTCCAACCTTTTCCCCCTCTTCTGAACGCAGAAGAAAAGCAATATTTTCTCTGCTTAGCGCAATTGGGCTGTACTCCAAGACCGTAGGCGAGAAGTCCCCTAATACAGTATGGGGTCTCCCCTCATCAGAATTTGTGTCGAAATCCTAATTTTCTTATACGAGATAGGCATCAGGAGCACGTCATAATGTTAAAGAAAATTTCCCTGACAATACTGAAATACTGAAATCCTGACTAGGCATAGAAGATCACCTACAAAATACGTTCTTTTCGAACTTGGGTCTGGGGCTAACTTTTATTGTGGGATCCTCTCATTCAAGAGCGAATTTGGGACGCCATTGTTAGAACCCAAAACTGATGCAAATACCCTTATAAGGTATATAATATTTTAATTTTTGGTTCTTAATAGAGTGTATGTGTACCGTATCATTTATTTTCCCCTCACTTCCTCAACCCTCTTATTAGGAAACCTCATCTAGGTCAGATTGTTGGCGTGGGCTACAAACCCATCCCCTTCAAACTCACCCGATAGCCATGATGTAAAAAAACATGCCCCATGATCACAAATAAACACTGATGATCAGTGATCAATAATTAAATATTGGATATTGAATTTAACAACACTTTGATGTAGCAATTCAGTAGGTTTAAGTGCTAAATTTCAGCTATTCTAGTATTCCAAGCTATTTTCGTTAACAATTCTTATTCAGTTAGACAAGAAACCCAAACCTCGTTTAATCTTCATTTTTGTACATTTAAGTATTTGAACATTCAGAATCCAATATATAATAACAATTCCATATCCCACACCTCACCTCTTTCCATCCGGAACGGGCCTAAATATGTCCACCACGCACCTAAGTAAAGCACGGCAACGAAGTATACTCCTACCTCAACCGCTTGCAGTCTTGCGTTTTTAGTATCCCCGCGTCCTTTCTATTTTACCCTCCAAAGCAGCTATATTATTTCTCGTAGGTTAAATGATGTTAAAACACTCGTTTCATGTGATTAGTCCCTACGTAGTTGAGAAATTGAGTTCTACAAAATACAATACGACCTCTACTTACTGTACAGCATCTCATCTACAACTAGTTAACTACTGTTATCATTGCTTCTATCTTTGTAAATCTGGTACCAACTAATGGTACTTTGATATGATATAGACGTTTCTTTGAATGTAAATTTGAAAGGTCTCCTCGGTTTCCAGTGGCTCTTTGATGACGTTTTCCTACTACTTTTTAGTAGTAAATCGATACTATATTAGTTCAACCGTTGTTATTCGAAGGTCGTCAATCATAATTACTGGCCTGATAAGACCAGCTGCACGGACATCAAATTTCACTTTGATATCTCTACCCTCCAAGAAAACAAGGACAGATGTTTAAAATTTGCTGTGTCTAACAAAGTCGATCATAGCTAATTCTCACCAGGAAGTTCGATGAAGAATATCGTTGAGAGTTGTTCACTTCATAAGGATGAATTCCATTTGTGATAATCGCCTCCTGAGTCAATGATTTCATGTGATGCCGAGTGTGTAAAGGAGAAACGTTTCAGCTTATGACCAGAAGAAGGAAAAAAACCGGGTAAAAACAACAATAATATTCCTACTTTCCGTTGTGCCCGAGCAAGTAAGATCGAATACGAAGAGAGACTTATTCTTGGATCAACTTTTTGCGTACGGAAGACGGTCCCGAGACAGAGCAGTCAGCTGGTTGTTAGCACGCGACGGCTTTCGATCACAAGCTCACTTTTCTACGAACAACTTCCAGATCTCCGTAACGAGTCACCCTGTATGTTTAAAATATACAGTCCGATTGGGACTCGTTCCTATTCTTATGAGAACCGCGCTCTATATCTCCTCTTTAAAGTGACTCTTTTTCGATATATAAAGATCTTTTGAAACGGGAAAATTCGCTATTTAAACCATAGAAAAAAATAATCAGACGAACAACCGCCCGAACCGGGCTCCAGATGTTAATTTCCAGACCTTTCAGAGCTGCAAACTGGAGGACAATAGGACTAGGAACACCGAAGGACAATGTCCTGGGAAGGTAGGCAAAACAAGTCGAGTTTCACTTCTCCCTAACACCATCTCATTTCCTTCACCGGAGCCGGAGGCCCCACAGTATTCGAGCCCAGTCGCTTTTCTTCATTCGGACAAAAACGATTCGGTGAAATTCACGAGTAAATTAACCAAGTACATGGGGATGATTCACGGACCATACACCCTGAGGATGAGGGATGAAGAGTTGTCAAGCGCGTACTGTGTAGACAGGAAATCCTTGGTTCAAAATCTCTCGGAAATTAGCAAAGTTTCTTATTCCTTTATCCACCAGTAAGGAATAGCAATTCGCGATTTGGGAACGCAGCAATTCGACGAATATAGAAGCAGTTTGCTTGCCGTGTAACATGCATCTGATCATTATGATTGTCATTTAGCACTCATGACTAAAAACTCAGCAAATTATTTCACAATTGTTTGAAATTAAAACCCGTTTATCCCACGAGTCATCCTGTCATTGAAGAATAACGTCCTCACGCTCCTATTAGACCGCCATTACATAAGTAGCAGTTCAACTTTGGAAATTACAATGAGGAAATGAGAAGAATTTTTGACATTTGGATTAACTACGTGGCCCACCCTTGTATTAAAGGACACAGGACAACACGTTATTTTATGTGAACGGGAGCCGCCAAAATGAGTATGTGATTAGTACATTCTGGGTAATTTCACCCTCCTAAGATGAGTCTAGTATTGTTCCGTTTTCGCGTTATTCTCGATGGCGAGAATTGTTTCCGAACCCTTACCGGCTATCACTGCATTTTTCCTTCGAATTCCGAGGTTCCAAAAATGCTTTTGTTCCTCACCTACGAATAAATCATGCTAGGCTGTATGAGTACATCTTAAAAGAGAGAACTCCAAAGTTCAAGAACGCCGTGAATTTCGTTCACGACTTGCTGAGATGTTGGATTTAAAGAGGGGCTCTGATTCACAAATTTGATTGTTTAGGTTCTTTCAACTCTATGGAAACATTTTATTCATGGATACTGGATCCTGAATACGTCCGCTGAAGGTGACTGAGCAGCTCCACAAACCGTGAAATACAACGACTGAAACCTTCCATAAATCCACCATTGGAATTCTCATGTGATACGGTAGCGATGTTCTTGAGTTGGGAGTATATCGCCAAGAGGTTTGTGCCTCACGCTTTTCCACAGCTTACAACTCGATTGAGAAATATGACCCAGCCCTTGACCCTCCGAAGTGAAGATCTGAGTTGAGCCTCTTCTCGTCTTGACAAGGGGATATTCTGGTAATGAGGAAGTGTTAGGTTGTAACGCTAGAGAAGCCGGGAGCCACATCGCCCTGTAGACGCCGGATCAGCCTGGCGGTGTTAGCCCCTCGGCTACACACAAACTCAATTTGGGGCACGAACGGAGTTGAGGCTTCACAATGGACACTTCCCTCCATCTATTGCGGTTTCTCCACAAATCCTCAGATATTCACCTCGGGCAGTGGCTTCTAAACCCAGCCCTGAGAGCATCTACGATAACATCGAGTGGGTACTTTTCAACAAAAGTATGTGATTTAATATCAGCCACGGTAATAATGTGATAGGGCCTACTGGGCCCCGATGTGCTCGATTTAATTCTGACGGTCTTAGTGTCATAAGCAACAATTTCAACAAGATTTCTTCACAATGCTAGAACGGCAGAACGTTATGGTGACTCTCAACTGAATAAGACTGAACTGGTTTTGGTTGGTTATTCCTTGAATAATCAACCTATGTTTTCATGATAATGGTCAACCTCTCCGATTCGGCCTCAAAATTTTTCTGGACGTTTCATGATGTCCTGATCAAAAAAGGTCGATGTCAGTCCGCCGTACGCCGTACGCGCGCCGTCCATCGACCGCGCCGTTTTTGGTAGTAAAAAATTTTCTAAAAATCTGAAATTTGGGTCAGGGGTCTGTTCCCAGGCCGAGATGGGTCCTCGAAACTTCTCAGCCCGATCGGACCAAATTTGGGGGGGGGTAGGGGTCAAAATGTGTTTTTGAAAAATGGATTTTCGAGTTTTTGGGCGATCTAGGCGAGTAGGGTGTCATTTTCCACTAAATTTTGGACGCTGAATCCAATGAAACGGGTCCCAGAACGAATTGGCACCCACTGGAAGAAGTAATGGGTCAAATTGGGTATTTATTACCCATTTGAATATGTGTTTTGGGATTTCTGCTACCTAGGCAGAGTAGGGTGTCAGTTTCCACTAAATTTTGGACGCTGAATCCAATGAAACGGGTCCCAAGAACGATCGGCACCCACTGAAGAAGTTATGGGTCAAATTGGGTATTTATTACCCATTTTGAATATGTGTTTTCGGGATTTCTGCTACCTAGGCGTGTGGGGTATAGTTTTCCACTAAAGTTTGGACGCTGAATCCAATAAAATGGGTCCCAGAACGATTGGCAACCACCGGAAGAAGTTATGGGTCAAAATGGGTATGTATCCACCCATTTTGTATGTGTCAGGATTTCTGGTGCCTAGGCGTGTGGGGTATCATATTCCTTTAAATTTTGGACCCTGAATCGATTGGAATGGGTCTGGGACCCGCCACACCCACTGTTTCCCCCATTAGAGGAATAACCAACCCGTGTGTAAGAATTTGCAGATTTTTTATTTTTACCGCATTTACACGATCTCTTCATGGAGGTCCTCATGTCATACTTTTTTTTCCTTCCTTAACTCCTACGAAAAATTGGTTTCCAGGAACAGCGATGATATTTATAAGATGGTGTCAAATTAGCATGATAGCATAATATAGCAATGATACTGATTGTGAATTTTTTTTTTTTTTTTAATTTGAAAACAATCAATATTTAATTTTATTAGAAAAAGCAACTACCTAATACTAAGTGCCCATCTAATCGAAATATATTTAAAATGCCCGTGCTTCACCAAGTTTCCAGTGACAAACTTTAGTATGTCAATCGATTCACCGTCTAAAAATACGAACATCAAAATACTCCTCACGCCTAAGCCCGAGCACATTAAAAATTCATGATCAACATACAAGGTTTTAGCACAGAACCTTTATTTGGTGTACGACTATCAGCTTGCCAGAAATTGAGTACACAAGCGAAATACATATCCAGCTTCACATCAATCGTGATGTGGTAATGGCAATTCTAGAGAAAGTATTTAATTTAATGAACATTGAAGATGTGAATAACACCTACAAGGAGAGAAAAACCTAAACAAGTATGAAATTCTCCCATGAAATGACGCGCTTTCAGTTCTTCGCAACAGAGTTCTCTCTTCTCTATTCCTTGACTCAACCGAGAAACGTATCCTCAACATTGGGGCTCATGGGGGCTTCCACAACTTCCATACATCGGAGATACTCATATCAAAGCCAACGACCGCAGAAGACATTGTCTAACAAAGAACTTAACCTCCGATTCGGCTCAAAATTTTTTCTGGACGTTTCATGATGTCCTGATCAAAAAGATCAATGTCCGTCCGCCGTACGCCGTACGCCGTCCATTGTCCACGCCGTTTTTGGTAGTAGAAAATGTTCTAAAAATCTGAAATTTGGGTCAGGGGTCTGTTCCCAGCCGAGATGGGTCCTCGAAACTTTTCAGCCCGATCGGACCAAATTTGGAGGGGGTAGGGGTCAAAATGTGTTTTTTGAAAAATGGATTTTCGAGTTTTTGGGCGATCTAGGCGAGTAGGGTGTCATTTTCCACTAAATTTTGGACGCTGAATCCAATAAAATGGGTCCCAGAACAATTGGCACCCACTGGAAGAAGTTATGGGTCAAATTGGGTATTTATTACCCAATTTGATTATGTGTTTTCGGGATTTCAGCTACCTAGGCGTGTGGGGTATCATTTTCCACTAAATTTTGGACCCTGAATCGATTGGAATGGGTCTGGGACCTGCCACACCACTGTTTCCCCCATTCGAAGAAAACCAACCCGTGTGTAAGAATTTGCAGATTTTTTCTATATGATTTTATGGAAATCCAAACGATAGGAATTACAGACCAGTTGTTACCAGAATTAATTTAAAGACCGTTCTGAATGAAAGTGTGTTTGAATGCTGAAAACTTTTGTTCTTTCGCTCATTCCATTCTGTATGTACCCACTTCGAGAGGTAAATATGAATAGTATGATTCATAACTGATACTTCGCAGTTTAAATCCAGTTAGTAGCTGACAATAACTGCAAGTTGGCAAGTAAATGCGCATGTGGCCTGCCTTTTTACCTGCCTATCAACAAAACTTGGGATTAAGCTTTTTGTTCTCCACAATCAGTCATGAATAAACACTGC
The DNA here is from genome assembly GCA_019603395.1 of Cyrtorhinus lividipennis. Lineage (NCBI taxonomy): Eukaryota > Metazoa > Arthropoda > Insecta > Hemiptera > Miridae > Cyrtorhinus > Cyrtorhinus lividipennis. The sequence goes on along the minus strand of CM034002.1, from coordinate 4,301,342 downwards.
TGGTGGGATTTGTTTGAGTTGTAAAAAGCCCGTCTTCTTCCGAAGTTGAACCGTATTTCCTAAACAAGGACCGAGGGATTGGTACTAAAATAAAATTCCTTCACCCGCCCCTCATATCGTTTGGAACAGTGGGAAAACGGCAGGGGTGCAAGTCGACTCTCCAACTATAAGCTCCGAGATTTTGATCAATGTTCTACATCAAAGTTAGGCACCAGTTTTCATATCGGAAGCCAATAACTCGCAGTGGAGCTCTAGCTGTGGAACGAGAAGGCGCTTGGGTTCTCCTCGTATAAAACTCAAGCTTTCCCGTCGTATATTCCTCATTTCCCTTCTCTCTCCCGCACTGGCTGTACCGTACTTCTCAATGTGTTTACACAACACGAGTTTTTTCCCCCTCTTCTCTAATTCGATAAGAGTTTCAGCGCTGCTGAGGTTGTAAAAACAATACGAACGATTAAAGAGACGTTTTCGTCAATGGGGGGTGAACAGTGGATCGCCGTTAAACCGACTGGACGAAGGTTTTTCCTCTTTCAAGGGTTCCCTAACGTACAATTCATCGTTCTTTCCAACTTTCAACCACTACTTTCCATCCTTCTTTCTCCTTTCCTCACTTCTCCACAAGAAAGCGCCGATTTATTCCGTTTACCTCGTTCCTTCCACGCACTACCTTCCACCTATTTCGTTCCCTTTCCGTTTTACTTTACCGCTTTACCTCCTCCACTTTCCAGCTATATTCCCCTTTCGAATGGGTTTGCATTCTCTCTGTCGAAATTGGAAGTTTCGAGAGCGCTGGGGCAACCTTACGAGACCGTCCCTCTGAACTACGGTCTTTTACGCTTTTTCAAGAAAACTGTTTTATTTATTTGAGAGAAGAAATGGTTAGAGCCGAGAGTCGGGAGAGAAATTCGGGACTATTTTTTCATCAGTTTCATGACAACATGTAATGTCGACCACGTGAAGTAGTGACAATAGGATTATTTGCTCTACGTCTTTCATTTCTTTTATTGAGCTAAAGGCCTCCTAGGTATGTACTCTTTCTCATTTAACGTCGCTAAGGAAGGCGGGTCGGAGATGAATGTAGTGGATCACGTTCACCTTTTCAAACAGGCGTCCCAGTTACCATGGGGTAGGAAGTGGGTGGATTACACTGCCTTTTCATCCTACAAATCTCCTCAGACTCATGATCCTCCCCGGAAAACCTAAGAAATTGATCGCGCTGTTGCTAGCTAAAAGCCCCTTTTCATTTGGGGTAGAAGAGTTTACGATTTGAATGAAGCTCATCATGCATAAGTAACCCGTGTTATCAGTGAAACATGTCAAAATGTGAAGCCTCTTCTTGGGAGAGTTACCCTCTCATCCCCTTTCGAATAGAAATCGTATCGTTCTAGACCACAACAATATATTCGTGTTTATACCAATAACAGTGTTAAATGTAACAACAGAGAGGTTTAACAATGTAGATCCTGTCGACAGTATAATGAACTGCTCGCATTTTCTGACTCATAATACTCAGATAGAATTGAGTTGGGGTGAGTTTATCCTGAATATTTCCAAAGCTTCATCAATTCTGAACTGAACCCATTTTTCTGTACACTCTGTATTAAAAATCAACTCTGTTACTCGTTTCTCTGTTAGTTTCTTCTAAATAAAGGTGGGTTTAAAATATGGAAGAAAGATAGGAGAATGAAGCAATTACATGTCAAATTTGAAGAAACTACGTGAAATATCCAGAGTGCACTTCATGTTCTCACATCCAGAAGACAAAATTCTGGCTATAGTAGAATTTGTTTCATCATTCCTGAGAGATCGCTTCTTCAAACTATTACTTTCCAAGTTTATTACTATTTCATAATATATGATTAGCCACTGTTTGGGCCGAAAAATGTCTTTGAAATCGCCAAAAAATCTAAAATGTTCTATCAAATGTCCTACTGGCATGCCCAACTGGTTGTCAGCCTTATTCTTTTTGAAATGTAGAATCTTGGTCGTCTATGTCATCAAAGTTCCTCTTTTCCTAGTTTCCGACTAAATCCCCAAGAAGATGAAGACTCCGTCCAGGTCTATACGAATCTCGCGCTTGTTATTTACGGTATGCGTGTGGCTTCAGTTTGGTCTTCTTGCGGCATAGTAGCGTTGCCTAATTAACGCAAGATTGCATACTTCCAGACCTTAGAGAGTGTAGTTATGGGCGACGAGTTGGTGGTGGGAAAGGTAGTAGGGGAGAACCTCAGCGACGCTCTGCTCAGTTTGTTACAAAACCAAGGGGTATCTAAACTCAACTAATTGGAATTCCACGGATGATGAAGTTAGCACTTCTCCCACATCATTATAGAAACACCTGTGACAAATACCTCTCTCTCTCCCTTGTAACTCTGCAGCCATCTACGGCACATGCCGGGGTCTCTCGTGATCGGCCAATATTCTCTACGACATTGCCCGAAGTTCTGCAATAACCTATAGAGAATTGGTCAGTGTTGGTTCGTGAGACCGAGGGTAAGTCGCATACAATATTTTGGTTCAATTTACTGACAACATTCCCCCTCCTTCTAATCCTATTCAAATGCTATGTACATAGAGCGTAGCGTGTAGCCAATATTAGATACACCTCATCACTGTAAATTGGGGATGTCTGCATCCACATGCATGCTTGAAGGAAGTTGGTTTTGATATTAATGATCCTGTTTTCATGATAATGGTCAACCTCTCCGATTGGCTCAAAATTTTTTTCTGGACGTTTCATGATGTCCTGATCAAAAAGGTCGATGTCCGTACGCCGTACCCCGTACGCCGTCCATCGTCCGCGCCCTTTTTGGTAGTAGAAAATTTTCTAAAAATCTGAAATTTTGGTCAGGGGTCTGTTCCCTGCCGAGACGGGTCCTCGAAACTTTTCAGCCCGATCGGACCGAATTTGGCGGGGGTAGGGGTCAAAATGTGTTTTTTGAAAAATGGATTTTCGAGATTTTGGGCGATCTAGGCGAGTAGGGTGTCATTTTCCACTAAATTTTGGACGCTGAATCCAAATAAATTGATCCCAGAACGATTGGCACCCACTGGAAGAAGTAATTGGTCAATTTATGGGTAAAAAAAACTTAATCACCATCTGGGTTCGAACCGAGTACCTTCCGGTTACTGCCGAACGCGCTAGCCACTTGCGCCATGGTGTAACCTAGGCTAGGGCGAATAGCGTGTGGGATATCATTGCCACTAAATTTTGGACCCTGAATCGATTGGAATGGGTCCGGGACCCGCCACATCCACCGTTTCCCCCATTCGAGGAATAACCAACCCGTGTGTAAGAATTTGCAGATTTTTTATCCCGAAATTTGCGTTTACCGATACAAATTCTCGGCTAAATTAATTTCTGTCGGCATTCGAAGAGTTCCAGCAGTCACAGGGACTAGACAAGACCTATGACACTGGGTGTAAGAGTTATATTCCTGCCAGTTTTAGCCTCTAAGCGGACATCACTGCCAGGAATCTGTTTGTCCACCCAATGCCTTGACGCAACCTTTGAACTTGCAAGGAAGGAGAAAAAGAACAACTTTTTTTTTGATTAGGTAATTAATATTCTCCGAAATTGAGACAATTAGGATCTATAAAATATTAACATAACAAAATGAATTCCTACCTATCAGCTCAACCAGATTGATCTTTCCTACCTCGACTGTTCTTGTGGAAGGTCGGAGAGGGCGTGTTCCGGGCCGGACTTGAACTCCTGCGGTCCGGCTCGTGATCCTAGAGGTCTTTAAGGCTGTCGAAGCACACACTTCACCTGCTGGGCATAGAATAGTTTTTCCTCGATTTCTCGTGTTTTCTCCTGGGCCCAAAGTTTGCGCAAGTTTTCCTTTGGGCCCACCCCTCAGCCAATCATTTGGTTTTAGGCGTCCCTAAAATTGCTCCAGACTCTTGGAGGGGGTTGGAAAGAGGATTTTATTCGGTGAAGTAAGCAGTGGTGGGATCTTGAAGTATCCAATCGCTCGATGGGCGGTGACTTCCCATCTGCTGACTCGCCGGACACGTGGAGCTTTTGAGAGCGCCTCAAATTCCGAAATGTTGCGGATTTCTCAGCGCTCGAGTTTTCTCTCGGCCCGTGAGAAAATGCTTTGCTGGTGATCCTGCGGCGACGGATGTCTGGGTTTCGAGTTTCCCAAGGGTGTCGTCTCCTCGCTGTTGTCGGGGAGCCAGGTTTTGGGATCCCCAGTATATGTGTATGTGTAAAACATTCAATTTTTACATTTTTTGATACTTAAGAAAAGCGAGTTGTTCTGCCGTTAGTACTTATGCACCCGTCATTTTGTGTCCTCTGAAAGAGCGCACTTCTGCGCCACAACTCTCAGACTATATAGAGAAAATCGATTCTCAATCTTTATCGTTCGCGACTCTGAAGAAGGTTCATTACTCACTCGCTCCTGTAGGTTACGTGGACTGTTCGGGTAATGTTAATGCAATAAACTCTGGGCCGTCGAGCGTCAGTCTCGATACTAAAGCCGAGGCGATAGAATGGATGTCGGGAGTGGCGACGAAAAGGCGATTGTGAGGAACGGCGATGACGGCGACGAGGATAAAGGCGGCGGGAAGTGAGCGGGTTGTCCCGTGCAAGAAGTGAGCTTGATGGATGACGAAGGACCGCCCTGGTGAATACGTAAACACCTCAAGGCTGAAGTGGCGCGGGGTCTTAGACCGGCTTTTCACACGTTTCCACTTTCCTCGTGTGTATGTGCTCAGTTCTACTTAGGCCCACATAGATCAGGTATGGCACCGATTCAATCTTCAGTTTGTGTCGGCAAAGAATTCCCCCAGCCTTAGTGGGTGGAAAAACTTGAAATTCTGAATGTGCTGTACTTTTGCGCTGCTCAAATCATTTGCTTATTCAGGCGAAAGCAAAAATATCACAATTAACGGAAACGTTTCGCCATTATACAACGGCTACATATACGTTTTTTTTTTTTTTTTTTTTTTTTTTTTTTTTTTTTTTTTTTAATTTGATGCCAATATTTTGCGAAAACACTTTTTACTCATGAAAAGAGGTGTAAGTGGTGTAGGCGTAGTAGTGAGTGCAAGAGACACCCAGAGTTTAATTGAGCAGCTTCCGACCTAATCGTTTAATCTATTGCGCTTGCTCAAACTCGTAACCTTTTCATTACCTCGATGACTCGTGACGCTCCAAAGAGTCAGAATCAGAGTCTCAACGTTAACCTTCTCCTGTGAGACTGATCTAAATAAGGAGTTCTTAGGCTCGCAGAATTAAATTGTAATGGGATAAAGAAGACAATGAGACAGAAAGAACAATTCGACCGAAATTCTAAATAGATGAAATTGTTTAGGAGAGGCACATTTGCGGAAGGAAAGAGCCATTATTCGGCCTAATCCGAGAGATTCCGTTGAAAATTACTCTATACATCACTGGAAAGGTTCCGTGAGAGAAGAGGGGTCTAGAACGGGGATGGCTCTAATAGGAGTCTCAACCCTCGCTGCACATTTATAGGGGATGTGTATGTATAATATTGTGGCCACGCATAATACGGCATTTCTGCGAGTAGAATAATATATCCGCAGCAGGCGACTATTACGACGGAAGCGTTCAGAAACTGGAGGAATAATAGGTTCATACGAGCCAACAACAGAGAAATGATGCTTTGTTGTATTACTTTGGTACGCGTATATTGGAACTAGTTCGTGCAATCGCATTAATCATGAGGTAGAACGCATGGACTCAGAGAGTAACGAAGCTAAATTGGTTCAGTTTCTGTCTACCCTGGAAATAATCTCCAAGTCATTCATGAATATGAATGACATTTAGATGAAAGCTAAATTCAAATCACCTACACCAATTTAGAAATAACATTCTTCAGCCATTTGTGCTGTCGTACAACACGTTCGTTTGTCACGTTATCGCTCTTGGTTTTCAGGATTTTCAACGAAAATGGGAGCCGTGTAGTCCGCAAGAAATGACACTGTGGTTCCTGTATTCTGTGGCAGTTCTTCTTACGATCTACCTCCCCACAGTCAGAGGTGAGTCGATTCAATCAACGATTTTCACCAGTCGAGCAAACTGTTGAGTAAACCGCGTTTCGGGTCACCTATCAGTATGTATATAGCCCTATCGACTGCAGTGTTAGGTATTAGGAGAAGGCATTGTCTGCCATTATCCTTACGGACCTCGCGTTTCAATTTTATCAGATATCCATCAATGGAGTTCCCAAAAAAAAAACATTATTGGGAAGCACGAAATTCATTTCATTAGTCGAGCTCATCAACATGTTTAATCAGTCGTGCCATAGCTTTTAAGGGAAACAGATTCTAATCGCGTACGCTCAATTATCGTTATGTTGACCGAGTAGATTAATGATAGGGATGGGTCGATTGAAAGAAAAGTTGTAAGGGAGGTAACCTAGCACAGTGTGCAAACCCACCGTAATAGTAATGGTGTGCTCCGAATATTCGATGTTCTATAGTATATTACATCATTTTTGCTCGGTCGCCGCAAAAGGGAGCAATGACGGATTTCATGAGATTTTCGAGTACCGAGAGGTGTAAGACGCCATTTTCCAGAGAACTTTGAACGATGATTAGATTAAGATGGGTTTTGGGCCGATTGCTATAAACGGGGGCAAGATTCGGCAAATTTGGATTATGCCTCTCACTGGTGTGCAATAAACGTTCCAGGGTCGATATCGATCGATTCCATGTCGATGTGGCTTTGATTTGAGACATCTTATCATGGCTAGGACGCCGGTAAATTACAACGGTGGGTGGACTTTCATTGCGGTTTTTGACTCTACACACTTTGAAAGGTAAATAACGAGAAAATCTTTTTCTCACATTCTTCTGCGAGAGGAGTCTATAAGAGAGCTACAAACATAGAAAATTAACAGAACTTAGTTGGGAGAAATACAGACCTTCAAGCCAATACATAGAAATGAAAGCTCCACTGGCTAAATTTGGTTGCATTTAAAATTCAGGCTTACTACGCGGATAATATTTTTCATATCCCCTCTACTTCATTGGCAAAGGCCGTTAGTCCCTGGCGAATAACGAAACTCAGTGCCACTTGGTTTATTGCATGAATATTCAGGTCAAACTATATCTTGGGCGGCTTCCCCCGCCTATCTCTCCCTAAGAGTTGCGCTATGAATGCAAATTTATTAATTCAATTTGTGTTCTTTTAAGGCTGTAAAGGTTTTGTCAGGGGTAGATAACCGGAGTTCACTTCCCGTGAACGAAGGCAGGGTGTTCGCTTCAAGACGACCAATGTTCCTTCAACATTCTGGCCCAAAACAAAACATCCCTGGCAAGCATTAGCTCCGATTTTAGATGATATTGTTGTTTTATATAATAGTAGTTACAGAATTCTGCATCTACAATTACTGCATTACAGCAAATACTAAAAATTCTAAGCTTATCCTCTGATGTGGCAAACTCACATTACAGTTGTGCTACGCACTAATAACTTTACATTTCTCTGATGTATAGGCCCACCTTTTCAATTTTTATTCAACAATCTTAGCTGCTAGCATGCCTCCTTAAAACATCTTTGTGCCTCAAGGAAGACCAGCATGCCCTTTTATTTCATACACGAAAAAACTCTACGACCCTACGATCGCGGCAACTTTCTTTCGTATCAGATCGTTCGGTGGTGTTCCCGGGAGAAAAGGCGATAATCGTTACCGGGGTGAGACTGTAGATGGGCTGAATTATCTGACCGCAACTGGCTCGCCAGCGGAAAGGGGAATGGAAAATGGACGTACAAAACCCACCGCGACCAGACTCACACTGCCCACACTCTTTCACCGTGGTGAAAAATGATTTTATAAACCACTTTGTGAAACTGTTCGATAACAGGAACGCACCATTAATTAACCGGCTGCCCCCTCCCGCGGTGCGACCTTTCAAGCTTTCATATCTCACTGCGTGATCTCGACATCGCTTCCCGGTACAACACTCTGTTGGCCTGACTCTCGGGGTGAAGTTTAATTTTTGTTCTAGTCGATCCATTGTCCCACATCCCTCTAATTCGCATAGTCCGTCATTCAAGCTTTCGCTTCTTCAAAGGAGAAAAATAAATTTATGACAAGTTCAAATCACACCCTTTTTCTTGCATTTTGCTTTTCAAACCCACCTGAAGAAACTTTGTTTCGTTCCATCTTTCCACAGTTCCACAGGCATACTCAAAACCGCTACAATTTTGAGCATACCAATCATACATCCTCTGAATTGTGAGGGATTAGCACAAAATGTTCTCCTAACACGTTCAACATCGCTTATCGAATTCCGAAAGCTGTTACTTTTCATTCGTGTAAGTTGGCAGCTTGATCTCAACGGCATGATATGGTTCTAGGATCCAGTTTTGACCACATTTTTAAAGAACGCCCTCACAATACCTTAGAAAAAAAGTCTTCATTGGTTCGAGAGCAGTACCGTTTCCACCCTGTAGGACGAATATTAATCAATGCGTCAATGCTTAAAATTCACCGCGATAAAAGTGATTTGGTGTAATTGAGGTCTGTTGTAGGCCCAAACAGGGCATCGACTCAATAAAGCTTTCAACTATCCATGCAGCACCCCTCCCCTCACCCCTTCACCATCACCACCACACTGCTTTATAACTTGATAAATTGCGGGTAGAACCAGAGAAGCTATTGGTCCAATAATGATGGTATTGTTAGTCTTGGTAATACGGACAGACGTGGGAGAGGAGTCACTCCAAACTTGGTTGGTCCAAACTTGGGCTCCTTTAAACTCATAGTGAAGTATCCCAAAGTGCCTCGATATTCTCGGAGTTGAACGGAAACAACGCAATATAACTTGAACGGAAGACGAACATGAGCGGATTTTCCACTTACGTCGTCGTGGTCGTATACATTTGGTTTGGTAAACTGAACCCGGGCTCGGATACTGGTTCACGAAGCGGACACTCTTAACCTATCTGTCTTAGAATGTGAGAAAAGCCCGGATGGTCTGGGAAATATCCATTGCTTATAGGCATTAAATTTAATAGATTATTCCACGGGTTCCGTGCTTCGATTCCAAAAATGCTCTGAAATAATTTATGCAATATTTTCAAATTTTCGTATCGTAATAAATTTCTTAATTATCAAGAGAGGAGCTCCAAGGATCTCGTCCAACTCTCTCCAGTTCTTATGCAATTTATATCTATACATTTTGATTTTACTTTACTACACTTTGTACTCAGAAATTAAATTAACCTACTAATAAGACAAAATGCTGTGAGGACAACAGCAAGAAAATAAGAAAAAGTCTGCCAACTCGGCCCTACCGCATCCCTCATTACCTAATCCGTAAATGTCCTGAAACTGTTTTTCTTTTGGTTGGCTATTCGATTCGAGGGTTGGGGGTCGATACAAATACTCGTATAATGGACCACGGTGAAGAGGACCTCATCAAGCAACAGAGCGAGACGGAAGGTCGCATTTGCAAGGAATGAACCGAAAGCGGTGAAGCCACCCATGGGTGAGGGGTTGTAGGAAGGGCTCGTTTGGATGAGAGGAGGTGGGACACTCATCACCTGGACAACTCAGGGGGTGGTTTTAGTCACCCAAGAACCCTTTCCGTCCTTCACATTTCACCCGCTACATCGCGTTATTTAATTGGAAAATTCCCTCCGTTCCTTCTGTAAGGTTTTCTCTCCCAGAGCCCCCCCCCCCCTCCCCATCGTTTCTCTTCACCCGCAGTTAGGGGAACACCGCGGCTTTTCCAGTTTCCTCCAAGGTGGGTTCGGAAGGGTTGAAACGGGTGGGGGTGAGTTTTCTCACTCCTTCACACTAATACCCGCCCCGCACAGCGGGTCCGTAGAGTGTGCCGCCGTGTAGATAATGTGCTGTGTCTTATCACGAAGAGCCAGGTGGCGTTTGGAGTCTTGAATCTACAAATACCACCGCCCCTTGACTTCCCTTTGTTGTTTGGAATTCTATCAACATAACAGAGCCACCTTTCCTTCCAGCCCTCTCTCTACATTGGTGTAATACCGCCAGTTAATATTTCTCCCGCGTGTGTATAATATACATCATCTCTGAATTTAATTCAACCACGAGTTTCTCATATATTTTTGAGGATAATATCTCAATATTTTTATTCAAAGAATAAACACGGCAAATACCTTTCTAAAGAATTACTGATGAAACGTACAGATTTCTCCATAAGAACCAACTTAACAATGAACTGAAAACATGCCGCGAGTTCACTCTTGAGTCGTTTAGCGATTTGATTGCCTTCCGATACCTGTCAATCGGATGAAACCTGAACAACTGGAGCGAAGGGTGGATCGTGAAGTGATTGTGCAGATTGTGAAATACGTATGATCGAGAAAAAAAGAGAAGATGTTAAGAAGAGAGCGAAAGACAAAAGTGATTGCTCCGAAGGAAAATCCAGCTGACGGCGCAGAATGATTGGCAGCTCGAAATGGTTTCTAACTGCAGGCATGAAGGGCTGTTGACGATAGGGGTCCCTCTTTTGCTCGTTTGATCGGTGAACCGTTCCCTCGGATATGGGTTTCCTCCTCTTTCAAGCCTCGGATAGCTCCGCTGTGATTGCCCTCAACCTGCATCGCTCAACCAGTGTGCATGGCAAATCTACGGATTTCCACGTGCTGTTGAATATTACGAAATATACAGGAGGTAGCGAAAAGTTACATTCACGACGCAACTATTATTCAACTGAAATAGGACGCTACGAAATTTTGAGGAGATCGTACTTGGTCTTCAAAACAAAACTCAGTCCTGCTTGAAGTGCATGAATAAACTCTTAATGTGATCTGAAAATGAAAAGCTCATTAATCTAATGGGATTTTGGTCGGATATGATAGCGTATAATCTGGGTTACCACCATTTGGAAAAAAAAGTAAAAAATGTACAACTTTTTCTGTTAAACCAATTATTTTTCAATACGCCCATATTATCAAACTCATAGATACTCTCTGTGCCGCCATTTCATTGGTCTTGATTCTAGGATATCATTTCAACGTCCACAGAGGAAAATAATAAACCCCATGCGGCTGGTACCCAAATTGCTCGAAGCCTTATTTTCAAAGCATATTTTTACAAGTGAAGCGCCCAGTGATCTGTCGGAAAATAGATTTGGGCTAACTAAAAACCAAACGACTACATGTTCACATTTTCAAAACTTTTCTAGCATTTTACCGGCCTTTTTGCCCTGACGGAGTACGAGAGTAAGTTATTATTTTTATCGGTGTTTAATAACAATGCTCATAATATACAATAATGAATGCGAGGTGTGGTTTCCCCCGGACGCTCGAATAAGACTAATGAGAAACAAGGAGAATAATCATGCAACTGATATTATCGTTTTTTCCTGATAAATGAAGCATGGAGGCTTTCCTCCTTGAAGCTTTGGCATTGTTAGGAAACGAGGGGTTTTCCACATTCAATTTAGTGTTGGGATTAAAAAGCTAATGCTGGAAAGGTTGTCAGAGAGGGTGGGGAGGTGCGAAGGCTGACGAGGGTGGGTTAATGCTAGCGAGTTCCGAGACACAACTCTCAACTTGCCCATTGTGCTCTCGGAAGAGAGGGTGAAGGGGTGGAGTGAAGGGTGAGGGAAATAAGGGAATTTCCAAACCATATACACCCAAACCTCCTGAAACACCCCCCACTTCTTCGGTTACTCCTCGCAAACCGCCCCTACACCCCCCACACCCTCGTGTTGGAAGAGGGAAGCCCTCGCCTCGGAATTAGCTCGGAATCCTCTTATAAACGCTCCAAAGGCCGCTATCCTTCCCTTTCGCATCGACTCCCCGGCTTTAAGCGCCAAGCGCCTTCTTCTTTCCGGTTTTTGGCTTTCTGAAGCAGTTCCGCCTTCCGCTTCTCCTTTCCGAGAGTTTTGTTGTCGCAAGCCGATGAAGGACACGGGCCCGGTTTTGGCGCTGATCCAAAATTAGATCACAGATATTCACAATTGACTCGACTAACCACAATCCCCGTAAATTTGTTAAAATTCAGTGTTACAATTAACAACTATTTCTGTGATAGAGAATTGAGTATTTCCTTATTAGCGCTTCTACATCAAGACTACAGTCTATTGGAACCTCCTTGGAGTACGAGAACGATCCGAACATTGAGAGCCCTAGAAATGAGCGTGTTTTGTATTCATCATTTTGACTGCTAATAAAATCCATTCATCAGAAACAAAAAATATAAAGACTCTTGAATATTGCAGAAGAATTCCATAAAAACACACATTTATTTGTAAATTTTTTTTCAATTTTTTTTTAAGATTGTGGATATTTTTTTGTGCGAATGCAGATGGAGGATAGATATTGTGCGGTACGATGTGACCCCCAAGTGTTCAACTAGGAATTTGGACCTAGTAAGCCGAAGAAAAACAAGGAAAACCTTCTCTGGAGTAGTAAGGGCAGAACACATTGCGCTTATTATAAGAAAAAGGGTATTCGGGAGTAAGGATCAACATAAGGGTGCTGTAGAAGGCGATAGCTGTTCTGTCCGATGTTAGGGGTCGGAAGTGCTGAGGTAGCTGTGTGTGGCGGGCGGGGGGTCAAGAGAGTTAGTGGGTTGTGTCTAGGAGCCTTGTTGGACCTAATCCTCTCGAGATTGGACCCTCTGAGAAGGTTTTTCTTTTCTCGCCTCGAGAGTAACTGCCTCGAGGCGTTGGAGTTTCCTCCTGTAAAGCGCATCTTGTTCGACCCAGCTGACATTTCACGGCGTCTCGGTCTCATTTTAATCCCCAGACCGAGGAAATGGAAGGGATTAATCTTGGACGATACCAAGGATGATGCACAAAAATTCCTTTGCAATGGATTCAAGACGAACAGTGAAGATTTATGGAGTCTGCACTATGTATCGTTAAATGTGTTCTCAGTGGCCTTAAATTTGGTTTTGTTGAACCTGTATTTATAAAAATCTGCAAATTCTTACACACGGGTTGGTTATTCCTCGAACCAGGCGCATAAAGATTCATTTCTTCAACATGGGGAAAATGGGGAAAACAATGGGTGTGGTGGGTTCCGGACCCATTCAGATCGATTCAGCGTCCAAGATTTAGTGGAAAACGATACCCTACTCGCCTAGATCGCCCAAAATCTCGAAAAATCCATTTTTCAAAAAACACATTTTGACCCCTACCTCGCCTAAATTTGGTCCGATCGGGCTGAAAAGTTTCGAGGACCGTCCTAGGCCGGGAACAGACCCCTGACCCAAATTTCAGATTTTTAAAAAAATTTCTACTACCAAAAACGGCGCGGACGGCGGACATTGACCATTTTGGTTGGTTATTCCTTGAATAATCAACCTATGTTTTCATGCAAATGGTCAACCTCTCCGATTCGGCTCAAATTTTTTTTCTGGACGTTTCATGATGTCTAGATCAAAAAACGCTGCAAATTCTTGCACAGGGGTTGGTTATTCCTCAGACCAGGCGCAAGTAGACTCATTTCTTCAACATGGGGGAAATGGGGATAACGGTGAGTGCGGCGGGTCCCAGACCCATTCCAATCGATTCAGTGTCCATGATTTAGCGGAAAATGATACCCTACACGCCCAGGTACCAGAAATCTCATAAACACATATTTAAACGCTGCAAATTCTTACACAGGGGTTGGTTATTCGTCAGACCAGGCGTATGAAAAGGGTTAAAAACATGGGGAAAATGGGGAAAACGGTGGGTGCGGCGGGTCCCAGACCCATTCCAATCGATTCAGTGTCCATGATTTAGCGGAAAATGATACCCCACACGCCCAGGTACCAGAAATCTCATAAACACATTTTTAAAATGGGTGATGTATACCCAATTTGACCCATAACTTCTTCCAGTGGGTGCCAATCGTCCTGAGACCCACTTCATTGGATTCAGCTTCCAAGATTTAGCGGAAAATGATACCCCACACGCCTAGGTTCCAGAAATCTCAAAAACACATACTCAAAATGGGTAATATATACCCAATTTGACCCATAACTTCTTCCAGTGTGTGCCAATCGTCCTGAGACCCATTTTATTTGATTCAGCGTCCAAAATTTAGTGGAAAATGATACCCCACTTGCCTAGATCGCCCAAAATCTCGAAAATCCATTTTTCAAAAAACACATTTTGACCCCTACCCCGCCCAAATTTGGTCCGATCGGGCTGAAAAGCTTGGAGGACCGTCCCAGGCCGGTTACAGACCCCTGACCCAAATTTCAGATTTTTAGAAAATTTTCTACATACTACCAAAAACGGCGTGGACGGCGGACGGCGGACGGCGTACGGCGGACGGACATTGACCTTTTTGGTTGGTTATTCCTTGAATAATCAACCTATGTTTTTGATCTAGACACCATGAAACGTCCAGAAAAAAATTTTGAGCCGAATCGGAGAGGTTGACCATTTGCATGAAAACATAGGTTGATTATTCAAGGAATAACCAACCAAAAATGTTATAACATTTTTGATTCCGAATTTACTCACTTTGGAATTCTGAAGGCAAAAGTTGGGAAGACAATTATTTGTTTGACTACAGGGGTGTCAAGTCACAGTATTTATCACAAATCAAATTTAGCTTGTACACATCTCAAATAAACACGCTAAAGGAGTAAGTCTTCAAGATCAGCAGGCTTGCGGACGTCAATAATATAATGTGCGACACCCTAGACCTCACCTATTAGTATTGTAGGTGAAACACTGTAGCAGAGCATCCGAGAAGCTTCCACTGGATGTTTTTCAGTTTACGTTTTTCAAAAGTTTTTACCTTAGCACGTTGAAACTGACGCGTTTTTCTTCATCGTCTTCAAAGGTGACGTGAGGCGTTTATTGGCATTAGAAAGGCGTTTTTGCACTGCTGTTAAAAGGTGTGATCCCTTTTTCTACTTCATGAATAATGTAAATAAACAAGGGTGAGAGGTTTTACCCTGAAACGTACCATCCCAATAAACTAAGGTCTGGAAAACAAAACTCCTTTCTCCATGTGATCATATTTTGTTATTCTACCCGAAAGTCGTTATAAAATGCGCCTGGAGGTATCCGTCGTTTATCGCTACAGTCCCTCTCTCTCCCCAAATTTTATCCAGAGTTTCAAAGAATGGAGAGCCATCGATTTAATCTTGGAGTGTGATGTCGATTTAATATGATAGCAAATCTTTACTTCATAAATTTGAGAATTCTGATGATTGGATTTGAGGTCTTTCAAACTGCTAGACTTCTTCGCTCCAATAAGTGAATAAAAGTGATATCGGTTTTAAGATTGATTCTTCATTCGCACAGAAAGTAGTACAATCAGGGTAGAACAGATTTATACCATTATATTCCGTGGACTATAACTGTACAAAAATCTTGTCGCTATTCGTACGTTGTTGTTTGGGGACTCGTCTCCCGACAGGGGAGTTAACCGCCTCGGTGAGCATCTCATAAAAACTACAGAAGAGTAAAAAAATCGTGGAAGGGGTGATAAGACTTGTTGTACGCCTTCTCATAAGGACCTGCTCCAGCGAGATAGTGATTTAATTTAAAAGTCGAAGTTGACGGAAGGTAAAATGATTGATTGGACTTACAAAACCATTTTTGAAGAGATCGATGGTAGTTATTTCGCCTGGAACCTTTATCGGTAAAAACCAGGGAAATTCAGAGGAAGTAACGTTTACGAGGAAGCAACGCCCTACTGAAAGAGTCGTTTTCGATGAAATTGTCATCTTTCTGGCCGCTGGTAGTCGTAACATCAGCTCACCAAAAGCGTATAAAGTTTTTTTTAATGATAATTTGTGTTCTCCATTGGCTCGCTTACATTAAATGCCCCAGGATGCAGACAGGAATGCGCAACCACCTGAGGAAACCTTTGGTGGCCCTCGTAAAAAACAGAAATACTCTCTTAACAATTTTAAAGTTAAACTTTTTTTCTTTTAATTTCTGTAACGAATAACGAAAATTGGCGTAGGTACTTTGAACATGTTGAACGGCCATAATATTTCCACGTCAAAGTTGCAGCAAATCGAGATTTGCCCTTCAGTAATCTTCGGTCAACTCTTGTTAAGCGGTTACTGCGAAGCAAATTTTCATATAAATGCAATTTCATCTTGACTTAAAAAATTTACCAGTTACTGATGTATAGAAGTAGAGTCAAAATTAAAGTAGAAGTTAGGTGTTGCTGTAACAGTTTTAGCACACGAGGAAAGAAAGAAGAGGGTGAACCGGAGGCCGAATTTCTGACAACATGACAGCATGGCAGCAAATCTTGAAAAGCTCATTTTTTTCATTGCCTGATCGGGCTGAAAAGTGTAGAGGGCCAAGTAGAGCCGATAATGGGTCCCTGACCAAAATTTCAGATTTTTAGAAATTTACTACCACCAACAATAGCGTGGATGGCGTACGGACATTTGCTTGTTTGATCTAGACACCTTGAAAATGTTTGAGGCTAATCGAAGAGGTTGACTTTCTGCATGAAAACAGAGGTTGATTATTCAGATATAACTAACCATAAGGACTTATGGTCTAAAATCTTGGATATTTCCTAAACTCCATCTAGGTCCTCGCACACAGATCAAATGTAATTTTAATCTGAGTAAAATTTGTTTTGTTTTTCAATTGTTTGTTATTATTTGATTTTCAATCTCGGGCATTTGTTTATGACCTAAACATGTTTACAGATGAGTGTCCTTAAACTACGTCAGCGGATTTTCGTCAAATACCTAGTTTCACGACTGGTAGCAGTGGCTGTAGAAATAGGTTTGTAAAATTGTAAATAATATGTTAGGTATCGCACTTTATGTCCTCGTGAGTCAAAAGTATAGTTCCAGAAAGCTAGATCCCCGAAAAATGTTTTTCAAGTAATCAAAGTAACGTTGGTTATTGTTGTTAATCGTCATTGTATCGAATTTCAAGGTAAAACTTATAAAGTCAAGAGAGAAATTCACTTACAGAACAAGGGTAGGAACAGAGGCCATTGCAGAGAGGTGACGAAACGGTAAAATTGACCGTTTAGCAAGAACAACGACTCTAAGCTTTATACCGTGAAGCGAGGTAGGGCTTAAACAGTTCCGTGCCTAGCACTTTCCTCCTTCCCTCGTTCCCTCACTGAGATTGGGAATGGGGTCTTAATGTTAATTCGACAAAGAGGATTGCGCAGTCATTTTACATAAGCTGGGATAGGTAGAGCACTTCTTTGTTTACTTAACAGTCTTCTCTTCTTCCTCTGCATTTCCACCCTTTACCGGAATTAGTCGCGACCTTCTCATTTAGGTATATGAGGTAGGTTACCTGTCCGTCGTAAGGAGAAAGAAAAATATTAGTTGTGAACTGAGAATATTTAATCCACCTTCGAGTTCCAGTCTCTTTTAGAATTCAACAAAAATTATCTACATATTTGACGCATAATTATATTCCCCGTAATCTCTTGCAAACGGAACCATTTAGATTATTTGCAGTTGAACTACTAAGCGTCACGATTCCCTCCTACGATAAACAAGCGAATGGAAGGCCGATAAGTCGTTTACATTGGCCTCCTACTAGAGATTAGTTCATCGAAGTTTGGATCGTGCAAATTAATTACATTTCCCATTCGCAACTACTGTTCTCCACACGAGGCACTTTCCAACGGAGTAGGCCGGAATTAGTGGAATATTCCCGCACGTTGTACCGTGGGTGGAAATAATTTAACCAACAATAATCATCTGTGCAGTTTTATATTTTCAAGCCCATTCCCAGTATTACCTATTTTACCAACACCTTTTCCACGGGGTAGGTGCAAAGGGAGACGGGATATAGGTAAAAATAAGTTTAAATTTTTGATCGTTTTGCAGTTTGTTGAGTATTATTTTCCTTAACGTTTTGAAATCCAAATCCATTTCAATGCCCTTCAAGGCCCCCGCTCACCAAACGAGTTTTCTTATCGGTCATAAAGGGTACTTTTAAGATGGGTGAGCAAAAAAGGTGACTTCGACCTTTTTGCGTCACTGAAGACGAAGGGAACCCTATTTGGCTCGAAAGCGCTCTTAACATCACACGCTATCACCGAGAAAGCACAGGAGCACCCAGCCGAGGGATTCAAATCTACGGCCACGCTATGCTACGCTTCTATTTTGGAGATGAGATCAAGGAAAAAATCATGTTGTCCGTTCCTTCGAACAGAGCCACCTAGAATTATAAACATACATCTAGGTATGCCCCACGATTATTTACTTCTTCGGTAGATATCATCGTTGCTGATACTCGTGTTCGAGTTTGCTCACAAGGAACAAATGTCGAAAAGATTCAATTGTTCACAACTTTCAAGTTCACACATTAGACGTGGTCAATCATACCCCCATCCCCACCCCGACCCTGAATACAGACGGAAATCTGAGTCAAGCGCCGCTGACCATGATGCATAGATTGTCTTTAGGTGCGGTCTAGTTAGTGAACAGGAGGGTGTAGAAGCAGGATTTTGCAACGATTCTCCCTTCACTTCAACTGTCAATTTCAACACAATATCTGAAAACACATCAAACATATTGTTATATCACATATTCACATATCGGTACTACTAATTCTTTAGCCATCACAATATGCCCCTGCCAGAGTAACGACGAATTTTGGATGACATCGGGGTTGAAAGGCTTCTGTTGTTCGATAACTCACCCCCACTCACTCTCTTTTGAAACGGTAAATGTGAGGAACTAAACACATACGACGTTTCTGAAGTATTATTAACCAAGATTGTAAAAAAGTATAACTATAAATTCTCTTTTAAAATGGCTACATTTGAATTCCTTGTTGTTGTAGCAGTAGTAACAATTTAAAATCTTTTTTAAAACTCATTTAGGAGAGAATCACAAGCAGAGTCCACCCGGAACTCCTAGTCTTTTCTATCTCCAACGCAGCGGAAGTCGATTGCAACAGTTTCCGCTTGACATAAGCATAAGAAGTCTACTGTTGATGTCACCCCCAGCGTATTCTCCGGAGTTTTCAATTTGTGTTCGCTCACAACAACATCAGGTGTTCACGAGCCGTGACTGGGGGAGCGGGGATGACTAAAGGCAACAAAGTGAGTCAGGTACTGAAGGGGATCGTCAACACGACATGTGAAACGCAGACCGAACAGCAAAAAGGGGTTAGGAATTTTCCCTATTGTGAATGGGAATCGGGGTCAGGCGAGTCGAAACAACTCGGTTCATGGGAATAATTAACTCATTTCCCTTCGTATGGAGCGAGGAGAACGGAGTTTCAGCGAGAGTTAGGAGAAATAAAACATGGTGGTGAGCTAGGAATAACTATTGCAATATTGTCCCCTTACCCAACGAATTAAATGCAATTGTATCGTAGCGTAAGTTGAAAGAATACGTCGAATAATAATTTCTTCCATACGGGCTTCCCGTTAAGGGATTACCCGTTGTATCGTGCTCAAACTAAGGTAAGATTGGATTTTTTAAATATTATTAGTAATTTTCGAGGTATTATCGCGTAGAACATTCAGTTTTTTTGTCAACCATAAGTAATGTGAATAGATAAATGGGATGAATGAAGTGGAGTCTAGGGGAGTGAAAGGCACTTGAAATTTGTTGCAGCAGATTCAACGGATGGAAAACTGAAATTTCGGGCTTGGTTTGTTCTACCAATAATACTGAGAGGAAATGGACGTTAGATCTCATAAATTCGAGTCCATCATTGTTTCTTTGTAAGTTGGTTTGTAACCTTGCTTGCTGAGCTTACCACACAAAGGTATGGAAATGATCAATGAGCGTGAAGATGGGTGATGAAGGATGATACCGGCATGACTACGTTCTAGCGGCAGTTGGCATTGCACATTAATGACTCACAGTAGTCATGCACTTGAATGACTCTCATCTTCCTGCCTAAAGCAAGGACACTGAAGGCAAAGTTTAATAAGATGAAACTAACTCTTTTTGAACAAAAGTAGGGTGGCCCCTCTTGGAAAAATTATCATTGCCAGAGTCGGCAACGTCAATATTAATGTTGAGTCAAGCAAAAGATAAAACTGCTACGACACATTTGGCAATGCATCTGTTCAAACTATGGTCTTTTCCTTCATTTTGAGCAAATTTTGAGTAGCTGTACTCAGAATAATTCCAACATTAAGAAAGACATGAAATGTGAAATGAACGAGGCTACACCTTGTTTTTAAGGGATAAACTACGGATACCGTGTTTGTCCAGTACCTGCTCTTAATCGTTCTACTTCAACTGCTAAGATGGAGATGCGTGTGTCCTACAACTGACCAATGTGCTAACTAACAGGCATTAGGATAGTTGAGGGGAGAAAGCGATAACTTGATACATGAAATGGGTGTTGCTTATTACTATGAATACACCCCCACGTAAGGCACCTCTATGCCTCGTATTTCTCAAAACAAGTGAGGAATGTCACTATCTCGAGAACCAGTATCGCGCTCTCCTCATCTCTTGAAAGATTACTCCCCAGAGCTCAAACCAAAGGCGAAGATTGCGATTGTTCGTGGCAACTATGACGGACGACAACTCTCCATCGGTGCCTCCGGGGACTCGATCAGCGCCCGCAGCTGCTGTCAGAACCTCAGATTGTTCTCGAAAGAAGAAAGGATGAGTGATGGCGGATTGATTCCACACTGACCCTCTTTCGCTGTGTTTTTCCTACATCGCACATGCGAAGAGAACGGGAGAGGAAGCTCGAGCTGGTTGTTGCGGTGGGTGATGACAGGAAAGAGGCAGAGCCGGTGCAGGAGGCTTTGAGTTTTCTCTTCGGAGTGAGAAGGGGAAAAGCGGCAAAAAGACCGAAAAAACGAACTGTTAGGCTCGCTTTTCTTGAGAGAATGAACCGGAGTCCTGTCATCAAATCCTTCTTAGCGAAGGGAATATGCCCCATAGCCGCCCCCAGCTTAACGCTGACTTCTTTTTCCTCGCCAATATCGACGGTTCGTGTCGATCGATTGGCATCTGCTTACCAACAAATTTCAAGTGCCTTCCACTCCCCTAGACTCCTCTTCATTCACGATGGAAATCCCTAGTCGGGGATTGTGCGGTTTTCCGTGCCTGTGAACGGGAGGTGAAGCTTCTACTTCAAACACGAACCGCATTCTGAGTTCAGTTCAGACTCTTGAACTACAGTCTAGCCACTGGATTTCCATAGTTATGGTTTGATCCATCGAGTCAGAGCCGTGGTGCACATGCTTATTTTAGGCAAACGGTGATTGAAGAGACGTCCTCGATTCTCCCACATTTCAACTCCATTGGGAGAAAGGAAAATACTTTGCCAACGTAGTGGCATGACATGAACATTACCTTGACCTCGACTATGTATGTCACATTTAACTTTCAGAAAACTTTAAACATGTGATCCCCGAAATTTTCATTGCACTCGAACTACAATTTATCGGTGTGGCAAGGAAATTTTAACTGGTGTACGGTGATTGATTCCATCATCACAAATTTTTTTACGACATCAAAGGAATCATACTTGAAAATTTGACCCAGAATCCGCTCAACGCTCATGCAGTTGAAATCTTAACGAGAAAATCATTATGTTATGGTGTGTTGTGGTGCTCACACTCACTCACAGTATCCATCGGAAACTTGGGCTATCATTTTATCCAACATGAAGCGAAATCAGGGGAAAAACCTGCAATTTATTCTACTATTATGTAGATATTATGTATTCAGTTACAAAAGGGAATTCTCTCCATCGCGACAATCTTTGCCGATATGAATGCTTTCCATACGAAACGTGACATCCTCTCCATACATATCTCAAACCTTTAACTGCCTCTCAACGGATATCGAGGTTATTTATTCAACCTGGATTTTCGTCGAGAGGAGCGTCATCCATTAGCAATTCTATTATATAGGTATCCGTGGATATTTCTCCCTCGGTTGGGGAATACATGGAATATTTCCTGTTCGCTTTCGAAGTTAGGTTCCTTAAAGTATGAATCTTGTCGAAGGGGTTTTGTTTTCGTTATAACATGAGGTAATGTTTTTTTTTCTTTTTTTTTTTTTTTTTTTTTTTGTATCAATTTTGTTTTGTTCTCAATCACTTGATTCTTCTTTGGCTGTTACGAAATCGGAGGTATCAAGTCCAAATTTTATTGAAAAATGATCTTCAATGGGCGAAGTATATTTTTCTCAGAAACGCTCCCTGAAAACTCAGGAATTGTACGATTTTAATTGGGTGATGTGAATTTCGAGAGGGAAGAGCCTACGGCATCTGATTGGAGCTGACGTGATGGTTGTTGGCAGCTTTGAAACAAAGTACTCTGAAGGCCTTTTCGGGTTTTGAGGACGAATAAAATGCAGAGCAAGGGGTAGCCCCTTCATTTTTCATTTTTGGATTTTTGCCAATTTTTATTGGCAGTTTGCAAGATAAGTTGATAGATGTAGATACAAATATTTATAAATGAAAATATTAAATATCCTTAAGTTAAATACCGTTGTCCCTCATTGGAACAACTGAAGCGTTTTATTGAATGA
Organism: Cyrtorhinus lividipennis; assembly: GCA_019603395.1. NCBI lineage: Eukaryota > Metazoa > Arthropoda > Insecta > Hemiptera > Miridae > Cyrtorhinus > Cyrtorhinus lividipennis. The sequence continues at coordinate 4,278,954 of CM034002.1, read as the reverse complement.
TTGCACAACGTGCGTGTGATATTTTGGTGAAATTAAAATACAAAAATGTTGGTATTTTTGTTCACGTTCCGGATATTCAAGTCCAAATAATCGGAAATTTACGATAGGATCTAGATTTTCGGACACAACGTGGTTTCTACTGAAAAGTAATGAAATAATACATTTCTCACAAGTGCTCAACTCACAACAGTGAAAAGTGTTCTGTTCTGAACACTCCAAGTAATGAGCTGGTTGAGTTTCACATTTGTAGAACTAACTTCGCCAATTACTATTGTCCTCTCTCAACGAATGCGATTAATTCACTAGCGGAATTAACTCTTCCTGACCCGGGGCCACTCTCGACTCGACCAACTAGCCGCCTTCACATCTCCATACTTGAATTCCGAAGTGTAATTTCCTCAACATTTGGGAGACCTTAAACTATTTGAGAAGGGATCCTACCCGAGGCACTAGTATGTAGGGCATGGAGCGCGTTTATTTACTCGCCAAAAATGGGAAGCAATACTTTTGAAGTCCTATCCCAAAGAAGTTTGCCTCGCGTGAGGGAGACAACTGCGAGGTTACACCTCCAAGAATGTCAAAAATCATTGGCAGTTGATCGATAATTTTTATTTAGATTGATTGTGGAGCTTCTATCGGTCTCTGTGACTGGTCCATTTGAAACGTCAATATGATATCCGATTCGCCCTACCTTCTCTTCCATCAAACAAAAAAAGTCTGATCCTTGACGGCCGTTTCATTTCCCTCTCAGTTAAATTTTGTCAATACCGAAAGAGAAGGAACGACTTTTGTTGATAAACCCGTCAGAAAATTGGGTGAGGTCCTTCGGAGCATGAAGACGTAGACCGAGTGGGTGACTTATCAAAGGATGACCTCCATAGACCAAATCGCAGTTCAACAGGTGTCACATCCCTCCGCTTTACCTGTGTCTCATTTCCCAACGTTGTCGGAGAAACTTCATTTTCTAAAAAGCGATACGAGAGTTATTTCTGCCAATAAATAAACCTATTCCCGATCGCGGAGATACGTATTACTCAAATCCTCTTCCCCAAAAGACCGCTCTTTCTCTTTATACACCAGGCGGTCCTGCCATTAAGGCTGCCTAGTTGGTCCGTTTCAAAAAATCACCGTTAACTGAACATGCTTTTAACAAGGCTCATCGAGCATCAAAAGTGGAAAAGGAAGAGCAACAATAACAAAAATTATTTCGAATTTAAATCATTTGTATTGAAAATTTAAATGATGTCATTTCAAATAGTAATGAAAATCAAAATTGTTGTAAAGAAACTTTAAAAAAATCGGTTATATTATAACTCTTTCCTTCAGTTGAATTTCAACTGGCTAAAATTTTTCTTATTATAAAATCAGAATTTGTCAAACTGTCATCCGAGAAAATTGAATAATCAAATATTGAAATAACCTATTTACCACTAGGCAAAGAGCGATATCTACGTAATTTTACCCGAGTCCACACAAAAAGGTGCTACTCAATAGTTAGAAGTTTCCCTCGGTAAAGAAGATGAAGGAATGTCGATTCATCTTTGCCAGCATGATCTATTCGGTTATTAGTGTAAAAAATAAAACTGGAATACGCGTCACTGAGCGGTTATAACTAGGATTGGAACCACGAAATTTACTGGCTCGAATACATTTTCCTCTCGGGAAAAAAGAGGACAAAACCAGCTTCGAAGTTGGCGATAACGAAGCGGCCATGGGAGAAAGTTGCCAGAAGAAAGGCAAGAGCCCCATTGGACAAAAACTGGCACATTTATTAGAAGTTGGTAGATAAATAAGGGACACCCACCTTCCACAATAATTCGTACTCTGCGGGAAAAAGAAAATAGGTTTCCTCAATGCGCAGTTCATTTTGCTACTCCCTTCTTTTTTATTTATTTGTTACTCTCCTCCGCAGCAATTCTTAAACAAGTTGGTGCTTATAAACCTAACTATTCGACTTTTGAGTCACTCCCAAGTGCCGCAACCGGTTTTCTTTCCTTGATGAATTGATGAAACATTATATTATGATGGGTAACGGTTATGCCACTAGCATCACTGTCATTCCTTCATCTGAGATTGGCCGAAATTAATTCTAGTGACATCAAATTTCTGAGGATCAGGCCGTAATTGATTTAATAATAGGGATTTTTAGAAGGAACGGTCTATACAATTTATGTCGAAAAGTGCGTGATGGTGTTACAAGTTGAACAAATGTCAAATTGTCACTCAGTGAGTTTTCGAGAATAACCTCAATGGATGTCACGGTGGTGATCGTTGATCGACAGACAAAAAACCCGATAGATATCGAGGACATTTGAACGCGCTGATTCGACGTTGATTGTTAACTGGTCGGTTTCCAATGGAGACAAAAGGGGTAAAAATCGCTGGAATCGAAACGATAAAACGATCGCCCTTTAACAAATGGAAACTGCGTCAAACTGGAAGTTGATCTGGATGAAATGTGTGTTTAATTGCTCCGGAACTGTTGCCCTCTTTTCTCCAATTTTCGCTGCATTTTCGCTTCACGCAATCTATCAAGAAAGCAAGACTTCCTACATTCAGTCGTTTATGGGGGAATTACTCATCCATTTTTCATGTGTTATTGGGTAGGTAGAATCTATTTTTTGTTAATTATTGCTCGTGTTATTTATATTAATTTAAATTAATATAAATAACTTGAATGGAATATCACTTCTGTCCACTGCAAGAAATGTAGTAAACACATCTGCAAAGATAATCTGTACGCAAAGTTCTCTGACAAACCTGCGATCTTGCACCAAATGAAGAGACTGAAATGATTACCGATGAGAACTTATCCTTTTTGATTGGTTATCCCTTGAATAATCAACCATTATTTTCATGCTCAACGTTATGGGAGGTCAATTCCAAGGACCATCTCTTACCGGCTCTCCAAAATTAATTTCTGGACTTATCATGATGTCTAGAACAAAAAATGTCTGACCGACCACCGTTTCTGACAGTAGAAATTTTTATAGCTCTTCAATGCTCCCCGACAACCCCAACAGGTCATTTTCGTTCACTATTTTTCTTCCCTCCGTCGTCACCCTTTTACTATCATTAGAGAGTAATTTAGTAAATTAGATTTAAATTTAGTGAAAGAAAAAAGCAGAGAGCCAGCACGTGCAAAAAAAAAGCACAAAAATGACAAAAATGATCATTAGCTCATCAGTGAGTGAAATGTGAAAAGACATTTCCAAGGATTTGCATGCCCTCAGTGTTTCCATCTGGTAATATTTCTGAAAATCTGAAATTGTGACAGGGGATGCGTTTCGGGCTCTACTTGGTCCTCAAAACTTTTCCACCCGTTCAGATAAAATGTAAGGAGGGTCAAATTGGGTTTTTGGAAAAATGGTTTTTCGAGATTTTCGGCGATTTAGGCGCGTGGGAATAATTTTCCACTAAATTTTGGGCGCTGAATCCTATGAGTTCTCTCTTATGTTGTTAACAAACTGCAATTTCAAATTTCTCTATTTATTTTTTCAAGATGCTTCATCATTAGTCAATGGTTTTACTCATACGGATTATCATTATTCATAAATAAAACGCTAAGCAAAGCATTGAGCAAACGTTACAAAAATAAATAGTGATTAGGTATATCCGAATTAGGTGTTTATCGCAGGTAACCATGTCTTTCTTGCTCAATACTCGCATTTTGCCTTCGAAAATCAAAATTTGTATCAGCCGCACGGATCTCACAGATCTGGCGCGCCATTTATCCGAAAGGATAAATTTGTCGTTCTTTTTCTTATTACTTTTTTCAGCTGAACGAGACCCTAAGCACACCGTTTTCAATTATGGAAGGACGAATCTCTAACACAGTACAAATTGATTCTCCTGATTCCGTTCAATAATGGCCTCATAATAATCGACTTCCTAAATGTTTGGTTGCGAGGATTTACACCCATTAAGAGAATATAAATTCCTTTTGGCAGAATGATAAGAGTTAGGTTTAGCTATTATTTTTCTATACGGGCTACATTAAACTGAATTGTGAGGAACTAAGAGAGAATATAATAATCTAGGTTGCGAGATAAGAGGGGCATTGCTGGAAGGACGTGTCAGACATCGCTATCTGCCATTTTGATGGTGTCCACCCCCAGCGGAGATAGGATCGCTGCTTCCGCTATAGTGATGGAAGTTTAGGCTGTGAACGTGGTTGTAATCAGATAACAATGCCAGACCAGTCATCCTTACACGTCTACGGTCCTATTGTCAGACACGTTGATTTATGACGCAGGAGACTTCATTATAATTGCGGATGAAACTTGGGCCATTCAGGGAGCAGAGCCGCATGTGCAGCAATACCTGATGATTCCGAGATGCACGTAATTATTTTCTAACGAGTCAGTAAAGGCAAAATAAAAACAAGGCTGTATGTGGTTGTATTACCGCATGTGGTTGTGTTGCAGCTTGTGGTAGTTTCTAGAGAGTACGTATGTGTTGTCTACCATTCATTGGGGCATTGCTTCCATCTGAGTCTTGCTAGGAGACCGAGGAGAAGGCTATTCGGCCTGGCCTAAAGAGAATAAGGGGTGGATTTTTAATGGTGGGTTTTAAGCCCATACGAAGGCTGTCAGAGGAAAGAGCCAGTTGCACGAGTTGGTGGATAATTGAGGGGGAAGGGGTGTCTGAGGTTATTTGGCGTACCAAATATTTCAAATGGTAGTAGAGCCAAAGTAAAACATTTTCTATGTTCAAATATGCGCATACTGCTAAGGTGAGAGGATGGAATCTACATTTGATAAGACCCGATAGGCCAGATTAAACACTATGAGTCTTATAAGCTCCGTGGGACACGTACAGGGTTTGACATACTCACAAAATGATTTTGCTCAGATCTTCTATGATATTGTGATTTTATTTCATTTCTCGTTTGCTACGGGATGGTTGAGGGGCATCAAAATGTTGATAATAGAATGTATTTCTTGATCTAGTTCATCACAACCTGACCTCTGGGTGTTACTCGTAATACGTACGTAAAAGGGAGTGCCATGGACATGATAAAACCTCCTTTTTTTCCAACCAGGTACCTTGTATCAAAATAAATCCGTACCACTATATAATGCAATTTAAATTAAACCATCAGACTATATCTCGAACAAAGTAAGCCTAAAAACTGTTTTGGCCTAGAAAAAATGGGCGTGGTGAAACTGGCTTAGGGCACTTTGCCCCCCCCCCCCCCTTACCACCCTTGTGATAGCGCAGAACGCTGCCCTCACCATCCTAGAGGATGTGTTTCTCTTTCTCTTGAAAGAATGGCCTGGTGTCGCCCCAGCGTGTGCGGAAGGGTGATTTTTTTGTTCACCTCAAATGAACGAAATATTGTTCACTTTCAAGCCCTTCCAGTCTTTCTTTCTTTCGTGGAAAACCGCGTTTGCCAGCGACGAGCTAAAGGGTTTGGGGAACTTTTTCATTCAACCCCATCCCCCCGTCTACTGAATGAATGAACGAGACTAAACGAGGTTGGGGTCTTTTTCGCTCCTTTGCTTTTCTTTGTTCGACTCTCTTTTTGCGGCCACCCATGACCACCCCACGAGATAAATCCCAAGAGCTGCCCTATGTACCGAAAATCTAAGGGCTGAAGGTCAATATTTGGTTTCCGTGTTAGGATGCTCTTAGTCTTAAATCCGAATTATCGTGCTGACAGCAAATATCTTACGACCCTCATGAATGCAGCGCAACAGGCCTCCAGCTATTTACAGTTAAAAATGTTGATTGCAAATTTATAATTGGTGGAAGCAATCAAGTCCTCTAAGCAGGATGTATGACCGATGAGCTAAATTTCTCAGCTTCCAGAATAACTGTCTTCCCAAAAATCTCTAATAAACATCAACCATCAATCATCAACACAATTATTATTATTTTTGTATTTTCCCTTGAACTCAAAATGTCATAAAAACTGTGTATTACTTATTTGTTTGCATACTGTAAAGCCGAATTCGCAAAAATAGTAGTATCATGTGTTGAGGCTCATCGAGAATCCGCAGTTCCGCATCGCACATGGCCTGAACAGTCATAGAGAAGTACCCCTGCGGAAAGTCTCTCCAGTTCCACTATCTGAAAACGCAAAATCGTAGCTATCCAAATAATCGACATGGTAGCTTGGGACAAACAAGTTGAAAAACTTCATTCATTCTGGTTAAAGTCATATTATAATCTCATAGTAAAAAGGACTTCAATTGATTAAACAACACATCCAGTTCTAATACAAAGTAAAAATTTACTAAATCTGTGACCTCTTAAACCCCTAATTTTTAAATTGCGAGCGAAACCCCATGTTCGTCATACTATTAGTTCTCTTTTAATACTCCATCCTTGCATTTTTCAAACTCCTAGACGTCATTCCCCAAAAGTTTTTTTTATTCTCATTAGAATATTTCACATGTGTTCGTATCCTCTGAAAATAATTAAGATCTAACTTTGCACATAGAATCCGTAATGCAATACTAATTTAAAGCCCTATTGCCGCAAGAAACAGAGGTGAGTTAGGGAGAAAATAAGTATTTTGAGGAAACTTTTTTCTTGAGATTTTTGATGAACTATTTGGGTAGGATGTCTATTTCAACTAATTGTGGATTCTGAATCGATTGGAATTCGTCCCGGACCTGATGCTGGATAAAAATATGGGTCGAAACGGGTGGTCTTCAAATGGGTTCATAAAAAATCAACCGTTGTGGAACGAATCTGCAGCACAACAACATATTGGTGGCAATGTTAGCAAATCTTGCGACCGAGCTGCTGAATTAAAATCCATGGAGGATGTTATGTGAAGAAATCACTATTTTTTGCATCAAGAATCAGTAATTACATAAGATACATTCCAGTTGTGGAAAGTTATCCTCTCACTAAATATGGGTCAATACGCTCCACGTGATATTTCGATCATTGCGTTGGAAAGCGGATTATTCTGAAGTTGGCTCACATTCACCCTCTACAAATTACCTCCAAATCCACTATGGGCGAGTTTTGTCCAAAGGCCGGTTTGTTTCATGAAACAGTTTCTACACCGGATTATCATTGCCGGACCAAAGGACTATACGATTCGCAGAGTTTTGAGAGTACTTCCGAAGTTGAAGGGCTACACTTGTAATAAAGTATTGAAGTGGCCGTTGAAGAGTTTTCGTTTGAAACAATCCTTTCAATAATTCATGCATAATTAATATCTCTTGCTATTTCTTCTCCTGTTCTCTAGTTGTGTTTTTAGGAACATTCATACGTATAATATTTATCGCTGCAAGTTGCGTTATAAGAACAAGTTCGTGTGGAATTAGTCATATTTTCTGACGAATTTGAGTCCCGGCCACTTTTTCTTCGCTAATTCTGCGTAATTGACTCAATTTCTTACATTATTCTGAATATCCATAATTTTTAATCAACTATCAGCAGTGTGGACTTACCAAATTGATACCTAATAATATCTTCAGTGATTTTTCGCCCCATTTGAAGCCAAACTGTGAAAATTCAGTTTCTAACTCAACGAAGTTAAGGGCCAACCGGGAGGAGAGGCTATACTTTGGGAGTTTAGTCTATAGATGGATAACCTTCCTGTCCCATTAACTCAGGCTAAAGGGGGAACTGAAAAATGTGAGTCGCGCCCCCGACTTCGCTTCTTCAGCGCCTTCTAACACGGGGCAGCTTCACTAATGTCAGCGCTCTCAACTGTTCAACGAGAAGCTGAGGAGAATTTATGGGAGTGTCCGCTTCTTTCCCAGTAATACAATGATCAATATCAGTCAGTCATTTTTCACTTTTGTCCTCCTCTTATTCTTTTTTACCCTTTTAGCCAGTTGGAATGGGGAATTCGTTTAAAAATTTATATTTCTCCTGTTTTTTATCGAAACTCTTTGAGTTACAACGTTGTTGCGTGAGCGTGTACTAGCTCCGATTTTTGACTACTTTGCGCCGTTGCGTCAAGGTCGTGGACAAAATAAAAAGCTAATTTCGACCATGAGCCTAATTCCCATTTTGAGCAGATTTTACTTATTTTTCATTTTCAATCTTCAAGCTTACAGTTCTGTCGCAAGGAGTATTTCTCGAGCCTTTAGCTGCCCATTATTATCTCCCGAACCTACCAAGTATACATTTTAGAATATTTTTGTACATATAAATATTAATTAGCTTTAATTTATTAAGTAGGTTTTTCTCTCCCTCTCTCTCTCTCTCTGATTATCACTACTGTCAGATTGATTTCATGAGGCCAAGCAAAAAATTAAATGACATGACTAAAACATGTTATGAACACTTCTCTTCCTTGCAGTGTATCTGTAATTGTACCGTGTGACGATAAAGGGTAGCATACAGTTGAGGATACAAAGGTATTCAGTGGTTAAAGATATGTATCATTATATCCATAGCCTTCAAAGGAGAATGGACAGTAAGGGATGGATTCAGGTTTGAAAGAGAACGTTATGAAAGAAACGGAAAAAGGAAGAAATAAAGAGGAAGTGGGATGAGAAAGGGGAGAACTTTAACAGTGAAAAAGGAGGCGAGCGGCGGAAATGTCTTACATTATAACTGGCTGGAAGACCGGAAGATAAGAAGCTACAGCCTTTAGTTGGTGATCTATCAAAACCCCTTTTCACAAACAACCCTCAACACCTGTTGATATAGCAAGAAGGTCTCTTCAAGTGTTGTTGGGGTCGCAGATGTCTCAGTCGCGAAGTGTTTTCTTCAGGTATTTACCCAAGTTGATCACTACTTGTTTGTGATCCTGATGTTAAGGTAAGACGTTTACATTATCCGCCAGCCCTTTTCAGTTTTGATATTTTAGCATTATACCTGCCATGTGATCGTTCTAGATCCTACAGTCATATTTCTCCCTCCTTTCTCTTTTTCTATCACAAGACTCAGAATTGGTATTCGAGGTCGACACTATTTCAGACTTGATTACTAGTCACAAATACTTGACATCTACTCCATGGTAGCACATCCTCTCACAGGTATCTCGCGGGCTGTACAGTATCCCGTAACGCCCCACAGACGAACTAACACCAGTATAATGTACATAGGTTTTTGACTTAACATATAACTTTATACCTTGTGGGTACATCTGTACATCTAGTGCAGTGGAAGTTCCAGTTTAATCCATTAACTTCCTCCGCATTCCTAATGGAATTGTTGAGAGGCTTGAGGAACGTTCTCACCTTTAATCGCAGACTAGCTAATTGCGAAGTCGGTAGGATCACTAGCCAAAGGACCAAGTTGGGATCTGCAGTTTATTGGTCAGTATATTATTGGCCGACGGAAAAGGACGGTGCAGAGGTGTGGCTGTAGCGTCTAGGATCGGTTAATTGTTCGGGAGAAGAGAAAGGGGTCGGTTAGAAGTCCTATTAGTAAAGCGGTGGTCTACATTGAGTCAGACCCGGGGAGTAGGATCAGTTCTATTGTTTACAAGGTGGTGCGGAAAGTGGTGGTGGGACTCGTGAGGGCTAATACTGAGGAGGGGTTGGGCTTCCCTCTGGCTAGCTTCCTACTCAACGATAATGAGAGGCCCTAACCGTTCTCGATCCACCCAAGTTTCTTGATTTCAGTTGTACGAATTGTCAATCTCAGCATGTTTTGACTCATCTAAGGTCGCGCAGCGAGATTTTTTACCCGTACTATTTAATTGACTTTTATAAATTCATTAAGGCATTTTTTTTTTTTTTTTTTTTTTTTGCTGGAACGCAAAAATTAAAGAAGGATAGATTTCGGAACCGGAGAAATACAGTTAAAACACCAAGATTTCCTGCCATTCGATGATGACACCTGTGAGAGGTGATGTCTCGCTTTGAAATATTATTTTTTTAATCCCATCCAGTCGTTTCAATTATTAGCGACATTGGGCTTGATACCCACTGGTTGCTTCTGTCCAAGGAAAATCCTGAACTGTTTTATTTCAATAAGGGGTATTATGTAGCACTTCTCAACATATTACTATTACACGACTTTAATCATTCAAATAAACGTAGGGATGATGTTTAAAGCACCAGATGGGAATACATGAGGACGGTATTAAGTTTTTCTTATTATTTCTCTCATTGTACATGATACTCTCGACTAGTTTTCGACACATGAAGGGGGTAAATAAATCTAGATTAACTGAAGAGCTTGTACATTGGATTGGAAACCGATTGACCCAAGAGGAATTCGCTTCCGACGAAACGCAATAACGAGAACCTGTAAACACGAGTACCCTGATTGAAAAACGCCCTGTTCGGAACGTGGAACACGTATCGACGAATGACCGAGTGGTAAACTCACTTGGAGACTTTCACTGCTCGTAGGATAAAGCTTGACCCCCACTCCCTTTTTTGGGTCCTTTTGAAATCCTATTCATCACGAAGGAAACTGTATTTCGCCGACTTTTATTTGTAATGCGTCCCTATAAAGTTAAATACGCCTTCTGTAAACACCATATCCGGCCATCTCCAACGCTTAGGGTTTCTGGACAATATTTGTTACGCGTTTGAAATGAGTTCTGCACTCGTGAGGAAACTTCCCAAATACAAGACCTCCTATTCAAATAATTCTCATATTCTTAATTTTTCAAGTGTCTCATTCTTTTTCGTGGTTATACAGGACTAATACAATCAACAAACTATCAAGAATTATTTATAATTGTATTTAAAATACGTTTCAACCATGCAGCTTGGTTAAGAACTTAACTCTTTTTTAGTTGGTATTAATAAAGCCCGCATGTATTAACGCAACATCTGCAGAAAGTGTGCAAAGCAGGTGACAGGGTAACATTTCTATTTGTGTGAACACGCTTACTTCCTGTCAAGATTACTGAAAATTCACTGTGAATTTCATTTTTTTAAATTGAGCATGGTGGTATGAGCAATTATTGGGGCATTAGTTCCGCCTCACGAAGTACTATCTAAAAACTCTATTTGTTGCTTTCGCTTTTGAATAGAATTCTCCCAAATAGCAGATACAATTCGTATCATTTTGTTGACATTTTTTTATTGCTCAAGTATAATCATTGACGTATTTTAACAACTCTGTTGGAAACAATTTATGTACTTAAGATTTATGTTACTTATATCATAAAATAACATTTACACCATTCATACACTTCAAACGCAATTCATAAAGTTTTGAATTATTTATTTATTTAGTTTTATAATTAATCATGAATTTTCGCTCATAACTTTTATCACCGATTCCTATTTAGGGGGATCATTTTATGGGGAACGATTCTTCGGCATACGAACCAAATTGCACTTACCACCTGTAATACTTCTCTGGGACATTCGAAATTGAACGAAATCGGAGCAGACCGGAAGCGGAACTGGGAATGTTAAGGACATTGAACCTTTTATTATCCTCCTTCTGGAATATCGGGTTCAACTGCATCCGTAAACTAATGCGACACCAATACAAATATTGCTAACAACATTTCTTCGGCTTAGAATGGTACCGGCAAATTCAATTGAAATTTTTGACACGTTTCATTGTGTTTGAACGGCAGCCTTGCCGGCAAAAGGACGAAAACTCGAAGAAGGAAAACCCACGGGGAAGCAATTTGTCAAAATCCAATTACCTCTAGTGACAAGGTCATTTAGTAACCCTTCCACGCCATAAGCTCTTCGTTGTTCGAATGGAAGCCAAAAGCGTTCGGTCCTTCAACCTCCTCGTACGCTCTCAATTTAAATCGCTTTGCCCGCTCCTGCCCCTATCGCTTGACAACATATTAAGTCCGATAGATTTAATAACGACTTCCATGTCCCACCCTTCCATGATCGAATAGGGGTGGACAATCATTTAGAGAATGGATCGTTTTACCCGGACTTAATTAATGATAGTGCTCAGTTTCCGGAGGCCGTTCATTCGTTGAGACGCCTAATTATGATGAGGTTCTCATTTCGTTTCGATTATTTCGTTCGGATGGTTTCTGCTAATTAATCTTGCACGACATATAGAACAAGAAAACTGTACATGGTGTACTGAAGTTGCTCTTTAATTCTACTTTCCTTCCTGTTTACGAATAGACGTAGTAACATCCTACGTTTACGTAGTACGGGAGGCGGATTTGTATACAAATTTGTTCCGGGGTCAGAAATGATTATTTTGAAGCTATTTAAGCGTGAAGATAATAGGTAAACTTGCCTATCGATTGTACATTTAAATAATTAATTAATGGCTTATTGTCGACGAGTAGTTACTAATTAGAGCCCTGCTTTGATTATTCTATTCTTGCCCTTGTCTTCTTATACTCAAATTAATTTTGTTATTCAAGGGTTTATTTCGATGGACAAGTCTTGAATGCTATAGCAATATCTTGAGTGGGAATATTATATTAGTTTACGACAAAAGTAACGAAACAATATTTAATGTACAGCAGATTAGGACTCAGATTTTTCCACCGTAAAGGCTGATATTGATTATTCATCGGGACAATCAGGTAGTTTAGTCGAGTCGCGTTTCAAGAATTGCCTACTAACCAGTCTGTTTTGCTAAGCTTTGTGATAGGTGAGGAGCTATGTTCTCGCGATAATTCAAAACAGCGGCTCTTCGACAATAGGTTAAAGCCGCCAACACGTCAGAGGTATAAGACAATGGGGTATGGTAACTTTCCTACGAGAAAGTTTCTGATTTGTGCGCAACTCGCACGACTGCGACACCTCAGTCGGCTCACGTGTGTGGCGGAAGAGACGGAAGAAAGTTGGGTGTTCAACTTGAGTCAACACAAAGCCAGGCTTCGGGCGGCTGCGAAGGTAACAGGTGGCACTGAGGGGACCCGGGGAGAAAAATAACAAAATAACAATTGACGAGACTGGTGAGGGAGGAGAGGGTTAACAAGGCTTGAAACTCAGCCAACATTTTCCACGAGGAAACCACCATGCACATCTGTGGGAAAATTAATTTTCTGGTTCCAAGTTGGAAGTCTTGAGTAAAGTCGGGAAGATCTCATCAGTGCAGATCTGTACGAGGATATTAATTGCCAATCTCCCTACCTTCTCTTCCCGTCAGTAATAACTCCATTATTTTCAAAGTGCAAACCGCCCGAAAAAATATTATGTATTTACGAACTCCGATACACCTAGTTCATCCTTGACGAAATTCCTATAAAAACTACGCATGATCTGACTGTGCGGACTTTCTCAAATCCCGTCAAGTAGTGAACGTGAAGGGACGTTTCGCTCAAGGGAATTAAGCCCTGTGTTGCGGATTAGGGGGGAGAAAGAACGATAGAGGTTACAAGATTCGGGATTAGAGAAAAAGGAGTGGACTAAGTGAGAGGACACAGCAGGAGCTTTTAATCTCCTTTTGCCAAAGTGAGTTTCTTAGTCACCCTCTCAGCCGCGTCTCAACTGATAAGTGATCATGGAATTAAGTGACGTTTCGGTTTTTCTTCATATCGTCAGTGTGTAGAATCAAGCGGTCAGAAGTTTACGTTTCTACAAACGCAAATGTATTGGACGGGCGCTCTAATAATTTACGCATTTAATTGTAAATCAAACAATGTATAACACGACGTAAATTGTTTTTTGTCTGCAGGGCAAGCTCCAGTCGAGTACGAACCTGAATTTCTGGAAGAGCTTGAGAACCATACGGTGACACAAGGCCGAGACGTCAGTTTCACTTGTGTAGTCAACCACCTCGGCAGTTACAAGGTTTGTGTCTTGTTTTTCGTTGGAATTGACGCAAGACTATATTATGTAATCATCAAACAATTTTTACAGATTAATTTTACTCATACCCTGACTGCTTTTGGGGCTTGGACATACTCACTTTCACCAGTAGACGGTGTGAAACATATAAAATAACCTACACGCCTGGTCCCGAAAGTCTCAAATGTATTTTTCAAAATGCACGTTTTGATCCATATCTTCGATTTGAGTGCAGCGATAGAGTCACTGATCAAAATTTCAGGATATAGAAAAAAGAAAATTGCTGCTCCGAAGATATTAGGCCACATTTGTGTGGCGTGTGATGGAGTTTTTTGAGTAAGCAGGTTATTTCCCGCGGGTAGATTTATGAACGGATGTAATGTCGACTTATGCCTACCTGCAGAGATTCGGAATGGATCTTGCTGATTTTCGTTACTAATTGAGTCATGACAAAATATTTCATTCTAGCGTTAATCTCTAAGCTCTACCCCCCAACGGATTACTACACTTGTGACCCAAATAAGAGTGGATCCGGACGACGTTGTAATCGAAGAGGTCACACAAATCTTCCATTCATGACATTCACCTGTATGGGAGGTTTGAAAGATAATTCCCCACCACAATCCCCCAATTTTCATCCCTCCCTCCCACCACCCATCCTCATCGACCATCGAGTGCATAATGAGAATGAATCATTTGTGCTATTCCCCCCACTTTCCCAGTCCCTTTGCTTGATGGAGTTCTGTTCTACCTTTCCCTGTGAGATCATTGTCCGACTGATTCACGTTAATCTAGAGTTAATACGGCAATGGGATGAACGAGGGGAATCCCAATTTTCTCGGGGTATCTAATCTGAACCCGTGGATTTTCAATCTATAGACATACCTACATACATATTTTGCGTGTTTTGAGAACTAATTTATAAAGTGTGGATAACCCCCATACCAACCATTCGGTTCTTAGCTTAATCAGAGCTTGTGCCTGCTGATGGTTTGCATATTACATACTAAATAATACACCAAAGTACAAGCCTAACAAATGTCAAGAGAGGAGATAAGCGGGTCAAGAAGAAAGCGAGCATAGAGGAGATAGAAGAAGAAGGTGGCTGAGGTGAGGTGAAGTAGGAAGACTGAGGGAGCACGATAATCCATAAATATAACTAAAGGAGGAGAGTTGGGTTCTCTTATCGATGATTCCACCACATTCATCGTCTTATCAGAGGCAAAGGGGAAGTCATCCTCTCGCCTCTTCCTCTAGCACGCAGGCACCAGGCAAGTTGGGTTCTTCTTGCTCACCCGCTGAGATGTATGGGGCAAGTGGAAGTGGAGAGTGAAACATTTTGGAGGACAAAACCGACCTCTAGGTTACCTCATAGTGGTGATGCGAGCTAATAATTCAACAAAAAATCTGTCGATTTCACCATTTTGAGAGTCCTCAAAATACTTTTGTCGTTCGGTAGTTTCATGTGGTGTCGTTCAAGGCAGTAGGTACCTAGGTTATACCAAAATCCAGTGTCGTGCGGCCGTAGAAATTAAATAGGTATCTTTTAAAAAAGAAATTAGTAATGTGAAGAAATACCCACAAGTTTACTGGTTTTATTATCACCCCCCCCCCCTCCTCACACACTGATTGTCACTAAATGTCAATAACACTGAAGAAAACTGTGTGCGTTCCAAAACCTTGCGCTAGTTGAGCCAAGGGAATCTTTGTCGAATTCAATAGGCGTAACTGGTGTACTTGGAAATAATTGTATGCTGCTTTGAAGGACGGGGAGAGGGTTGATTAAATATATCTAAATAATCATGAATGCTTTGAGTGAACTTTGAAATTTTTGTCATAAGGTTATGGAGAGAATAGGGTAACCCAGAAAAATTTATTCCTCAACGTCGGGCCATTGAGCTCTTTTCCGACAATTAACTTGACGGAAAGACGTCCCGAATAATAGTGCAACGACGGCCAAGGATGAGCAAGAAGTAAGAGATTCAACTCAAAGACAGCACCCTATCTTCAAGGCTTCTGTGGAAACTCCGTCGAAACTTTCGGACGTTTTCGTTAGAACTCTCAAGTGAGAAACGAGAGGCGAGAGTCTGGGGTCTTCAAAAAGTAAACCAACTTAATGTGTAGCTCAAGCCGTGAAAGATTCAGTGGACTCGTCCCCTTGAAGGAAAGTTCCGAGCATATTTCGGTTGGCAAGCCCCTTGAAATGGGCAGTGAACCCCCTATATTTATACCAACCATGTGGTCACCACACCCCCGAGGCAAGTCAAATGCCAAAGTCATTAATTAGGTTGAGATTTAACTGTACTACATTATATTAGATAGAACATTACGGTTATTATAGTTAACCTAAGTTAAACATTATGGTTAACCTATTATGGTTATTCCTTACAGAGATGGGCGCATCCATGTACATGAATATGGTTACGAATGAAATGCAGGTATATAAAATCAATAGATAGTTGGAACGAATACGAACAAAAAACTCACTCAAAACTGTAGTCATACTAAATAAAATATTTGTAAGAAAATGTTTTAATTAAATTATGGTAGATGGAATTATTGACCATTAATGATGTGATTTAATGAAATTAAATTCATTTCAAGTCATAGTGTCGAAATGTAGAAAAAACGCCGCGGTAACGTTGCCACTCGAAGTTGCGATTTAAGAAAATGAAATGTTTTCTAAGACAACGGACATCAAAGTAGCCAAAATTTAGGTTCTATTGTTACATCTTGAGAAACCAACAACCATGAAAAGCCGTAAGATCGAAAATAGTCTGAAATGTTAAATTGCTACAGCTTGCTACACCTATGAAAATTATGGGCTATGTTTTGTTTACGTCAGCGTTCATTGAAAACCCTTGAATAAGCGCTCAAATAGTATTATTTGTACTCAAATTTGGAGTATAAAAAGAAGATTTAATTCATAAAAATGAAATCATATCTTATTAACAGTAATCTTATTAGAAACCAATTATTGTTTTCAGCCTGGTTTTTACTGGAATGCCTCAAATTTACGGAAAGCGTGGTGATAATGATAAAATTTGAGCTGATCGGAGAGGTTGACCATTTGCATGAAAACATAGGTTGATTATTCAAGGAATAACCAACCAAAATTGGGTAAAGGATGAACTTGAAATCATAAATTTTTGAAAAAATTACAAGAATTATATTCCCTACCTAGCATAATAACGTGATGCTCTATAACCAATTGTTCTGGGCTAACTGCAAGCAATTCTTGACAATTTTTACCTGTATCGGATATTAATCATATATGCGTCGTATTTTATACACACATTTCACGCCTTTACTCATGGGATATTACCCAAACATCTCGATCGCTGGCAGCTATAAAGTACATAACAGGAGCTTGAAGCCTATCATTCAGTATTGGAGTCTGTGAGAATGATATTCTTCTAATCCCTGCGGGGTCTTATTTTAGATTATTGGAAGTTCTTGAATAAACTCTTTTTTGCCGAAGGGGATCTCTTTCTCGAAGGCGTTTCTCATGAACCCCCTTTTGTCACAAAACCTCTCCTCCCTCGGGATCATTCAGGACTCCTCTCTTTCTGAAAGAGAGAAGCCGTCACGTATTTCCTTTCCCCCGCTCACCACCTCCACCAACCATGAGATCCCTAACCGTGTTTACACTGGCACATACGTGTTTCTCTTCATGCAAGAGCTTGAATCCTCTCGCCATTCCTACCCTACATAACACCTCCTCCAGCCGTTTCTTCTCCTGTGAAAACCTTCCTCGCTCTTCTTCAACACCGCCCTACTCCTTCGCACTTGAATACTCTCCTTGAATCGTGGTGCCTGATTGCGTCCATTGTAACAACATCAAGCGACGTCTCCCTCTCCTTAATCCAATACCCAAGCTAGAAGTCTTAAGGGTGACACCAACCACTAACCTCGAACTTTTTCTTTCCGTCGGACGAAAGAAAAGTCTTCCAATACGCACGTTACGTGAGAATAAACGAAATTTTGTCCCACAACTCAGAAAAGTCTCCAACTTCAGAAGTGACATGAATTCCCGAGCCAATGTTGGTTCATTGGATCGAGATCCATGCCACAAAAAGACTCCGGCCCCTTTTTACATGATTCAGTTTTCGTCGACCGAGCAATTCAACACCTTCGCGGGTTGACCGAACACTAGAAACTTCTTTCTCGCTCACGTAACACCCCATTGTTCCTCTTGCGTCTAAGTTTGCTGAAGCCGAGCCAGAAATGCCTCGAAAGTTTGGTGGCAGCCTAGATTTGGAATTGTAAACCTTAGTAATACAGTGACCCAGTTTTACATTGCAAAGGGTAGTGTAAGAGATTTAATCGTTTCGATCTTTTCTCAGTATTTTTCCTCTCCTCATATCTGTCACCATTCAAGTTATCAATCAGAATGTCGAAAAACCCTAAATTTTTCGAATATGCATTATGCGGGTATACGGTCATATTCCACTATTGCGGTGTTGCTAGAAATTGCTCCGAGTGATTTAATGAGTCAAAACGAAATTATTTACTCCTCTTAACTACTTTTATATATTGAGCGGTTCTTAAACTCTGTTAATATAAAACTCTGGGTGACCTCATGATTTGGGCGATCATTATTCTTTTATTTTATTACGTATTCGATTATAATTAGGCGAGTTATAGATCCTCCAGGTAATAAAAAATTATTGTTTCACTTACAGGTAGCGTGGATAAAGTCCGACTCAAAAGCAATTTTGGCCATTCACACTCATTTAGTTGCTCACAACAACCGCCTTTCCGTCACCCACAACGGCCACAACACATGGAAGCTCAAAGTCTCCAACGTACAGAAGAACGATAGCGGCACATACATGTGCCAAATCAACACAGACCCCATGAGAAGCCAGGTAGGCTTCTACCACATTTGAGTAGGTTGGGTTTTGAAATTATATTTCTGTCAACTCAAACTAAGAGGCAGATCAAGGAAAGTTAATGTTTGAAAACACCCATCAACTGAAATCTTCTCCTGAGCCTCTCCTGTCACCGTTTATATTTTTCTTTGCAGATGGGGTACCTTGAAGTGACGATCCCGCCGGACATCCTGAACGAAGAGCCGGACGACCATGTAGCAACCGAAGGTGGAAACGTCCGGCCCAAGTGTCGAGCAACGGGAATCCCAGAACCTCGTGTCTCATGGAAACGGGAAGACTTGAAGAATATTGTCCTTAGGCAGGAAGGTGGCATTAGAGAAGGTGAGTTGATGCTTGCGACTCGTGGCGTCCTCGTGGACTATGTAATCTGTCGTTTGAGACAAGTCACGGTGAACGGCGGTTAGGCGTTTTCCTTGAATATTTACGAGTACTTATCGACCAATTTCGCTCAAAGGGAAACTTTTCAGGCTCATAAGATCAAGATCTGCCCCGTTTACGCCCGATATAAATACGAACTTTTCCAGCAATGAACCTCTCTTGAGAGGAATATACGTTGAGAGTTGCCTATGCCAGTTACAACACCCACCATGATCTATGTAAAACGTCGACTCAACTATTAAATCCGTTATTTGATTATCATTTTCGTTGGTTTATGAATATTGAATTTTAATATTGACATAATCAATATCGTAGTATTGATGTATAATTTTATTGAATTTTACTATTGATAAATAATGGACCACTTCTTAAACTAAACCCTTCAACTGATGTGAGTACACGCTAATGAGCTTTGATGATATGGGAGTGCGTCCGTTTGACTCCTTCCTGTTTTTTTTGTTTTTTTTTTTTCCGCTAAAGAAAGGTAAATGTTATTGTTTGGCTGTCTTTCCTTAGAGAATAGAATGCCGTCCGTTCATTTAAATCGCATCGGATTAAGATGACTCTTTAAAGATTTATTTATTTTCAAGAATAAACCAAACGGGGATTGAGAGCAAATTTTCAAATGGGTAGTTTTCTAAACAAAAAAAAATAATAATATGAAAATAAGCTTCTGGAACTGAAAGTACTTTTCGTTCTTTTCTTGCGGTCGGTCGAGGAGAAAAACTTCGACGATTTTTACTTTAAAGGGTTTAGAAAAGGATGGAAAAAAGATTTGGGTTTGGGGCGAGAGGACACGAAAATATTTTTATTACTAATGAGAAAAAGAAGTGCTTGGCCATCCCGAGAAAAATGAGGGGTGCGGGGAAGGAAAAAGGCCCTTCTGTTCTGGAAGGGTAGAAATCCCGTTTCTACCTCTCTCTCACTCTCTCCTCTTCCTCTAAACCGTTTCTTACCCCTTAACTTCCTCTTCAACTTCAACCTTACCCCCCTCGTACCCGCGACGAGTTTTATTCCCTTCCGTGTGGGCTTTCTTCCCCCCTCCAGTTACCCTCCTTCTTCCCCCAGATTCCACTTCAACAAGTCTCTTCTCTGTCTACTCCTTCTCCACTCCAACACAGGCTTCTCTCTCTCTTTCTCTCCTTTTACTTAGTAATTACACAGTTTTGCTTTAAAAGGGCGACACACCGGGAGGTCCCCCTCTATGCATGAGAATTACCCCATTACGAACCCCTTGCCCTCCATCAACCCGCCTAGTACTAACTTCACGGTAGAGAAGAGGCCTCTCGCCTAAGAAATGGAGCTGAATTTGATTTTATTGCTTACTTAAGTGGCTCAACTGCATTTTTCACGTTAATGACTTGGGAAGTAGACTAAAGGACTAGTGGTGGATGTTTTATAATCATGATCTCGCCTGTATACCGATCAAACTAAAAGTCCTTGTTTAATTGCGCTAAGTTGCCTGCGGTAACCCTCAGTATTTTTTCGTATGTTTTTCACATTTTCTTTATTCACAGCTCTTAGGGCATTAATCTGAGAACTTTTTAGAAACGGTCACAACCCGTAATACAACCACAGTAGCAATAGACAGCACAAGTGGTTTCTTTTCGATATTTGCTTATGAGAGCAGTTGTCAAAACGTATTGTTTTCTGTCGCAGATCGTTTTTTTACAATCGAACTGTTATACTTGTCGAGTGTGGTCATGAAAGTATAATTATAATGTTTCGGTATTTGTGGAGTGAAGAGCCTTTCCGTTTATCATTAATAAACCGAAAACCCATCTGACTTTGCCCATTTGTAGGACGCCTGACCGGTTACTACTAGGGAATCTATTCAATTGCAAATTTGCATCGGGAATTTTCCGTTCAGAGAGAGCCCAATGGATTTAGCAACAAAAATAATAGCATCTCTCAACATCTCGAAGAAAAACTCGCGAGACAAAGTACAGCTCTTAGCGAAGGAGAGGAGTTTCCCTGTGGCTGGCAGTGCCTTGATGTCGGAAATAAGTGAAGTAGAAAAGACAAAAGGGAAACTTCGACTAGAAGAACTTTGGAAGGTAGAAGTATACTGAGAGATCCATCTCAAACCCAATTAATACAAGTCGAGAAGATGAATTGGCGAACAGGGAAACGGCGAGTGCGAACGTTGAGCTGAAGAGGTTTCGAAATGACTTAGACGGCCGCTTTTGGTGGTACCTGGTAGAAAAAGAATGAGGAAAACAGGTTTCGTTGAATTTAAGACGACCGCGGGTCAGGAAGAGGGGCAATTTCCCCATTCCCAATACTCAGTGAAAGTTGATACAAACTACTGAAAGTCAGGCAAGGAAAAGTGGATGTAAAGAAAACGCTAGGAAGATTACGAATTTGAGTTTTCTGAGCCCTGCACTAGTTGGGGGCCCTTCATGAACAGTTGTACTTTTGAAGCGATTGCGAGGAATATGATCAACTGAATTTCGAATCTATCTACATTAAAAATAAATTACTTTGATTTTTTTCCTCAGACTCAAACACGACGAACTTGTATTTTATTTTCGTGTACTCTCACCCTCGCAAAGAAATCTGCAGATAGAGAAGATTGTTTATTTTCAATCATTTTCCTTTCCAGTAAGCGAAGGGCGAAGGAAACTCGTGCAAAATCCTCCAGGCTCACCTGGCGACCAGACTTTCAAGTTTCTTTACACTGTAGAGTGGAAACTGACCGACGTATCCTAGAGGGTTTTAAAAAAATTAGTTTCCTAGTTCTCAATGGGCGTTTTCGTTCAATGAATTGAATTGTGAGAGATGAAGAATGGAGAACTTTGTGATTTGAATAGGAACAACAAAAGTCAGACGGCGACAGCATTCAACTTATTAACAATCAAACGACATCTTGAAAATTGGGCAGTCCTTTGGCATTATTATGTACCTAGGCTTAGAAATTCGATCTCACTACGTTCAGTTTCTTCATTTAATTAGTTATTTTACTATCACTGATGATATTTCCTATGCCTTTGGACCGACATATTAAATCATAAATTAACGATAAATTTTCTTGAGAGAATTAAGCAATTAAACATATCTACCTAGGAATTTTCTCAAATTAACAGTGTAAACAATATTAAACCATCATGTTGGTCGGTCAAACTTCCGGTTTGCCTAAATGGTAACCTCCCCCCTATTTTCGCCAACCTTTACTTTCTTACTGCGATGTGAGCCATCCCTGGCTCTTTTGGGTCATGAATGAACAGGAAAAGCTCGTGGGGCTGGTACGATATCGAAGTTGGAATTGGATCATCGTGCGAGAGAAACAGCTTCGAATAAGCATAATTAACTAGATATGATGCCAAACCAAGGAATCTGTCACGCTGGCAATTCGGCGGGATGTTACACGTCTCGACTGGCCACAGTTGGCATTCCCTCGGGTATTTTATTACGCCATCGCACCCCTCTTCGCTGCCCATTGAGTTTTACTTCCTGTCGATGCACATTGTCAGGGTTAACTGGATGAGTGGTCGCGCCCTCCCAAATGAGCTTATGACTCCGTGAAATTGTTTTCATTTGGGACACCCTCCTTCCAGTCTCGAGGAACGAGAATCCATTTTATGAAACTTTTTTCGGATCACATTATCGCCGGTTTTCACGCTCAAATGGTCCAATTAGAGTATAATTCGTTTTGAGCCCAGAGATGACAGTTATGTTTTCATTTACTCACATTATCGTTCAGTTCAGGCCGGTCAGAATGCGGCTCTTCATTAATTTCGATTGTGTGCTAGAACGGATGGATATGTACTTGTAAAAACAACGATTGTCCAACTCAATAATAACAGTCTCAGCATAAGCTAAATGAATTGCAGCTTCTCGTTCTATTTCCGAAAACAGTCAAATTACTTTCCGTTGCCTTTAGGCTAAGAATCTGGGAAATCCTTTCGACGGGCTCGTAGTATCTATGATTCTATATTGAGTCATTTATTTCTTCATGTATGCTCCTGCATTCACCTACGCCCATATTGTTCAGAATCCGTATATACAGTTTTCCTAACTGGTCACCTGTTACAGGATCCCCTCCTCAAAATGCAGGACAGCGTTGTCGCGAAAGCCTGATTTTTCTTTATCAATATCGGAATTATATTATATTGTAAATCCTCAAGACCAAAGTTTCATCTGTGTTTTGTTCTGTTGCCATATTTGCACAAAGTTATTTTGTTATCTAGTCTTTCAGATGATAAAATTTGAATTATTGTAAATTTGGATAATCCTGTACCTCAAATGAACACATACGCAGAAATGTTGGTCATGAAAAATGACCAGCGATGCTAATTTTTCTGTTGACAGTGAAAACATTTGACGGTGAGATGCTCGAACTATCTAATATTCAAAGGACGGACATGGGTGTCTATTTATGCATCGCGAGCAACGGAATACCTCCTTCGGTCAGCAAAAGGATTCTCGTGCAAGTCCATTGTAAGTTTTACAATAACCTAAAATCAAACCATTTGTTGAGAATCCCATCATCAATCGAACCTTTGATTTTTCAGTTCATCCAATTGTGAAAGTCCCGAACGACTTATTCGGAGCTCCTGTTGGGACTGACGTGTCAGTTCAATGTAACGTCGAAACGTCACCAAGAGCTCTCAACAGCTGGTTCAAAGAAACCGGTGAGTCATGAGTAATTTTTTTAAAATAAAAAACAATTTTTTGGCACTTGATTGTTCTTCTAGCTAGTTAATAGGTGCCTAGTCATTAGTGGTTGTGAAAGTAAGTTTGAGGAGGGGAGGGCTACGATAGGAAGCGATTCTGGAAAGACAAATTAGATATCGGGTCGAGGAACGCGAGGGTTTGATAAGGGATGGAGGTTGAGGGTTTGAAGGAAATTGGCTATTAACCAATTAGCGAGTCTCCGGTGTCGATAGTCCTAAGGAAACAACCTCATCCCTTTCTCTACCACTTCGACCTATTTAGCGCTTTTGAACTTTGGCTCAATAAAGTCGCGTTTTGAACAGGGTCTTACGTCAGATTCGTAACATCTAATCAGATAAATAAATTATTGCTGCATAAATTTACAAACTGAATCAAGTCAAGTTGAAAACAACTTGGTATTACCATGGTCCCAAATCTCTTGTGGTTTTACTCTGATGTCTTCTAGGTTCCTACAAGATTTTAAATCCCATTCCTGACTAATTTTTAAATTAAATCAAGATGTCTACATGTTCACTTTTTCCCCTAGGAGAGAAACTGATGGACAGCAACAAATATATAATGCAGGAGATACCCGTCAACGACTACACTTGGCAACTGAATTTGACCATACGGTTGGTATATCTGATGAAAATTTACAAATTTCGCTTTAGCTATTTTGATCATATTCGTGATGAGAGAGGGTCATCCAATATGCGATTTTTCTGTATTAAATCAATTGGTGATGTTGTTCAGATCCTAAATCAAGATGTTTCTATCAGGCAGAGAGACACGTCGTTAGTTCACTCCCTTCATGTCCACTGCCAGTTCGCACCTTTCCTACGCCAAAGTCGGTTGACATTTCAAAAACACAAACTTATTTGACGAGATATTAAACCCCTTTCATGATGACAAAATAATATTTTGGTCAGATACCTCAATTCAAAAGCATTCCAAATTTTTACCAGAGTCCTCTGATTTGCCTTTTTCATCGACTTTAACTGACATAAATTTTGCACCCATACGGACCCTACTTTGACACGACCTATCCAGGCAAAGTGCAGCCAATGGATCGATAAACAAGAGAGAAATAGAAAAAAAAATCACTTGTGTTTCGGTTGGGATAAGGAGTTTACGACCTCATCAAACTTTACTTAATGCTCTGATAAAATATTTCTTTTCATTTCAGACACCTCGAGAAGAGGGATTTTGGAAGTTACGTTTGCCAATCATCAA
Source organism: Cyrtorhinus lividipennis (assembly GCA_019603395.1). Lineage (NCBI taxonomy): Eukaryota > Metazoa > Arthropoda > Insecta > Hemiptera > Miridae > Cyrtorhinus > Cyrtorhinus lividipennis. The sequence continues at coordinate 4,254,176 of CM034002.1, read as the reverse complement.
ATGCTCTAGGGAAGTCAGAAGGTGTTGTTCGATTGCAAGGTAAATCTGTCCAACTATTATTACTATGAAAATAGGATTTGGTGTACACTTCTATCAACCGTAGTTTGAATGTGTCTAAACTAGCTAGTGCGTCCTAACTCACATAATAGATTGTACTGGTAACCTGTAGGCAACGCGTTCCGCAGTGCTTTACCTAGCCAGGTAAATAGTCCCAGGTCACCCCTTTCTTCAGTTTCTGGGAGGCTGATCCTTGAATAGTCCTCACTCTCAATAAGCTATTGGACATTGAGTGAAGCAAGTTATTATAACAATACAAAATATGATTGAAATATTGTTTATCATTTCATATTTGTACAAGAAGTATGTATGTATCAAAATCAGGAGACGGAAGGAGATTAACTCTAAATAGTTTAATTGTAAACAAAAACAATAATTCATAACATTGTCTAATTCATAATGTTGCATACAATCAGTCACCATAAGAAGATACGGTTGTGGGCATGTTGTGAACTGTATCAATGGTGTAGGTTCGAGCGATATAGTGAAGTTAGGTAAATGGGCTTGCCAAGGTGCAGAAAGAGGATGGTCTCGAGTTGTGACGTCAAGTAAAGCCAAGTTTTATCGGGTTGGCAGACGTCAAAACTTTGGTTCAACAAGGAGTTAATAACTTTGTTACGATTGACAGCGACTTTTGCCCCCCCCCCCCCTCCCCCATTTCCACCGATTCACCTCTCAAAATTACCAGGAAAAGCACAAGTTTCCTGAACACTTTATGGCTCATACTCTTCATATTTTCGTAGTTTTGGGGGTTGTGAATCGTTTTTATCATTCATTAGTAGGTATATTCGTTTGATAGGTACATATGAAACGCGAGAATGTAACCCGCCGTTTTCACCTAACGGGCTAGGGATCCAGAAATAGACCTAGGCGAATAAATTAGTGGGAGACTAAAGACTTTCACTTACCGTCCGGAATGTCGGAGATGGTCGGTCATAGACGCCAAGTATACCTGAATTTACCAGCTCTGAGGAATGGGGTTTCGTGATTGAAAGACAAGGGTTCAATATTGGCTTATATTAACGCAATTGTCAGAAATATGAAATATGGAATGTCTCGGCCGAGAAGGATACTGACTATGACTTAATCCAATTAGTGAGTAGGTAGAAGTGAAGGGCTGAAGGCCAATGAATTTACGAGGTAGCTGAAGGCTCAGGAGTGTTTGATTTGGAATAACGGAAAAATACAAATGATTCACTAATGTCCTCCCCTAATTCCCTTTGCTTTTTCTACGACAGACAAAATACTAAATACTACGGTTACAAGTTACAATTCTCTGATCAGCTTTCTGGTGACTACACGTCAGGGCTTGGGCCAGATTTAAGGAGTCGACTTTCGCGTTGCTAGGGTACGAGACAGAGGTATTTCGCCACTTACGTGCACCAACTCCTTCGGATGGAGACAACAGGGTGATGTGCTCTTCGCTGCTCGGCTTCGGTCAGGGGAACGCCGTCCAGGTCGGAGGAGGCGAGGCTCTTTCCGACGGAGGTCCGACGACTGGCGGTGCGTGGAAAACCTGGACTATTGGCCGTCGAATCGGGCGCGAACGAATCAACACTCGGGTTCGACGGGGGATTTTCAGTTCGTATAAGGGTCCACTGTTACGGGATAGGAATTGGCTGATCTCCCAATTCCCGAGTTCTCACCCTGAAGGAACCACGATACACTCGTTCCTTCAGGTCACTTTCACAACACCGGGTCACAAGGGGGTGACTTGCTACGCGTCGGGTGTTCCGCTTCGATGTTCCGGTTCACTTCGCTTCGATGTCCCGGTTCACTTCGATGTCCCGGTTCACTTCGCTTCGATGTCCCGGTTCACTTCGATGTCCCGGTTCACTTCGATGTCCCGGTTCACTTCACTCCGTTCCGCGAACGGGGATTCCAACTTTCCTTCTCTTGAGTTCGGATACGACTGCTTGATGTTCGTTCTCTCAGTCCGCTCGTCAAGTCGCCTTCCCCTTCTACTCTTCCCTGGGTGTCTTGCGCCGCCCATCGCCTACCCAATCCCATGAGGGCACGCCTTCCGCCCAGCTGGGGTTAGGCGTTTGGAGGGGAGAGGGGCCGTTCCGTCCCCCGCCGCCGAAGTTTCTTGACGGGGCGCTTGAAATCTGCCGCCCCGTTACACCCCTCCGATCTTCGGAGGCCGAGGTCTACCTCGGCAATTTTCCTTCCGGTGGGGGTGACTGGTGCGATGGGCATTGCGTCAGGTCGTTTGGCTGCTATCCACGCTTGCTCGTACCGCCAGCGTCTGCAAGCGGCACAGGTTGGTGGGCGGTCCTTCTCGTGTTCGGCGATGGAGCAGGGCTTCGGGTAGGCGGGATCCGTGGGTCGTAGGTTCCGGCACTTTCTCACCAGCCGATTCCACATCACTTTGCAGCCACCGCAGCGGTAGGTTGTCGGCGGGTGTTGTCGCTTCGTGCAGATGCAGCACAGGACGCTCCCATTCGTCGAAGGTACGCTGGCGCGGATGTTCCAAGGTGGTATGTTGGATGGGTCGGCAGGGGCCACGGGTGAACTAGCGCCAGCATCCCCATCAGCTAGGACGACCTTCACCGGCCGAGGGGTGGAGGCCCGGGAGGAGCCGGAACGCGGTTGCCCTGGGGTGGTGTCTGATCCCCGTGCGGTTTCTTCAGATGACGAGGAGTCCGAGGACGAAGTCAACGAGTCGGCAATACTCGGCTCGGCCGCGGCGGGCGCTGTGAATGCAGGGGCGGGGTATTCTTCCACGTTGCTGTCAGGTCGTGGTGTCGACGATCCTCGAGGGGTGGCGCGATGCGTGCTCGACCCGAATGAGTCGTTGAGGTGGGTCATGGCTTGCAGCCGCTGTTCCATCATGATCACTCGGCAACGCAGGGACTCGACCTCCACCGACCCACCACTCGATCTTGATCTCATGTCCACCCCGAGTCGCCAACGTTCAAGCTTTCCCCAAGCTCGTCTAGGCAGCGCAGCAGAATCCGCCTCTGTGTTGGCATCCTGTCGCAGGACGCGACCAGCTTGCCCAGCCCCATGATGACCGTGGAGGTGACGGCCAGCCACTCCGTACTTCCGGGCTCCAAGTCCGTGCTGCTCGCCGACGACGGTACCCGCGGCCGAGGGTAGCGCCATAGTCTTTTGGTGTCGTTCGCTGATCTCCTATTTTCCCACTATACCCTGAAACATACAAACCGGCCCTTCTGTTAGTCTCCTCTCACGCTCCGACTCACCCGTTGTACATCAGTCAATGGCTCATTTATCATGCAGACAACCTCCCTCTCTGCACAGAGCCAGACGCTGAACAACAATCCTAGATTTTAGCTACCATTACAAGGGAAAAACAAAGGAAAAGAGGGGGGGGGGGGGGGCAAGGCAGTCCTGTCCCGACCCATGAGGCACGGTCATTAATCAAACAAGGTAAGTACTGGTGTTGTGCATTTTATTCTACAGGTAAGACATTCCCTATTCTATTTCACAAATTACGAGTATACCCAAAACTTGAAATTTTTTTTTTTTTTTTTTTTTTTTTTTTTTTTTTTTTTTTTTTTTTTTTTTTTTTTTTTTTTTTTTTTTTTTTTTGTGTCCTCAATCGCTTCATCCCGTTCTAGGTGTTGACATCTTCCCCGCGTGGAGCTGCGCGTAGTCGATCGTTTTGCGCCTTGGTCTTAGCCCGTATGGACTGGACGCCGTCCTAATCGGAATCGGGATTCGGCTGGAGGATCTTCCGGGGCCCTGGGCCCCAGGTTCAGGGTTTTCTTCGGTCCGTACTGGTTCCGGCCATTCCAGGGGGTCCAACAACCACGTCCCTCCACTATCTTCGCTAGGTGGAGGGGCAGGGCTCTCGGGTGGGCGCGACTCCTCTGCTACGTCGGGGGTGACGGCGTCGTCTGGCACGCTGTTGATAAACGCTGGCTTGAGCCTGCTGAGGTGGTAACGCGTGGTCTTCCCTAGGACATCCTGGACCTCGTAATTGACATCGGTCAATTTGCGGGTCACACGGAGCGGTCCTTTCCAGGGGCTCCAGAACTTCTTCACTGTGCCTGGTGGGGCGACGAGCTGCTGGGCATACACTTGTTGGCCTATCTGGAACTCCCGGGAGTGGCGTCGCTTGTTGATTGCCTGCTCACGGGTGTGCCAAGCGCGCCTCAACTGTCGCTCGGCTTCCAAACGGACCCGCACCATTTCCTGGTGTTGATCCTTCAAGGGCGATGTTGCTTCCCGTTTCATGCTGATTTCGGCTAGGTGCGGCATTCTCAGCTCTCGTCCGAAAACCAGGTGATTTGGCGAATAGCCCGTACTACAGTGGGGAAGGCTGCGGTAGGCAGCTAGTGCCAAAGGCAAGGCGGCTTCCCAGTCCCGGGTTTTTCGTCTCAGTTTCGCCACCAGGTTTGCCAGAGTGCGATGGAATCGCTCACATACCCCGTTGGCCTGTGGGTGGTAAGCGGAGGTGTGGACGTGGCGTATCTCCCAGGTATCGCAGAGCTCCTTGACGACCCCAGAGATGAAGGCGGCGCCTCGGTCAGAGACGAGCCTCTCAGGTGCACCATGGGTTGGTAGGTACTTCGTGGTCAATACGCGAGCGGTTGTTACTGCTGTGCAATCTGTGGTGACATAAGCCTCTGCGTACTTGGAGAACTGATCGATTACCGTCAGGATGTATTTGGTACCCCCTCGACCAGGTAGAGGCCCAACAAAGTCAATACCGACGATTTGACCAATTCGGGTCGGTATATCGGGTTTTCTGGATTGGTGGTGTCAAATTTGGGGGAGTGTTCCTCTCCTGGCACTCCTGGCATTTCTGGACGAACTCTCGGATGTCACGTACCATCTTCTTCCAGTACCCGTACCGCCTTGCGACACGGGTAGTTGTTTCTATGCCAGGGTGCCCGGCCCACTGATGTTGATGACAATTGGTCAGGAACCAGCGCCGCATGGTGGATGGGATCAGTGGCACCGTGATCCGCTGGCCATCCACATCGACCTCCTTCCTCCAGACTCCTTCCTCCTCCTTTAGTTGATACTTCTCTGGATCAGCCGTCAGGGTGGAGATCCAGGGGTCCAAGGATTGGGCTGCCATCAGAAGTTCCTTCGGCATGCTTAGTATGATGGCGCCAACGGGAACACGACTCAGGCCGTCGACATGAGCCATCTGCGATCCGGGGCGGGTACTGCGCCTCATACTCGTACTCCGTCAGCCGGAGGATCCATCGTCCAATGCGCGAAGTTGGATCGCGTAGATTCATGGCTGCCGTGAGTGCTGCGTGGTCGGTCCTCAGGACGAACTTCTTCCCGAGCAGGAATTGCTGGAAATGCGTCACGCCCCAGACTACAGCAAGGAGCTCACGCTCGGTGGTGGAGTAACGTGTCTCAGCATCGTTGAGGGCGCGACTCGCGTAAGCGACCGGTCGCTCCTGCCCCTGATGTTCCTGGGCTAGTACTGCTCCCATAGCGGTTCCTGAGGCGTCCGTGGACAGGATGAATGGCTTGTCAAAGTCCGGATAGGCGAGCACGGGTTGGGTCATGAGCGCTTGCTTGAGTTGGTCAAACGCGCTCTGCTGCTCTTCACCCCAGCTGTACTCCCGGTTTTTCCTCAAGAGTTTGCTGAGAGGGGCGCTCATTGCCGAGTAGTGCTCGATGAAACGGCGGTAAAAACCGGCCAGTCCCAAGAAGGATCGGAGCTCGCGAACGCTCGTCGGCGGAGGGTATTCTCCTATGGCTTTGACCTTTTCCGACTCCATCTCGATTCCTTCTGACGTGATAACATGGCCTAGGAAGTTGACGCGAGACCTCAGGAACGAGCACTTCTTGAGATTAAGGCGGAATCCAGTCTCTTCAAATCTCTCCAGAACGGCTCGCAAGATGTTAACATGCGACTGCAGATCCTCAGTGAAGATGATGACATCGTCGAGGTATATTAGACAACCGTCGCCCAGCAGTCCGTCGAGTACGTCATTCATGGCGGCTTGGAAGGTTGCCGGGGCATTTTTAAGCCCGAAGGGCATGCGCACATACTCGAAGTGACGATTGAGTGCCGTGAACGCGGTCTTTTCCCTTGATTCGGGACTGACGGGTATCTGGTGATATCCCATAGTCAGGTCCAGGGTTGTGAAGATCTTACTACGCCCCATCATGGCCAGGGTTTCCTGCAACCGAGGGATAGGGTACTTGTTACCCTTGGTTTTGGCGTTTATTTCCCGATAGTCAATGCAGAATCGGTACTGCTGTGGCTCACCGGGAGGGGTCTTCTTCTTGGCGATGACTACTGGAGCGTTCCAGGGGCTTTTGGATGGCACAATAACACCGTCGGCCAGCAAGGAGTAGACTTGGTCTTCCACGAAGCCCCTCAGGGCATGCGCCACTGGATAGGGCTTTCTGGCCGTGGGGCTCGCGCTTCCGGTGTCAATTTCGTGAGCCACCTGCAGGGAACAACCCTCCTTCCCGGGCTTCTCGAAGAGATGCAGCTTCTGCGTCAGGCAGTCCTTGACCAATTGGTAGTCGGGTCCCGCCAGATGAGTCAGATGCTGATGCACCTGGCACTCCAATTCAGAGGTTGAAGGAGGATTGTCCCAGATCTCGGTTGGGAATTCTGCTACCTCGGACATCGGAGGGTGTACCACCGGCTGCTTTCTGGGTGGTGCTGTCTCGGTGGTCAATTGGCCTTGGTGGTTGTCGTCGACGCTAGGTTCGGGGGCCTCGGCAGATGTTGGAGCGGCTGTGGACCCGCCCTGGCGATTGTTGTCGGTGTCGGGTTTCGTGGCTCGGGCGGTTTCCTGGGCTTTTTGCGCCCTCCTGTCGTCCTTTAGTTGACGGATGTGCCTGAGGAGGTCCGGGTCAGGGGCGACCACGCCAATGGAGATCATCCTTCCCCGTGGCGGGTTCTTTCATCTCCACTACGCCGATATCCGGGCGTATGCCAAGGGGTAATTTCCTCAGGAGGTCCAGTCCGATCAGATCCAAGCCGGAGTCAGGTCGTTGGAAGACACAGAACGCGTGCGTAATCGTAACCGGACCGATGGTGATACGTACATCCTGGATCCCCAGCACGGGCAGTGGTTGTCCGTCGGCACCCCATAGCTCCATCGCTGTTGGGCGGATGTCAATGCCAGGCACAGGTCTTGATAGGACAGACACTGCAGCACCAGTATCCACGACCATTCGCCGGGACTCCTTCCCCAAGCCGGCGGTGATCAGTATCATGGGCATCATGACACCATTCACAGCGGTCTGGTAGGACACCAGCTCGTCTCCGCGGACTTCGACGATTGGTTCGTCCTCGTTATTTGTTGTGAGACTGGCTTGGGTTTCCTGGGTCGTACTGATGTTTCTGACCTGGTGCATTCGCGGATTCGAGATGGGCAGGGTCTTCTTCTTCTTCAGGCAATCAGCCTCCAGATGGTCACGGGATCCACAGAAATTGCAGAACAAGGCCGCGTAGAGTCCGTGGGGGCAACTCACTGGAAAGTGGGACATATCACCACAGTACATACAGGGCAGCACTGGGACGGTCGGTGGTAACTTCGTCGGCACCGGTATCAACTGGTGATCGCCGAACGTGGCCGGTTTGTTTGGGTAACGGAGCGGGCTTCTGGGTTTTTGCAGGCAGTTTGCTGCAAAATGCCCTGGTTCTCCGCAAGAGTAGCATTTCTTGGGCTCCGAAGGTCTTGATCCGCTGACAGCGGTTATGTCCCATCGAGCATCGTAGTCCTGCTTCGCTCTCATTACGTCCTCCCATCCCTCAGCCCGCTCCACTGCATCCTCCAAGGTGTCCGGAGGGTTACCCTGCAAGTAGAGATGGAGTTCTTTCGGTTGCCCGCGGACAAAAGCGCTGAGTGCCTTTCGTCTTGTCCATTCCCGACGTTGGGCATCGTTCAGGTTGGGTTCAGTTCGGACAGCCGATCGTGCCGTGGCCAGAAGTCGTTCTGCGAACCGTCGGATGGACTCGTCGGGGTCTCTCTGGGCTGTCCAGAGTCGTATGGTCGCCTTCTCGGGACTTTCCTCGCCATACCATGCCAGTATGGCCTTCTTCACGGTCGTGTATGGGGTTTCGCCAAGACCATCCTGGAGGAATCGCTTGGCTCCACCTTTTAGGCGGGTGCGAAGGAATCGCAGTCTCTTGTGTTCGTCAAGCTCTTGGGTTGCTTGCTCCACTTCCTGGAAGAACACGGATGCCGCTGATAGCATCCGGCTCATCAGGGTTCCATGTGTCGACTTCCATGAACAACGACCGCGGAATGCCGGAGGCCGCAGGCTCACGGAAGAAGGCGCCCAGTTTGTTCATTGCTTCCGTCACGGCGTTCATCATGGCTTCGCCCTCGACTGATGGGCTGCTGTTTCGTTGCATGGTCGCGAACTCACTTGTTGAACAAAAGAACTAAATAAAAGAATTACAGAACTGATAGATCACTTGCTTGCGCACCAAGGACCGATAATTTCCCCACGAATCGAGAAAGGACTTCCCAGTTGGTAAGAGCTATGACGGGTCTGGAATCGGGATGTCAATTGGAGCTGAAGGCTCGTCGGAACAGTCCCGGAACAGAGGGCCTCGGGACAAGTGTCGGAACAGTCCCGGAACAGAGGGCCTCGGGACAAGTGTCGGAACAGTCCCGGAACAGAGGGCCTCGGGACAAGTCTCGGAACAGTCCCGGAACAGACCCGGAACAGACCCGGAACAGGGGGCCTCGGGACAAGTGTCGGAACAGTCCCGGAACAGAGGCCTCGGAACAAGCCTCGGAACAGTCCCGGAACAGACCCGGGACAGTCTCGGAACAGAGGCCTCGGAACAAGCCTCGGAACAGTCCCGGAACAGAGGCCTCGGAACAAGCCTCGGAACAGTCCCGGCACAGACCCGGGACAGTCTCGGAACAGAGGGCCTCGGAACAAGCCCCGGGACAGTCTCGGAACAGGGGGCTACAGCGAGAGTGATGCTACTAGATAAATGAGCCAGTATTTAAATTTCGATTTATGGAAAGAAAGAAAAATGATACGGATTTGAAGTTAATTGACTCCTCACTCGCTTCCTCACACTCGGGCCGATTTGTTTGTTTCTTACAATTTTAAATTTCGGAATCTACAACTAGCACAATTTAAATTTCAAGATTATAAAACGCGACCCAATTCCTTCAGAGCTTTTCTCACCAATATTCGCCTGGTCAAGATCACTTGTTGTGGATACGACAGAAATCGAGATTTCTGAAATATCCCACCGCTTGCCACCAAAAGATGTAACCCGCCGTTTCACCTAACGGGCTAGGGATCCAGAAATAGACCTAGGCGAATAAATTAGTGGGAGACTAAAGACTTTCACTTACCGTCCGGAATGTCGGAGATGGTCGGTCATAGACTCCAAGTACACCTGAATTTACTAAGCTCTGAGGAATGGGGTTTCGTGAGTGAAAGACAAGAGTTCAATATTGGTTTATAATAACGCAATTGTCAGAAATATGAAATATGGAATGTCTCGGCCGAGAAGGATACTGACTATGACTTAATCTAATTAGTGAGTAGGTAGAAGTGAAGGGCTGAAGGCCAATGAATTTACGAGGTAGCTGAAGGCTCAGGAGTGTTTGATTTGGAATAACGGAAAAATACAAGTGATTTACTAATGTCCTCCCCTAATTCCCTTTGCTTTTCCTACGACAGACAAAATACTAAATACTACGGTTACAAGTTACAATTCTCTGATCAGCTTTCTGGTGACTACACGTCAGGGCTTGGGCCAGATTTAAGAGTCGACTTTCGCGTTGCTAGGGTACGAGACAGAGTGATTTCGCCACTTACGTGCACCAACTCCTTCGGATGGAGACAACAGGGTGATGTGCTCTTCGCTGCTCGGCTTCGGTCAGGGGAACGCCGTCCAGGTCGGAGGAGGCGAGGCTCTTTCCGACGGAGGTCCGACGACTGGCGGTGCGTGGAAAACCTGGACTATTGGCCGTCGGATCGGGCGCGAACGGATCAACACTCGGGTCCGACGGGGGATTTTCAGTTCGTATAAGGGTCCACTGTTACGGGATAGGAATTGGCTGATCTCCCAATTCCCGAGTTCTCACCCTGAAGGAACCACGATACACTCGTTCCTTCAGGTCACTTTCACAACACCGGGTCACAAGGGGTTGACTTGTTACGCGTCGGGTGTTCCGCTTCGATGTTCCGGTTCACTTCGCTTCGATGTCCCGGTTCACTTCGATGTCCGGTCACTTCGCTTCGATGTCCCGGTTCACTTCGATGTCCGGTTACTTCGATGTCCCGGTTCACTTCACTCCGTTCCGCGAACGGGGATTCCAACTTTCCTTCTCTTGAGTTCGGATACGACTGCTTGATGTTCGTTCTCTCAGTCCGCTCGTCAAGTCGCCTTCCCCTTCTACTCTTCCCTGGGTGTCTTGCGCCGCCCATCGCCTACCCAATCCAAGAGGGCACGCCTTCCGCCCAGCTGGGGTTAGGCGTTTGGAGGGGAGAGGGTCGTTCCGTCCCCCGCCGCCGAAGTTTCTTGACGGGGCGCTTGAAATCTGCCGCCCCGTTACAGAACACCTACAAATTGCCATAATCCTGGCACCGTAAGTTGTGATTTCTTCTGGGATTTGATAATTGATTTTTGTATCCGGTCTCGGCACAAGTCTGCTTCATTTATACAACATTGTTTATTAAATAATATACCGGTCGATGTGAAATTGGTTGATGTACAAATATATATCTTTATTCTTGTAATATATGGGATTCAGACCCACGACTGATAAAAGAATTTTGATTTCAGAGAGGCACATTATCAAAACAAACGACGGCTCCCATCCTCCAAATACCAGATCGAGGAAAGAAAAAAAACCAAAGAAAAACTACCAACGCCTCCCCCACCAACGCCTTCAAAAAAGAAGAAAAAAAACCCAAAGTCGATACGCCTGAGTTCGTCCGACACCGATGAGTTTTACCCTGTAACGCCTGTGTCAACGGGCGAAAAACTCACCGTGGATATCATACAGAATGAGGTTGACGCAACCGGAGGGCATCGCGTCCGTCATTTGACGCACCCTGCAGTCGTCATTTTGGCGGTTTTCATGTTGGCTCATTAAAAAAAAAAAAAACGTGGAAATCCTATTTTAATCCCCCATTCCCAAACTTTCCTACTGCTGTTTCCCTCGCACCACCTGCAGATTGCTTCCTCTTGTATGTAAAAATCCCCAAGAAGAACCTTGTGTCAAGTTTTAAATAGCTCAAAACCGCTTTCCCATCAACACCCAGATTATTCATTGGGCTTTTGGTACTTATCTTACTTCTGAAACATTGAGGCTATGAATTCTAGGAGGTTAACCAGTCCATTAAGTTATTTCATTCCATTATAATTTACTGAAGTGTCACACAAATTGTATAAATACCTTCAACAATCGTCAATAGGACCTATTTATTTGATAAATCGATATGGTTTGTGTCATTTTTCCCTGAAAACTCTCACCAGTGAAAGCCAATCACCAAGGGCAGTCGGAGTTTTCACCCCGGGTTTAAACAAGTACGCTCAATGAATTTTCCTCGTGTCGTCCTTTCATTTATTCCCCAAACGGATAATATTGATAATTAAAATCGGAAACATGTTTTGACGAAGATAGATTTATATTGAATATAGAACGTGTCTACCTGGAAAAATGCATTATAATGTTAACTAGGGGCTCCATACGTATCGTTCAGTCAGAGCAAAATTGGAAGCAGGAAGGCCTGGTGAAGCGTAAAATTTTATTTAAAAAGAATAAAGAATAGCCCCACAATATTTGCTATTTCCTATCAATCTTGGTTCAAGTAGATGATAAACCAGGGCCTTTTAACTTGATGATTGTGGTGCTGGGATAAAGCTAATTGATTCTGTACAGATTAATACAGGTTTCTGAGAGTCATAGTGCCCAACCTCGTCAAATTGCGTGATATTTGTCGTAAATAGTGTAAACATTATGTAGAGGGAATTAGGTTGGGTCGGTTATAGTAATAACAGGTTTTGGTGAGTGAGCTATAGCTTCCCGGATGAGTACGTACATCATTTACAAATCTACTGGTTGCACATGCGAGTGCAATTCCATGATTCGATTACTATCTATCGTTACTACTTTTCTCAATCATCTTCGCTGTTGTGTACATACCGTGTTTATCTAACTACCTATATAAGGAAAACCCTTCTACTCCTCTTTAGCGAGCAAGAATCCACATGTTCATCACGACTTGTATATACACTTGATTATATTTAATATTTTAGAGCTGTAACTAAATAATCAAAGCGATTAATAGCAAATGAACGGTTGTTTTAGGGGATTCCTGTGTTAGTTTTCTAGAGAAAACGATACCCGTATGATCAATGAATAAATAAAACATTCGGCCTCCGATCATTATTATGAGGCTCGTTTCGATTTAAGAAACAAAAACGTAAGTCTTCCCAAGGTTTTAATACAATTTTAGATAATTGAAGAGGCAGAATCAAAATGAGTTTAACGAACTTGATATAAGATGAAATCTGACCCGTACCATGTTTTTGCAGTTTATGAAAATAAAATTGTAATAGTAATGTGATTATGGTTGCGATACTTACAGTTTTCAATGAAGGCTCAACGTCAAGTCTTGTAGGGGCTCAGGTCTCTTGAGAATATGTGCATTAATCCACGGACGTAATTCGGTACTTCTTAATTGAATACCAAATTTTAGGGCATTTTTATACCTACTTTCGGTAATTATGGAACTGATGAGTTGAGTTTGCCAAGTTTAGGTAAACATATCCCGCATCTTCACTACATCTCTATCTCGTTTTCTTCTGTACACTTGAGAACGTACGAAACTCTGAAGTCCTTTTTCCGCATCTGCTCTCTCTGGAGAGCGAATTTCTACTTATTTTGTTTCCCTGAGTTCTATAGGAACTGAACCGGAAAAACTCATCAGCGCAATAGATGAACGAGGCCTGTAAATGAGCGATTTCAATTTATTCGCATTCCCCTCGTGGTTAAATTACGAGCATTACCATTGGTGTAAATTTCGACAGAGAATCTATTGCGTTGATCAGTTACATTCTCAGTTCCCAACCAAGTTCACCAGAAAATTTTTGTATCTGCCAGAGATAGATCAGGAAATGTTTCTCAGAAAGATCACCCATCGCTCATTACTACTTGGCGTGCATATAGTATTATAGATTAATCTACCTATATTAATATATATCTTATCATCATTTTAAACTAACGAAGTTCATTCGACTGCCGACTCAGATTGAAACGGAAAAAAACAATAAAATTTTAGCCGTCTATAAGCAAAAAACGCTACTGGAAAGGACTATTAACGACAATGATCACTGTTTTCGACAACATTATATTACATAGATTCTCATTGTGACAATATATAATAAAAGCGTTTGTATTATGCATTGTGCTGCTAAATACTGGAATAATGACGTTCCGCCGTAAAATAACATCGTGTATATTTGAATTCGCAATTTTTAAAAAATTGTGTGCCATCGGAACAAGCGTATTCATTGGTATTTGAATGGTATCATTTAAGTTGATTCGCCTCTGTGGAAACCGGGTGACTATCAGACGGGCTGACGTCTCTAGCCCTACGACTGCTAATAAATAGGGACACTAAAAGGCCCTCTTGTAAATCCTAATCAATGTCGCGTCCATATCTTCCATTCGCCACACGAATGGTCGTCGGCCCATCGTTCCTGGCGACATCCATCAGTCACCAGGGACATAGTACGCATCATCACCTTTTTAGAAAGGTCCCAAGCAATGGCGATAGAACTCCAATCAATGACACTGAAAACGTAAGAAGTGTCTCTGCATGGAAAGAGTCTCATGAATCAACCTGTAGGGCAGATCAACACCGGTGAGGGCAGATCTCATTTAAGTTAATAATAATGTTGTGATAAGAGTTGGATCCACTCATCATCTGATAGGTAGACCTTTCATTACCGATTATTGTACTTAGTTAGTTAAGGTCGTTCCTAATTCCATAAGAACACAAGACAATATTCGTAATAGTATAATGATACGTGTAAATCAGTAAAATATCATTTCTTTTCCATTTTCTTTGTGATGTACAGAGGATAAGGTACGTATCTGATAATTTATTTGGCAGGTACCTATTAACAACTATAAATATATAAATATATGTTTTGTATAAAGAAGAATTTATTGTGTACTTTTAGATATTTGTAACGAATAAATTATCGTGTTTGAAAATGGAGCGTGTTATGACGAAGAAAAGAGTAAATCGAGATTTGGATGGAAAGAATTAGGTAAGTAGGTAAACGATATAACTATTGATGGATAATAAAGTTGATGTTAATGTTGCGAATAATTAAACTATTTTACAGAGCTGCATTGTTTTTGTTCTTATTGACCAAATAGGTACCTATCTTCTCCGAAGCCGAAACGATCAAAATAAAGTTTAAAATTTACGCATTTTGAAAGGATTCGCTGTTTATTATTATCCTGATTCCCACTGTTTTCCCTCGGTTTTATGGGTATTTCACCAGATGCATGGCTTCAAAAAGTTGTGTAAAATTTGGAGTGGTGTGGAATCACAACTGATCCAATTCGTAGACGTGTTAACTTCATTAAAACGTGAACAATGCGCTTCATTGACGACCGTTTAAAAGCAGGTAATGAGCATAATCGAGGGCCTTATCAAACGGTTCGTTCGATATCCCATAAGAAAAAATCCTTCTCAAACTTGCTATCTTTATAAAATTAATAAGGTAATCAAGCCATTATAGGTGATCTAGTTTGCACATGTGCAGATCATACCGCTGACTCAATGATGATGAATATTGGAGAGGACCTTAGGTAAATGATCTTACCCGCACCCTACTACAATCCATACGAAATCGATGGAGGTGACAAAATGTGAAAACCATTGAAACTGGAAAAATTGACATTTTCATCCCAGAGGTTCTGCACACAAATCCAAACGGCATACCTTCCAAGATGCGTTTTTGATGATTTTTTTTTTCGATAGATACCCATTTTGACCCATAACATCTTCCAGTGGGTTGTCAATCGTTCTGGGACCCATTTCATTGGATTCAGCATCCAAAATTTAGTGGAAAATAATACCCCACTTGCCTAGATCGCCCAAAATCTCGAAATCCATTTTTCAAAAAACACATTTTGACCCCTACCTCGCCCAAATTAGTCCAATTGAAAAGTTTCGAGGACCCGACCTAGGCCGGGAACAACAACCCCTGTCCCAAATTTCAGATTTTTAAGAAAATTTACTACCGAAAACGGCGCGTGGGCGTATTGCGCACGGCGGACGGACATTGACCTTTTGGTTGGTTATTCCTTGAATAATCAACCTATGTTTTCATGCAAAGGTCAACCTCTCCGATTCGGCTCAAAAATTTTTTCTGGGCCGTTTCATGGTGTCTAGATCAAAAAGGTCAATGTCCGTCCGTCCGCAGTCCGCGCCGTTTTTTGGTAGTAGAAAATTTTCTAAAAATCTTAAATCTGGGTCAGGGGGTCTGTTCCCAGCCTAGGACGTTCCTCGAAACTTTCAGCCCGATCGAACCAAATTGGGGGGTAGGGGTCAAAATGTGTATTTTGAAAATGGATTTTCAAGATTTTGGGCGATCTATGCGAGTGGGGTATCATTTCCCACTAATTTTAGAACACTGAATCCAATGAAATGGGTCCCAGAACAATTGGCACCCACTGGAAGAAGTTATGGGTCAAATTGGGTATATATTACCCATTTTGAATATGTGTTTTCGGGATTTCTGGTGCCTATGCGTGTGGGTTAACATTTTCCACTAAATTTTGGACCCTGAATCAATTGGAATGGGTCCGGGACCAGCCGCACCCACTGTTTCCCCCATTTTGCATTAAGATAGGTTGATTATTCAAGGTTCAAGTAGATTATTCAATAACCAACCAATACGACCTGGCGCCTCCAATCTTGGTTAGCATCGCTTTTTGCTCGTCGTAGACGGAGCTCGTGGACTTAGTGAGGCCCCTACACGTTCAGTAATAATGACAGTATCTGTATGTGTTCACTATTTAAACTCTCGTCATTCCATGTCATCATCACATATTCACTATAACCATTACATACTTGAACCCCTAAAGCCCCTTCTATGGAAGTGTGACCGTCAATAAACTGTTGAATGTATCCAGGACACGGATACGAAGTGAGACAACAACAGCCCTAATTGTAACCTCCCCCATACAGATGCTGAATAGAGATATCTGTTGTTATTAGAAATAGGTATCGATAAACAAGATATCGATGTTTTTATTTGAGAAACATTATTGTCTAATAAACATCGGCAAGAAAACATAATATATTTCAATCCATTGATGGATTCAATGGTGTTCTCCTTCTACAGTCATACGATTTTGTTGTATGTCATACCTTGCAGGAATTTTGAAGTACGTGTTAAAGCGTAGGAATGCGAGAAAATACGAATTTGAGTTTAGAAGGTACTGTTAACGAATATAATATATTATATTTATGTAGGGTCGATTTAAACACATCGATGTTTCTTGAATCTGAATAGGATAAACACGTTTAAGCATTTATGAAGTAATAATAACTCTTGTTCAGCTATAAAAGTAGAGAAGTTCCAATAGAAGACTTTTGGATAAGAAACATCGATGTCTGGGAAAAACATCGATGTTTGAAACCTTGATACATGCCTTGATATATCGATACCCATACTCACCAAAGAACGTGGTGTATCTCTGGCTTTCATGAGCTACTTTTGCTAGGCTGTTTTCCCTTAGTGCGTTTGAGCTCTATTTACAATGGTTAAATAATTTATTCTCCTATTTATACCAGCTTGTAGTGGTTTTGCTAACATGAAAAATCGGCCTTTCAACGCGTTCATCGGCACAGCGTCAGGGTTATTCAAAGGTGAGATGAGTTGCCAGTGAACATTTTTCATGCATTGACACATTCCCAATTAGTATGACTGCTTCTGCTAAACAATTCCAAGCGGTTCAGCGTTGGAGTTTGATCATTGTAGGCCACTTGCTGATGTAGGGGCTCTTGTAGAACGGTGCGGTTATTCTGACTACTCGCTTGTTGCTAGCAACTCACTTGAAATTCAGAAAATATATACTTTATCCCAGCTACTCTTACAATTAGGTATTACTATTATTATTATTATTTTTTTTAATCATCCATCTATCCGTGTTGATATTCGTTTAACCTACCGTTCCCATACCTTACAGTGTCGCCTGGCCTATTCGGTCTCTTCTTAAACGATTAACTATTTTATAGAACTCTAGCATCATGTAACAATGCCGTTGCGCTTTGGCTGAAAGATGTCCACATTAGATATCTTCTTGGATTGGAGTAGGTTGTTCCGAGGCTTTCAATACAGACTGACGCGTGATTTTCATTCATATTTCTAATGAATTTTATTTGAGCCTAATAACGGTCAGGCAATTTAAATCGATGAATTTTTTTCTAGCTGTAAATACGACGGAAAAAGAGGAAACTCTCTTGGTCAATGTCGACGGAGTGAAAGGAGGAACGAATCGAAATCCCGTGACGTCATTAAGCCTGGGGCACAGGCGAGGAAAACATTACGCAAATCATCGTCGGCTACGCAAACCAGTCGGTGAAGATTTTCAGCCCACTGTCGGCCAAATTTATTAAAACTGAGGAGAAGAAATGCGGCGACGGCACTCTCGTCAGTGTGGCCAAACATCAAGGGTAAGAAGAGAACAATTCAACGTGAATGCCCATATAGCATCAGGATTTGGTTGGGGCCAGGCTAGGCTATTGATACGGTCGCAAAACGTGATGTTGTTACAGAATTCTCATCACTGCTGTCGACTCAGGTGCGGTCAAAGTGTGGAGAGAAAATGCGAACGCAGAAACCAAATTGCAGCTGGCAGCCACTTAGAAAGAATGAAATGTCATGCCGCACCTGGAGGAATGGTTACCATTGCCACCGGTGGCAAAGACAACGACTTGAAGCTCTGGGACCTTTCAACAGCGAAGCAGACTTTTACCGCAAAAAATGTAAGCTTCAATCCTATTTAACAGCCTGTATAACACGTTCTTGGAACGCCTGTTTTACCGTAAAAGGATACAAGCAAAAGAACGATGAAGTTATTCTTATGAGAAATCGTGTTTTGTTATTTTTATTTTTATTTATTATTTTTTTTATTTGGATGTCAGTTTCCTCAAACAAGTTTTAACGTTGCAGTTAAACATTGGTGATCGTTATCACGTTGGCCACTATATTTTTCCGCAGGTTAGGCATGATGAACTGGAACTCCGAGTACCTGTGTGGGTGACGGATATCGCATTTTTACAAGAAAGGTTGCTGTTACGACGAAGCATGGCCATGTGAGTAACCTATAGACTAGTCGCTTTCAGTAAAACTTGATGCGTGTTAAGCACTCGTTCAACTCCTATTCCGTATTCTCGTTCTGATTCCGTCAAAAATATCATAGCACATTTTCTGCTGTATTAACATAGATTTTTTCTTGAATGAACAATAAAATTTCTACCTCAGAACCAAAATTTCGGGTTGGTTTTGTATTTTTGGAGTATTTTTCAAAAACAGCGTTCTCGTTCATTTTAGATTCGTCTTTATGATCCTCTCTGCGGCATGAGAAGACCGGTGGTCAACGTTCAAGTTCCTGAACAATCGCTTTGTTCCATTTCGCCGTGTTTTAAGGACAAGTAAGTTTTCCCTTGTGGATTTCAGCGTGTGCATTCCATAGAGCAGAGATGGGCTGGTTGGTATTCAAAAATTTATGAATATATTTAAAATTCATGAACCTGATAAAATACCATCGAACGTAAAGCAACAAAGTCACATTATTTTAAGACTTTTACTAAATTCAAGTTTATTTGTAATTTTTTTCAAAAACTGAACTTGTTTCATGTTAAAGTTGTCTTTCAGTAAGTTCTATGTCCGACGATCCGATGTTTGTCCTATCTGTTATTGTGCGCATTTTCGAACTGACATGCTTGAGTTTTAAGACTTCTTTTCTTCTTTCTCTTCTTCTGAAGGCTTACATAGGAATAATTTAATTCAAAATTATGCAATTCTGTTTTCCAGTCATGTGATCGTTGGTTCGGGTACTGGACAAATGAACCTCGTAGACCTAGAAGCAAAGGGGTTGTAATGAACAAGTATAAAGGTTTCCTCGGTTGCGTCAAATCTGTATCGGCTTCTATAGAGCACCATTTATCGCTTCAGTTTCTACAGACAGGCACTTCAGGCTCCACCATCTTGAGACCAAAGAGTTGCTTGTTAAGGTAAATGTTTTGTAGTTTCTAATAATGAATACAGGTGTTGGCTGAAATATTTGGATGTTGTAATTTCCTGATGTAAGATACTTGGTAGAAATATTTGAGCGCCAATTCCCAAATGACCTGTCATTTGACGGTGATACTGAACTTAGAGGCCTCAAAATGTGGCTGCAAGGCCATGCACAGTAGTACATCTTTTAATAATTTAGCAATGTGTATCGTTTAGGGGATATTCTGTTAAATCTCTAGGTCTGGGCACTACTTCAACCAAGGACTTTACCTAGCGTCACATTGACCACATAAATTGGTTTCATTTCAGGAATATATGCAATCCAAACTTACTTGCGTTCTCGTTCAAAAGACTTCAAATACAACCAACCTGAATTTTACGACGGCGACGAGGACGACGTAGAGAAATTTCGGCAGGAAGTGACGAAGCCAAAAAAGAACCGGTCCGAACCCAAAAAAGACCGACCTCCAGTTCCAGAGCCACCCAAAAAAGAAGAACCACCCACTCCAATAACGCCAGCCCTGTCGGCGCCTGAAAAACGGAGTCGTAGTGGGGGGTCTTCAGCAAGAAGAAACACAAATCTTAATGTTTAGGTGAGTCGTTAATGTAAAATGACTTTATGTAACTAGAGGCCTACTCTCGTATATGGTGGTACAACTGGAGCTGGTTTTATAAAATGTTTGTTACTATTTGAGTACACAAATAATAAATGTTCTCTTTTGTACAACAAAAATATCACAGTTTGACTTCGTTTTTATTGATATCAGACGAGTAAAACGCATCGAATTTCTTCCTTCTTCAATTTGATTGATGGAAGATTTCGCTGGGTTGTTTTCTACCTTGTGACCTTCTCATTTGATTATTGAGAATTTGTAGCTCGTTCGGAGGATGGTAGTGGCTCGGGTTATGGGTTACCTGAGAATATCTGATATGAATACTAAAATTCCATCAATGTGATTATGAACATGAATGGGTAAGCACTAACCTACCCCACAGTATAGCGTAAGTATGCTAATGAACATTCACAAAAAAAAAATATGGATCGACAAAAATTAGTGTGAATTAGTTTAATTTATTGAACATGTAAATATGGTCTTGAACGTTCGCTTCTGCCTAGATGCGTGTAATATAGCGCTGGTTTTACACAAATAGGATCATGGCAATAACTCAAACGGGTGAGAGAGGAAAAAAACAGTATATTTCGTTTTTTGATATCCGTTTTGCAGACTATTTCATAGGAAATGGCTCAGGTATTTACATGAACTACGTCTCTGATGGGGAACCAAATGACAACCGACCGTAGGTGGAACAATGTTGCCTAACCCCCACCCCCATCTGTGCCTTCTCCTGTTACACATATATCCCCATGACCTCGGACAATTCATCGGAGAAAATAGTCCCTCATTAGTCATTTACCTTGTTCAAGCTATTGACAACAAGTTCATTAAGTATGTGGCGGTTAATTCCGAGTGGACTCCTTTCTTCCTCTGGCACCTCAGTGAGATGGATGGATTCTGCTCGTTTTCGACGGACTCTCAGTTATCGGAGAGGAATCAGGTAAGGCATTGATTGGTGGAGAGAAATATTTAACAAATTAATCCTGGTAGTATTTCTGGGCGGTCGTATTGTAAAAAATGGTTTTCCGTATATACCTACG
Organism: Cyrtorhinus lividipennis; assembly: GCA_019603395.1. NCBI lineage: Eukaryota > Metazoa > Arthropoda > Insecta > Hemiptera > Miridae > Cyrtorhinus > Cyrtorhinus lividipennis. The sequence continues at coordinate 4,233,246 of CM034002.1, read as the reverse complement.
CGAACTATTTTATGCAGTAAGGTGAAAATAATTGGGGTATTCTATTCAAGAAGAGATTTCCTTTACTGTATTCGTTAAGAGGCTCTATTGATAAGATGGGTCCCTGGCTGCAAGGAAACATGCAAAGACCGTCTCCGAGGAACTTCAAGGACAGATAGAGAATCCGGATGGGCCGAGGGTATAGGATACTACCACCTAATTAGTCTAAAATAATTCACGGGAAAATCACGGCTCGTTGTCGAAAAATGGAATGTTGACTCGACGTGGATTCGGTTTCGGTTTTCATGCGATCGTTTACGAGAATTTATTGGGAACTTCAACGGACAAAATTTTTTAGGATTGTACCTTTCAAGACAAAATTCGAAGTTAATTCAAACTTAATTTCATTGTGTGAATTTCTGAATAGTGCAATGGGAAACGTAAAATTACTAAGGACCTGCCAAGGAACCAAATTGGCACCTGCTTTTAGCGTTTTGCCGTATATGCGATTAGAAGTGAGAAATCTGCTTAATCGTTCGTAGAATCCGGGTACCAAACATAAGGGCCCATTGGTATGGTCTTTTTGGGCATCCCAGCCAACCTCTTCACTACTATTGTTATCCTATGTGTTATTATTGTTGTCCTTGATTAATCTGTTATTATGTAGCAGCCGTATCAGGTTGAATGATTTCAAACAGATTTGACTACAATGCCCTGTATCTTGGCCTAGTCTAGAATCTCGTTGATTTTTCCTCGTAGAGCCACCCACTATGTTGACGAATGCAGCTGCATGCTCTTTCACTGTACGCATTGACAATTTACTTTCCCATGATAAAAAACGCTGCAAATTCTTACACACGGGTTGGTTATTCCTCGGACCAGGGCATGGGAAACTCATTTCTTCAACATGGGGAAAATGGAAACAGTGGGTGGGGCGGGTCCCGGACCCATTCCAATCGATTCAGGGTCCAAAATTTAGTGGAAAATGATACCCCACACGCCTAGGTACCAGAAATCTCGAAAAGACAATTCGAAATGGGTAATAAATACCCCATTTGACCATAACTTCTCCCAGTGGGTTGCCATTCGTTCTGGGACCCATTTTATTGGATTCAGCGTCCAAAAGTTAGTGGAAAATGATACCCCACACACCTGATCGACGGACATTTGTCTTTCTTGATCTAGACACCTTGAAACGTCCAGAAAAAAAAGTTTGAGCCGAATCGGAGAGGTTGACCTTTTGCATGAAAACATAGGTTGATTATTCAAGGAATAACCAACCAAAAAAGTGATGGGAAAAATAGGGTAAATTACATCTAGAAAAGCGTGCTCGAAGAGGCAAATGGGGTCAAATCTGAATCAAGTTCTGAAACACCAATTATTCATTGAATATTTTCGTAAATACATTTGTTTTTACAAGAGGCCTCCGTCGTCATAAATCACCTGTATGAAGTAATAGAGCTGATATCTCTCTTTTAAATAGCAAAGTATGTTTGTTATTTTGGTTTAAACTAGGTACATATTTATTTTCGAGAAATTTTACTTATTATACTTTTACCGTTATACCACCAAGGCTTCTAGTTGTCATCTGCTACCTCTTGCTGAGGCGCTTGGTCCGGAAATGAGCTTAAGAGTGAAGCTGACCTCCGTCGAAAATAATGCATCACAATTCTTCTAACCCTGGAAATCAGGGAGAGGGGATCTAGGTGAATCACGCTGGCCCGTACAAATCACCCGACGTAGGGTACTTCAAATGATCAAATCTCGAGAGGTTTCGCTCATCCTATAAAAGATTATTGAACTACAGCGAGCTCCCCTATTAGTATTAAAGGCCAATAATCGTTCTAAGGCCATACATATTTTCTTATTTTTGCTCCCAAACAGTTTGATTGGTCATCGAGGCGATGTCATCCAAGTACAGCTACAGTCAATTGCCACGCTATGGAGAACCGTAAGCTTTACGTTGTTTACTGGATAGTGTTTGGTTTCGCTATATTAATCGGAGTTCCGTAAAGTTACAGGCATTGTAAACCATACAATCGGGTTAGATTGGAATCGAACGAAAATTGCCTTATAAATTTTATGTCGGTCGATGTACCAAAATACTTCTACTGGGACATTAAACCATTCGTTATGAATCGTTATGGTTTATTAGCATTATTACTTGTGAAGAACTTCACAACTTTAAATTTCGTCCTATTCCTTAGTCTCGTACCGTTCTATTAATAAGGTAAGGTTTTTTTTTAAAATAAATTTTGCTCTCATTTAATAGAGTTCAGATATCTTTTAAGAGTGTAGTATTGCACGCGCAGGAGAAAATATGTCCATAATTCTCCTAAAGAAGATGGCATGGCCAGAAGATTCGCTTCTATAAGAAAGCGAGGAACCAGAATACCGCGCTAGATTGTAGCCCGGAACCCTGGTACAATAGTTAAAATGACGTCAATGTAAAAATCCTGTTCTGGAAAAGTCAACAGGCCGTCAAATAGTTTTGGAGAACACTCGAAAGCTAACGACAAAAGTCAATTAGGCATTCCAAACGCGGAAGATATCGTTGAAAAATTAACAAATATTCCATTTAGTTTAACCTCTCAATTTGGATACTCCCGTAAACCTCTTGATGACTCGTGAACTAAGTAGACTCCTTCAAGAACACATAACAATTGGCCCCGATTCTGGTTGGTTATTCCTTGAATAATCAACCTGTTTTCATGCAAGAAAGTCAATCTCTCCGAATATGCCGTCAAAAAATTTTTCCAGGCTTTCAAGGGGTCTAGATCAAAATTGTCGTCCTCCGTCCCACTCCGTTTTTTGGTCGTAGCAATTTTTTTTAAATTCTGACATTTTGGTCAGGGAACCGTTTCCGGCTGAATTGCGACATTTTCGGAGGTCTAGGCTTATAGGGTACCATTTTCCACTGAAGTTGGACGCTGAATCGATTGGAATGGGCCCGGGACGCGCCACACCCCCATTTTCTTCCCCATTGTCTCCCCATTTCCCCACGTTATGATTTTTTCGGTGGATTTAGGCGTGTGGGGAATCATTTTCCACTAAATTTTTGACGCTGAATCAATTGGAATGAGTCTCCATGCTCTAGTCTGAGAAATACCCTACCCCTGTGAAAGAATTTGCAGCGTCTTCATTTTATGTATAGGTAACTAAACCAAGTAAAAACCCATTGAAAATCATCCATTGTTTCCGGCGGTCAAGGAAGCGTTAGAATTAACTGATTTATGATTTACCTTCCTTTTTATCTGAATTATTTGGTATGATTTCGTCTAAATTTCTAAAAAAAAAATGATGACTGATGAAATCCACGTACCGTAGGTTTTGGTTGGTTATTCCTTAAATATTTTTTTCTGGGCGTTTCACAGTGTCTAGATTAAAAAGTCAAATTTCCGTACGCCGTCCTAGCCGACTTTGGTAGTAGAAAGTTGTCTGAAAATCTGAAATTCAGGTCCTGGACCCGTCTCATGCCTTAGTTGGTCCTCAAAACGTTTTAGCCCGATCGGACCAAATGGGGGAGGGGGGTGTTCAAAATGTGTATTTAGAAAAATGGATTTTCGAGATTTCTAGCGTTCCAGTAGTGTATGGTATCATTTTCCACTAAATTATGGATGCTGAATCCAATTAAATGGGTCCCGGAACGATTGGCGCCCACTGGAAGAGGTTATGGGTCAAAATGGGTATATACCCTATTACCCATTTTGAGTGTGTGTCTTCAATATATCTGGTACCCAGTAGGGCGGGATATCATTTTCCACAATTTTGGACGCTGAATCAATAGAGTGAGTCCCCATGCCCCTGGTCCGAGGAATAACCAACTCCTGTGAATGAATTTGCAGTGTTTTTTCCTTTTCTAACATTTTTTGTACTCTCACATACATACTGGTCAAACATTAAGTCGCAAAGGGCCTTCCCATTAGGTTGGTATTATTAGTTTCTGGAGAATTTCAATGCAGAAAGATCTTGTTGCAGGTCTTTGAATGGGACTGAACACGGAAAATTCTCATTTCAAATAAGTCGGCCTAGATGTTAAAATGTTGTAAAGAACAGCCATATTCTAAGACTTTTCACATTAAAAATAAACTTGACAGCTGGATATCAGGAGCTTTCATGCCACTTGACAACCTAAGCTAACATAATTCTCAAGCGATTCCCGGCCCGTGGTTGTTAATGTATTAATAACCCTCTCAAGTTTCACCGAAATGTTCACAACTTGCCACCTTCCTACGGTGGTAGGGAGATACCTAGGTATAGTTTGGAGTGTTAATGGGGTATTCATCGCTTCTCGACGATAGTTGCCAAACTTCTCCAAGTTTGTTGAGCCAATTCATTCTTTTATACATGGTTAAAACTTCTCACACCCCATTTCAAAAGAGTAGAAAGCTTTGTACGTGGATCAAGAAAATTTAAGTGGTTGTAAAAGTGAAATGAATTATTTGGCAAATGTCATTGCAATGTTTGTGATGCAATTCACTTTATCATTTCCTTTTCAAGGATGCAAAAATTGATAACTGCTGCATGCTAAAAACGTTGTTCTCGAAGTGATAAATTGTGTCGTAATAATCAACACTCACCTTCAACAAGTCGTGCGATCGTTTCCTCTTTACTGGCCACTACCGAAGTGTTTACCTCGCCTCATTCAATCATTATCTAAGGTTTCAACAGGTTTAACCTTGAGGAACTCTTGAGGTATTTAACAGGGATTCTGTAAAATGGATAGGCATAAATTTGACAGTTGACATAAGGGTTGTTTTGCTATAGTAGAATGATACTTCTGCGAAATGACTTACTAATAATACAAATATACGGGTACAATGTATTAGAGTAAGTACCAGTGCCTCATCAAGTTACGAACTAGCAGCAGTCCATCACAAGCTCTACGCCCTATCTATGGTACATTCGAATCGGGATATGTTATACCTTTTTTGCATACGTAATTTCATATTGCACTGTTTCAAAACATAATGTCCTTGAAAACAGATTAAATATGATTGACAAATCTAAAGAGAGTAGGTACATTTCTTTTATTATTACTGTTCCTCGGCTTCCCATTTTTCCTTTCCGCCTTGGATTAAAATTAAATTAAGTAAAGGTTTGGTCAAAATAGAGATAAGTTACTTAATTATGAGTGCCACACTAAACCAAGTTTGTTAAAAATAGAATAAATCAATATTTTTTCTCTTACTAACATTGTTGTTTGGCCAAACAGGAGGCTCTGAAACTCAAAATGTAAATGAAAATCTTAGGTTATAGCTCACTTTGAATACCGCAGTTCCTTCCTCACCTTCAAGACTCCGCAGTGGTGTGGGTTATTGCATACCTATAGCGCCGGGATACCATTCCAAAGCCCCTAACGATGGGATTACATAAAGAAATTTGCATAAAAGCAGAAAACTTTGACCGTCGTGGAACCTTTCAAAACAAGTTGAGCCTTACGTTTCGATCAATATATCATTCATACATTTGAATCGCTCTTTTCCCAGATCGTCTAACCAGAATTCCTCGGATTATTCCATCGTGGAGGCCTACTACGGGAAAAGCTTCGTAAAGCTCCTTCACATTTCGAGAGCTGGGAAACATCACACGGCCAAAGAGATTGAAGTAGACACAAAGCTGACTCTCAACACTCAAATCGACTACACGGCCGGCGACAATAGAGACATCGTGGCGACGGATTCGCAAAAGAACATTGTTTACGTCACTGCGAAACAGTACGGCGTAAGGAAGCACTTTTGTCGCGCTTGTCCTTCAACTCCCCAGAATTATATCGTGAAATATCCCGATTAGAAAATCAAATGTATTTTTCAACGGTGTATTATTGATTTATTTCAAAGGTGAAATCACCCGAGGAATTCGCATTGCTCTTTGCGAAATATTTCTCCGGAAATACCCACACGTCAATGCTGCTCGCGTCACTGTCACTGAATACCCGTGGCAGAGAATAAACGTCAATGGACGCCCCCATAATCATGCTTTTGTGATGGTACCAACTTCCGAGAGGTGGACTACAGTACAAGTATCTCGACAAGGTAAATGTAAACATAAGTGATCCTCATTGGTTGGTGTGGGTAATTTTGGAGATTAACAGGTCAGAAAGTATTTTGTACCTAGGAATATGTACCTAATAAAGTAATGTGAGGTCCAGGAGTGTCATTGTAAATACTTTTTGGTACATTTTGAAAAACAATTCTGTAAATTAATGTAAACCTACCTGCTTAGTCTGAACGATCACATGCAATTTCTCAATACAATTTCTGTGTTTAGTGAAAACCCCCATGATAGAGAGTGGTCTCAGAAACCTACGAGTGCTAAAAACTACTCAATCGGCTTTTGTCAATTTCGTCAATGATGAATATAGGACACTACCTGACGCTGAAGACCGAGTATTCAGTACTTTGGTTTCATCGTCCTGGAACTACTCGTCCATTGTTGGACTGGATTTCGACAAAGCTTGGTAAGCTTTCCTTTTCAAAAAGAAGTGGATCCGTTACTTATCATAGTTATCATAATTGGTACTAACTTGATTTTTTCATTGCAGGGAAACCGTTAGGGACAGTATCCTTGAGCAATTCGCTGGGAACCCCGAAGATGGGATATATTCTCCGTCGGTACAGAATACGCTGTACGAAGCTGAAACTCTGGTCTTGGACAGGATCCCGCAGGTGAGTGTCAATAATTAATTATTCAAATAGAAGTGATGAAAAATCGACGGCGATAAATTATTCTTCATCGGACGCGGTACTTATGCACCGAAATTTCTTTCTCTTACGGGTGTCCCTCGAGTTGCCCAGCCCCTAAAAAACCGACAAATTTTGAACCAATTTTTTTTTATCTATAACATAATGGTTCTTTGCCAGAAACTCACATGTGTCAAAATTGCAAGGCGTTCATAAGGCGCATACCTAATTCAATCTATTTTTCTTTCGGGTAGCACTAGAAATTATCAAAAATGAAAATTTTGTAATCTTTATGTTGTGATACATGAAATTGCATGGTTTTTCAATGCTAATTCAAGTGCATTAAATCTGAATGTACTCGTATAATGGAACATGAGGTTCAACTTTGCGTGAAGAAGTATGCGTCAATTTTGCAACGAATATGGTGGCTCAATCTCACGCTCTGCAATTTCGTCATTCTTGTGATCCAAGTGTTTTTTAACCAAAAACAATATTTATTCAAGCTTCGGAATTGAGGATTGAAGTGTGCCTCGTAGGCAGAATGTCGTTCACATAAGGTAGCATTTCCTCACAATTTCCTTAATTTTCATTTAATTCCTTGAATGAAATTATAGCGAACGAATCGTGAACCTAGGAGTCACAAAAATAAGAGTTCTCCTTGAAAAATAATGAGGCCCTGTTTAAACTGAAACAAATGACTCAGCATGTACAATCCAACGTAAAAAGGCGTATTTCTGTCGCATACGTGCCCGAACATCCACCGACCTATTAAAATGACAGTTTGGAGGTTAAGCTTAACCAATTGCGTAAACTGCCTATTTCAAGGTAGCCTATCCTCCTTTGAAATGGTGTACTGAGCGTAAATGTAATAAAACACATATTATGTGGACTACATTCATGTACCCTGTGCGTGTTAGAATAAAACTGTGAATCATATAGCGACGATGAGTCACATTCTAAACTTACGATTTAGCATAATTTATGCTTATTGCATTAGTGGACTGTTCGCACATTTTTTCACGATTTTCGACCCTACTGCTCCGAAAAACGTTCATTTGGTTAGCACAGGCTGCAAAGCAGGGAGCGTAATTCGAGCTCGACATTTCTTTTCTTTCTTTGAATTGAATGACGCCGTCATTAAATCACAGAGAAAAAAGGGATTCGGACAGGATTTGTTTCCCCTTTTTTTAACATCAAAGGACACCTTCGTTTTAAAAAAGGGCATTCTTCTCAAAGAGGTGGGCAATAAGATTACCCACGTCGAACACGACCAACATCTGGCGTTCCCTTCTCCTAATAACTGTTTCATGGTTTTATCCGTAAGGTACGACCTTAGGCAAATATGGAAAAACCTGTTGAGAGCATTGATTTCGAATTTTTCCAAAAGTTTTTTTCCTGGCTCTGATATCTCTTGTATCTGGTATCTGATGTCCATCACAAGGAATATATTTTACCGATTAGAACTGATAGGCTGAAATACAATATAATTGTGTAATATCCTTCGGTCTGTGTATTCTACAGTACTCAGGGGTACGATCGTTCAACACGGTCGGACTTCTAACGATCCCTTCAACAGTCTCAATCTAACGAGTGGTTCAAAAATGCGTATTTTAGCGTTTGTAAGCGTAATTCGTTTGAATGAAAATACATAACACGTGGATGTAATTTTGAATGAAATTTTAACTCGGATCGTTTCTCTAAACAAGCTGGGACTTGTCCGCAAAAGCGAAAAACTGAAATTTACTTTTATTTCAGGTTGAATCAATCGTGATGGATCTTCCCAATAAACACTACATCGAAATTGATTTATCCAAATTTCCCAAACACATGGTCGGCGAAGGACCCAATCACGAAGTTCTTCTCCCCCTGGACAAACCATCTGGCCTCATTCACGCCCGACTGGCCAGACGCGGTAAAGCCAAATTGTAAATTTTCGAATTTGAAGTTTTTCTGTTATTAGACAACAAATTATTTTTATCAAAATACTTAATTACAAAATCATTTAAAATATATGTTTTGGTTGGCAAAACCACCTGTTGGGTTCAACAAAATAAAGTTGCTTAGGTTCCTATCTTTGTTGCTGTTTCTATTTACTGAAATTCTTCACGACCTCAATGTTGGACTTGAAACGTCAATACTTATAATCAAGGACTTCATATCCAATATCCTCTTCCATTAATCGAACTTGAGAGGCAATAATCAAGGAAATTTCGTGTGATCAAATGTAATTAGAGGTGAAAACTATAAAACTGCTTTTTTTCGGAAGTTCTACCGATCGGATATACCTTCTGGTAGTGAGATACATTTTTCCCTTTTAAGAAAAGCATCTTTATGCGTTGGTAAGATGCCTTAATAGGACAGAGGATTACTTATTTTTCGCATTTCCGCATGAGATTACAAACCAGCGCAGCATCAGTAGTCAAAGCATCTAAGAGATTAGACTTATTATTAGAAATTATTGAAATCAAATTATATAAAAATCAATCGACGAAAGTCAAAAATTAGTACAAGTACTTCTTACTACAAATTATTTCCTGCATGGACTTCCCGTTTGGGAGCGCTCGTTGTTTTCTATAATTTAAGAAATAAATGGGTAAAAACGTCAGAACACCATTGGGGATATGGACTACTGTGACTTCCTGGTTGTGAAGCATTCACTCTATAGAGTATAATGCGATCTATAGCGCCTCGGGAACAACAAATGTGTTTCCCTGCTGGGCAATATTGATTCCCGTTTCACCATTTCAAAGAGGTACTTTAGAAAAGTATTCTTCCTTTTATCCGAAATAGATGAGAAGATAATTTTAAGAAAGGAACATTATTGCTTTATGGACGGTTTATTCCCAGAGCAGCTGAAGCGTTCTCCTCCTTTACCTTTTTCAATCAAGAAAATGATAGCTTTGGCCATAACGAAAAGACGGTGGGCGGTCAGAGGTGGCACATCAAAGAAGACATAATCTTGAAGCGCTAATTGAGTTAGGTAAGTACCTACCTTCATACTTCCCTTCTGTACACTTTCCACCCTTGATCTCAAGCTAATCAGCAAAGAGTTCTCCGGATATCACTCTGTAGAACTAATGAATCAAACGAGTAATCTATGAACTCGTATAATTGTGGTCGTGAACCCACGAACAATACTCTTTCCTTTATAACTGAAATTGATTGGTCTCATCTCTCATTTTTGATGTAAGTGAAAAATGAGCTTCGCTCAAATTCGTGTAAGCGGAATCTTCTTTGCTTCATTAGTGTCACCAAGCAGGGAAACTTGAGATTCTCTCAGCCGGCAAAAGCTGTAGGTGGATGCGTTCAGTTGATTGATATCTTTGGCAACAGTGCTTACAGAACGTACAAAAAGTTATTTTGGTAAAACCCCACACTAGATATTCAACTTTGTTTATCAATTTCTGCTTTTGCTGCACGGCATCACCCTTGATTCCGCTTTAATGAATTCAGCTTCTAGTGCCAATTTGTCCCCTATTTTAGGGATCAGACATTGCTGGTTTCTAATCTTATTTATGCATCTGAGTTAGGCGCGACTTAATCCATAGCATAGTGCACCTACTGAAAAAAACATCTTTGGTCCTAATTATCATAAGGTGGAGAGGAAAGGGTACATTTTGTGAAACCTTCCGAAAAACGTAAAACTAATGGCGAGGATTTTTATTGCAAAGAGTATTATAAAACATTTTTTCACATGCTTTTATTCATTGGGATTGGTTAAAAAAAATAACGAGAATAAAGATTGCCAAGGAAGAGTGCTTTATGGAACAACACATGTTTATTTGAGAACAATAATTGTGAGGAAAAGAGAGTGCACAGTTCTTTCACCGTTTGCCAATGAATCTCATGCTGGTGAGAATCGCTCGAGCAGGTCGGCGTCGATTGCAGAAGGAAACCGTTTTATCCATATTTCCAGATCGAGCTTCGTGAAGGGCCATCAACAATTGGAAGACGTCGTCGCGAGTCGGAGAGCATAGGTAACTATCGGGCTCGTATGAGCGGCCATTCTGCTGCCGTTTCCACGGGTAGCGGCGGTAATATCTGCAATCAGGAGTCATGTGACCCCGATGAAATGACCAAATTAAACAAGGCAGTGACAGCAGAGGGGATCGTTTGATGGCCAAATCCGAGCTTGGGATCATTCAACCTGAACTTATCGTGAGCATTATCATGAAACATAGGTTGATTATTCGAGGAATAACCAACCAAAACTAGGAATTTCCGAATTTTCCGTTCGCCGTCAACGTCGATTTTGGTAGAAGAAAATTTTTTAAAAATCCAAATTTTTGATCAGAAACCTTGCTTTGGCTTATGTTGGCTCTAATTTGAGGGGAGGGGTGATGAAGTTTTGAGATTTTCGGCGATCCATGCGTGTAGGGTATCATTTCCCACTACATGTTGGACGCTGAATCCAATGAAATGGGTCCCGGACTGATTGATGCCCACTGTTTCATTTTTGGGCAGGCGAGCATTCTACCACTAAACTCTGTCTTCAATGCATCTCTTCACAGCCCCCCCCCCCCCTTCAAACTGAGTAGTCTCGTCGAGATGCCATCCATCTAGCACTCTCGCCTTCAAGCTGCGTCTGAGTGCTGGTACGTTGCTTAAGTGGTAGTGCAAGCTAGAATGCACAATCTACTGCAGTTTACTCCCCTATCTAAGCACTGCTGAATTAAGGGACAATCATTCCTGCCTTAATGGCTGTCTCCTCTTTTCTTGCAGGGAGGGGGGGGGGATTTTGGACGTTGAATCGATTATAACGAGTCTGGACACGGTGCACTGTCTTCTCCATACTCTTTTTCCAAGGAATGATCAACCAATAATAATTAATGGAATAATATGCATTAACCGATGTCACTTCGAGCAAAGAGGATATCCAGATTCAGGCTCATAACCAACTGAAGAAATTCATTTTCACCCTCGCGAAGAGAATCACACTCACATGCTTTTCTTTCTATCAATGATGAAGCGATCCTCCAGCGGAACGAACCAACAGACCATCCACACTTCCGGTCAGGGCACTGACTTTAGCGTGTTACAACTTGAAGACGCCTGAGATGCCTCAATGTTTTCGTCCACTAATACAACCGTAGTTTACTTCTAGTTACTTAATACCGAACGATTATATCGTGTACGAACCGAACGGCCCGCTACTCTACAACCGGCATTTACATAACAACGGAGTAGAACCTATGTAATTCAGAACCTGTTTGTCGGTTAGTGGGTACCGTTTAGCTTCTGTTTTTCGAAGTTGATTCCAGATAATTTATCGTGATTCCTTACTCTTGGAACCGTTATTCTTCTAGAGGTTTTACTTTCCGACTTTTCTGACTTTCAAAACGGTGATCCCTGCGGATTCGGTTGTGCAAAAACGTCAAAATTAATTTGGGGTTGCCGAGTAGTGGCGTACGAACTCAAAGCACCCTTGACGTGAGGTTACTTGCTGAGGTCTGTCTAAAAAGCTGGTTCTATTGCATGATAAGGGAGAGAAATTAGGTTGCTCTCGAGTAGAATTGACATCGTGCTGTAATAAAACAATATTACCTATATCACAATATTATTGTGAGGAATTCCGAACAATTATTAGTATTAACAATCATGTTGTCGTTTAAAAAAAAAGGTGAGTACAGATAACATGATCAGTAAGAAGATAAAAAATTAGAAGATAGATGTAGATCGAAAAATAAAATGATTGAAACGGTTAAAGGAAAACGTTACAAATTCTTTCACAGGGGTCTGTTATCCCTCGGACCAGAAGCATGGAGAATCATTCGGATCGATTCAGCGCCCAAAATTTGAGCTAAAATGATAAACCACACGCCCTAGTACTAAGATCAGAACCATAATGAGATCCCATAACCTTCCCGTGGACGTCAATCGTCCCGGACCCATCTCATTGAATTCATCGTCCATATTTAGTGGAAAAATGATACCCCACACGTC
>CM034002.1:4144394-4220616 GCA_019603395.1 Cyrtorhinus lividipennis | reverse complement strand
TAGGTACCAGAAATTTTGAAAACACGTATTCAAAATGGGTATTCGATACCTATTTGACCCATAACCTCTTCCAATAAGTGTCAATCGTTCTGGGACCCATCTCATTGGATTCAGCGTCCATAATTTAGTGGAAAATGATACCCCACACGCCTAGGTACCAGAAATCTTGGAAACACACATTTGAAATAGGTAGATAGATACCCATTTTGACCCATAACCTCTTCCGGTGGATGCCAATCGTTCTCGATGGATTTAGCTTCCAACATTTAGTGGGAAATAATACCCCACGCCTAGATCGCCTAAATCTCAAAAACTCCATTCCCCCTCCTCTCATATTTCAAATGTAATCGCTGTGTGGCAGATAGACCTTTGGATGCTTGGTCAAAGATGTTGCGAATCACTCGTCAATCATTTCAGACTCTTTGTCATAGATTAAGTAGTAAGCCCCAGCATTGTTGGCCCATGAACAATTTGGTGACATAGAGCGTCAGATACACTATTGCACAAGTTGGTCGGTATGCGAGCTAAATAGCGTTTTTTCTTGGTGCTCCTATTGTTCACATTATTGCTAGTTCATCATGAAACTATTTAATATACTTGAAGGAAATGGTGATGGGCTAGTTAGGAAAAACAAAAATCTTTCTTGCCGACCATTGTCTTTTTTTTCTCAAGGAAAAACCTACGTTGTTCCTTTTTTCCCCTTAGGTTTTAGGGCTGAACCAACTAAGCAACGATCGATTGACGAGACAGGAACAGCGTTTCACTTCCCCACAAAACGCCGTAGACTGAAGAACTTGGCCTTTTTGAAAAGCTAACCGTGCGCCGAGTTTTTCCCTTTCTTTTGTCTGAAGAAACCTCGCCCGTGCTGGGCAAAAACTCGAAACGATCACTTTCAACGGACTCAGCTCCGTCGTGGGTGTCGATTGGTCTGAGCAACTTTGACTAATAACAACAATCTGAGCGCCTCTGGAAACCCGCGACGGTAGATTAGACGTCCTACGCTTATGCGAAACCTCGGGAGAAATGCGAACACGTTCAAGAACAAGGCTACCATCTTGGCATCACAGTTTCTATACTTGGTGAGTCCGGTCTGGAGCTTCACACTGAAGTCAATGATACTTTATACTTTTGCGTTGCTCTGATGGCTCTGGGATTCGGGGGTTTTATTATTATTATTATTTATTTCATTTTTACGGGAACGAGCCCAATTTACAGAATATTGGACAAATCAAACATCGGTAGAAGTGACAGGGAAAACAGCACAAATAAACATGGGATATTTTATGGAAGACTGGCATCAGCATGTCACAAGGAGTCAGCGAAGCATCAAGCATGCGCCTCTTACAGACGAAATCCGTGGAAATGGACCAATATCCGTGGCAGCGAGCAGATGGTAGGCAGTGCGGTCGTCCAGCTTGTAGTTGGTTGACGTGAAGGGGACCCAGAAGAGGTCACATGTGCGTGAGCCTGGATATTAAATTAGGCTAGGAGAGATGGTGCATCGATGCACCCTGAAAAGTGGCCTCTGAGGAGAACCATATCAGCGATGGTGCGTCGGTCAGCAGGACGAGGAGGGCGATACTGTGCACAAAGTGCGCCAGAGTTTATCCCGTCACGAAGGATGCCCGATTTGATAACGGCGAATCGGAGGAGGGCCCTGTGCACTCGATCAATCAGGTCAATATGGCAGCCATAAAATATGCTCCAGACGACAGAAGCGTACTCGAGGCATGGCTGAACAATGGCACGGCGTGTGATCAGGGTTCTGTGGTATTCCGCTTTAGAAAACCCATAGACCTCAGTGCGCGAGAATTGAAACTGCGTTCCTTCTAATTCTTTTCTGTGATTGTTCGGATAGATCGCCTTTTTTGTTGATTTATTAAAATTTGATTTTGGTCTCCAGCAAGACTTGAACGACAAGGTGAGGCTCATAGTTCTGCTCAGCAAGCTGTCATTTTTGGTGTTTTGTATGAAGTTCAATTGGATCTTGGATGCGTCATCCTTGTCCTGGTCTTGGATGGTCATCCTTGGATCCCACAGAGTAATCCTCGCAACCGGCAGTTATAATAGAAACAAAAACCAATGAGATGATTCATGAGCACTGGAATCATGGTTCCAAGGTTCGCAGTGAAACATATAAAATTACGGCTTTCTATTTTCACAACGACGCTTCAACTTGACTAGTTGAATATTCTAAAGATCGGAATCCCGTGTTCAGGTCCATTTGGAAATGTCGCGTGGGGGATGCGAGAAGGTCATGGGCAGTCGATGAGTATTGGAAGATACCGCCCTCGAAAAGACATCAAGACAAGTAGTAGAAGTTATTGGCGTACGACGCGATGCTTTGAATGGAGGTGCCTCGTCATGTATCAAAAGGCTATCTAAGGATCGCGAGTGGGTCCTTGGGGAGTGGCGATCTCTTTCGAAAAGAAAATGAAAAATAAAACCCGCCGAATCATTCAATCGGTCACCGATAATGGAAGGCGTCCCGCTGGGGCCTTTGGGCCGCATCCGCCTATGCTATTATCGGAATGAAGATGCTGGCTATCGGCCTGAATCGACCCGGGAAGAAGACGAGGCTGACGGAATCACAAGGTTTTCAGTTGGATGACTCAGCTCTTCCACAAGTCGATGGCAGGAGGAGTCTGCCTGTCGCTTCAGATGATGATCGTGTCAACATCACATATCTCGCTGATCATTTTCTGACCACTCCATCAAGATCGGTTCTGCCGTTTGGAAAACCACCACAGGAAGAGTTCTCTTAGAGCCCGAAACATTTCATTTATTACGCTCCGAATAACAACCAAATGCTTTCATGCCTAAGGTCGACATCCGTTTTGACATTACGCTGATATTTTCTGTTTCGTCGCTCCCACATTGTAAAACCGAAAGCCATTCATTCTGTGTCCGACACAAGAAATATTACTGAAAATTCCCATTTCAAAGACTTCTTCTAGGCTCAGCTTGGTCCTCATTTGTCAAACAAACCGCTCCTAAACGGCAAAATAGGCTAAAATGGGCGTATGTATTTGTGATGTCGTCATCGTCAATGATCTGACCTTCCTCGTTGTTGGAAGGCATCATGATGAGGTTTTCACTGAGTAACACACGCGTCTCACGACAATAACGAATATAAAAAGGGTTTATTAAGACGTATTGGAACTTTAACTCATAGATTAATTACACCCGAATAAGCATTCTCCCCAAGCACTTGATCAACTGTGTATACACGGAATACAATAACAGCCGACACTCCTGGTCGTAGATGCGCTCTCTGACTATGTTTCAGACTGACTGTATGCTCCGGTAGTGTCCGGAAGTACCACACGGGGTGCTGTGAGCAGCTAGTGACGACACAAATGTGTTGTTCAAGTAAAATAAGAGCTGGTGGAAATCCAATGAAGGTTGTAGGTAGCATGGATGTCCGTCAGGGATCTCTACATCACATACTTTTCACGATTTATATGCCTCTCGGAGGAGAATAGGTTTGAACCGTTTGACTTTGACCGGTCTCCCACCGATTGCTTCTAATGGAGCGATGGTATGGGGGAAAATCGAATTTCAAGATTTATGGGATATTATTTTCCACTGAATTTTGGGTAGCAATGCCACCGAGATGGGGTTTGAATCAACAATTGTGGGTAAAAACGTTTCATAAATATATTTTTGAGCCCTTTTAGTTGGATATTCCTTAAATAATTTACCTATTTTTCCGTGCAAAAAGTCAATCTCTCCAATTTGGCCCAAATTTTTTTCTGTGCGTTTCAAGGTGTATAGATCAAAAAGTCAAATGGCCGTACGCCGTTCACGCCAATTTTGGTAGCAGACAATTTTCTAAGAACGCTGCAAATTCTTACACACGGGTTGGTAATTCCTCGAACCAGGAGCATGGAGACTAATTTAAACCTCGGACCAGGCGCATGGAGATTCATTTCTTCAACATGGGGGAAACAGTGGGTGTGGCGGGTCCCAGACCCATTCCAATCGATTCAGGGTGCAGAATTTAGTGGAAAATGATACCCCACACGCCTAGGTACCAGAAATCTCGAAAACATATTCAAAATGGGTATTAGATACCTATTTCGACCCATGACCTCTTCCAATGGGTGTCAATCGTTCTGGGACCCAATAAATTGGATTCAGCGTCCAGAATTTAGTGGAAAAATGATACCCCACACACCTAGATTGCAAAAAATTTCAAAAATCCATTATTCGAAATTTTTATTTTGACCCCTACCCCACCCGAATTTGGTCCGATTGGGTTGAAAAGTTTCGAGGACCAACTAGAGCCATGAACGGACCCCTGACCAAAAGATTTTTTTGAATGATTTCTACTACCAAAGTCGGCGTGGACGGCGGACGGTGGACTGACATTTTTGCTCATTTTGATCTTGACACCTTGAAACGTCAAAAATACAATTGTGGGCCGAATCAGAGAGATTGACTTTTTGCATGATAACATAGGTTGATTATTCAAGGAATGACTAACCAAAACTGATGTTTTGGTCAGGGATCCATATCTGGGTCTAGTTGATCCTTGACACTTTACCTGATCGGATAGAATGGGGGGAGGGTACGAACCTATGGATTTTCCAAATTTTTGGTAATTTAGTCGTGTGGGGTACCACTTTCCACTAAATTGTGGACGCTGAATCCAATGAGACAGGTCCCGGAACGATTAGCGGCCACCGAAGGAGGTTATGGGTCAAAATGGGTACCTATCTTCATATTTCGAATGTTTTCGAGATTTCTGGTACCTAGGCGTGTTGGGTATCATTTTCCACTAAATTTTGGACCCTGAATCGATTGGAATGGGTCCGGGACCCGCCACCCCCACTGTTCTCCCATTTTCTTCATGTTAAAGCCTGGATAAAAACAAGCTTGAATAGATCGACAGTTTTCACAGGATGATCATCTGTTCGCGAGTTGTGGACTCGTTAAACGATGATCGATCAGTTTGAGTTGCAGTCACGTTCGCCGACAAACGATTTCGGAGAGAATACACTTTTAGCAGGCCGAGAAGAACCGCAGTCTTTATCGTTTCAACCGCTAATTTGACGGCTTCGAGGGTGATAATAATACAATATCGTCACGGGAAATGGACTTGATGTCAATGATCTCACTCTGCAATTCGACTCAAACATTTTTTTTTTCTTTTTATTTTGTTCTTTTCCCAACAGACTCGAAACTTTGTTACACCATAGGAAAAGTTTTCCAGCGCATTTATCAAAACACGAAAGCGCAATAACACCGGATTCCCTTTCTCACGGGAGTTTGTTTTTTGTTCAGAGGCGCAATTTCGGCGCTGCGTCCGAGTAATCACAACCGTGTGAAGGTTTGATCTTCCGCTGATTACGTAAATGCTGTAGTTCTACGTAGACAACATAGTTCAAGTTGTACTGACATCATGTTGGAGATCAGTCGTTGCAGTTGAGGCGTGGAAAGTAGGGAGAAAGTAGATGATATTGTTGCTTCTTAGGGATTTTCTAGGTAACTAGAACTACCTAGAATATTCTAGGACCCTGTCCTGTATAAAATTCTCTCTAATAATGATAATTTTTAACATAAAATTGATAATTATAATTTAATATAATAGTTATGGTCATTGAACACCCTTCCGTCCCTTTTCGAAATTTCACTAAAACATATAGTAGGTACCTTTAAGCTCAAGTTCATTTTAACTATTCAACCTCCGCTCTAATCAGTAATCGGTTCATTAGAGTTGGCACGTTTCCATTGATCACTCAAGTGGTGAACTCAAGGCGAAACGGAAGTCGCAGCCGAAGAGAACAGCTTTATCTCGAAAATCGGCCATTGTCTGGAATTTACGGTACAACGGTTCCTGCGAGTCCAAGGCCACTGGAAATATTACAACTTCCTCCGAGACGATGCGAATGGTCGTGTTTTAAGTGGTTTTGTGGGGTTAATGAACGGAGTCGTTGTCTTGGACGAAGTATTTACATTATAACACGAACTAAGTAGATGCTAGATGAACCGGCAGGTTCTGTCCCTTTTCCCACCTAATTTAGGTTGTTGGTTCAAATTTTGTGATTTTTCCTCCACTCAATAGACCTTTTCCTTTTTTTAAAACGTTTTTCTTAACCCGCTTTCTTGTTTGTTTGTCTGTTTGTCCGCGAAATCTTTCAACTCAAATTTCGACCATTTATCGGCAATCTATAGTTCTGAAACTTTACATATAGATCAGAACCAGATGACAATGCAATATTATAATACTTTGATGATGATTTAAGGAGCTTCTTGAGTAATTTCAATAAAATAAAATTATAAAATTATATATCACTAGGTTGGTACCCGTCAACAATGACGGGAGAAAAAAATGTAACTTAGTCCAAAGGTCGTCTAATCCCTCTAGAATGTGTTGGAGATTGAAAAAGGTAAACAAAGGATTCCCCCCCCCCCCGCCCGGGGGGAATATCTGCATTGTTCATCGAGGTTCTTCAATAAAATTTTACGATTACAAATTTCTAACGAACAAAACTAAAAAGTAGAAAATAATAGCACATGAATAAAAAAACTTTTATAAAAACAACGTTTTTCATATGCACTATAAAGTAGAAAATAATTTTCCTATGAGCCTGGCAGAATTTCTGAATAAATTGGTCACATTATGGTAACAGACTTTATAACAATTTCCAATTCTTATAAAACGAAAAACGTTGGGCGCATGTACTCAAACATCAAGATCTTTCTAATACGCTCACATTTCTATAAAATGAAATTTCTTTATATTAATTCAGTTGACATAATATTCAGTTAATACAGTTTCACGGAATTGAAATACAAAATGCGCCCAACGTTTTTCGTTTTATAAGAATTGGAAATTGTTATAAAGTCTGTTACCATAATGTGACCAATTTATTCAGAAATTCTGCCAGGCTCATAGGAAAATTATTTTCTACTTTTTAGCGCATATGAAAAACGTTGTTTTTATAAAAGTTTTTTTATGTACTATTCATGTACTATTATTTCCGATACAACGATGATTAGCGTAGTGTGAACGAAGTATGTACGTGTAGAGCTTCATGAAGTGCCGTGTTCTAGTTCGTCACTAGTACAAGTTTTCAAGTGTTTTACTCCAAATTTCGGACGTTTTGGCCTCATATATAATTTTTTTAAATTAGAAAACTGAAAAAAGCTGCAAATTCTTTCACAGGGGTTGGTTATTCTTTGGACCAGGAGAATGGAAATTTGACTTTTTTGATCTAGACACCTTGAACGTCCAGAAAAAATTTTTGGGCCGAATCGGAGAATTAACTTTTTGCATGAAAACAGGTTGATCATTCAAGGAATAACCAACCAAAACTTTCAAGACAACCAGTGAACCATTCCGAAGTTAGTTTGCCGTATTTTGTGTTCGGTAACACACTTTGAGAGAGCAGATGTTGGTAAAGACATGAAAATGCCAAAATGACTGGTTGGGAAGATCGTTCCTCGGGAACATAGGATTGGAAACTTTCGCATTGATCAGCACTGACACTTCAAGTTTTAAAACTTGACTTTACAGCTGACGAGAATTTATACCTCGCCTATTTCTGGTCTCTTTGCCGGTGGCTCCCTCTTTCGCTAACTACGACCCTCCAGTGAAGACTGTAATTAGAAACGAAAGCACCCACCTAAGCTATATTTATACCATCAACGTGAGATAAATCATTTCGGACGTCAACCAACTCGTATCCTTGTTCGTGTAAATCGATTTAAGTTATGTGCCACTGTAATTGCGTGGTAGGTTGCCTCTGGGGAGAAGAATGAGGTCCGGTGGTATTTAATTTTCATGTATTCAAAAAGATTTAAATCAAACTGCCTCATACGTTGCGCCCGACCTTTAGGGACCTTCCACGTCTTGCTAAACAATGAAGTTCGCTTACAATTTTCTAAACGTGAAGAGGATTGGAGAGATTCTTGAGTTCCAAGGAAAACGCTGCAAATTCTTTCACAGGGGTTGGTTGTTCCTCGGACAAGGCGCATGGAGACTCATTTCAATCGATTCAGCGTCCAAAATTAGTAGAAAACAATACCCTACACGCCTAAATCATCGAAAATATAGGATATTAGGGAAAACAGTGGGTGTGGTGTGTCCCGGACCTATTCCAATCCGTTCAGCGTCCGAAATTTAGTGGAAAATGATACCCCACACGCCTAGGTACTTGAAATCTTGACAACCCACGTTCGAAATAGGTGAGTAGATACACATTTTGACCCATAACCTCATCCAGAGGGCGCCAATCATTCCGGGACCCATTTCATTGGATTCAGCGTCCAAAATTCAGTGGAAAATGATACCCCGCACGCCTAGGTATTAGATATCTCGACAACTCGAATTCGAAATAGGTAGATAGGTACCCATTTTGACCCATAACCTCTTCCAGTGGGCTCCAATCGTTGCGGGACCCGTCTCATTGGATTCAGTGTCCAAAAGTTAGTCGAAAACGATACCCCACATGCCCAGATTGCCGGACAACCATTTTTCGAAATACACGTTTTGACCCCTACCCCTCCTAAATTTGGTCCGATCGGGCTGAAAAGTTTCGAGGACCAGGTGAGCCATAAAAGAGTCCACGACCAAAATTTCAAATTTTTAGAAAAATGTCTACTACCAAAGTCGGCATGATCGGTGGACGTGCTTATTTTGATCTAGACACCTTGAAACGCCCAGATTTTTGGGCCGAGTCAAAGAGATTGACTTTTTGCATGAAAACAACATCACATGAACATTCGGCTTTTTTGTTGCAGACTCACTGGCGACCACCTGTGTATAACCCCGAGGACTACTTGTCGGGTCTGATGACGCGCAGCAAAGGAACGTCACCTCCCGTGCCGCAGCAGCAGAAAGAGGAAATGGCGCTGAGACAGTTCAACACAACAGCCGACTTGCTCGCCTAAGCTGGCCAATGATCTTAGACAGGCGTACCCAAGGTGAGCCTTTCTTTTTCTACGCAATCAAGGCGGTGGTAGTACCGACGAAAACTGATCAACATCAATATCGTGAAAATTCTAGCCCATCAATACACTCTTTTGGTTTCAATGACAGAACCAATAGTAGGTTACATCAAAATAACACCATCACAGAGATCCTTCCTATAACTACGTAAATTCTTCTAGAATGGTTTCACTCCTGAGGTTTTGAAAGTTGGTTTTCGCGATTCTTGGAGACTTACGATGTAGGGTATTATTTTCCACTTAGTTTTTGTCTCTGACAAGATCGAGATGGGTTATGGACCAATTGCTATAGGATGAATCCAACCATTTTGGTTGGTTTGAATATCAAATGTTTTCATGATAATGGTCAACTCGCGATTCGCTCAAATTTTTTCTGGACGTTTCATGATTCCTGGATCAAAAAAGTCAATGCCTCGCCGTAAGCCGTCCGGTCATTGTCACCCGTTTTTGTGTGAAAATTTCTAAAACTGAAATTTTGGGTAGGTTTTCCCAAGATGGGTCACAAACTTTTCAGCCGATCGGACTAAATGTTGAAGGGGTAGGGTCAAAATTGGTTTTGAAAATGGTTTCGAGATTTTGGGTGATTTAGGCGAGTGGGGTGTCATTTTCCACTAAATTTTGGACGCTGAATCCAATAAAATGGGTCCCAGAAGAATTGGCACCCACTGGAAGAAGTAATGGGTCAAATTGGGTATTTATTACCCATTTTGAATATGTGTTTTCGGGATTTCTGCTACCTAGGCGAGTAGGGTGTCATTTTCCACTAAATTTTGGACGCTGAATCCAATGAGAAGGGTCCTGGAACAATTGGCACCCACTGGAAGAAGTTATGGGTCAAATTGGGTATTTATTACCCAATTTGATTATGTGTTTTCGGGATTTCTGCTACCTAGGCGTGTGGGGTATCATTTTCCACTAAATTTTGGACGCTGAATTCAATGATGTGTGTCCCAGAACGATTGGCACCCACCGGAAGAAGTTATGAGTCAAAATGGGTATGTATCCACCCATTTTGTATGTGTCAGGATTTCTGGTGCCTAGGCGTGTGGGGTATCATATTCCACTAAATTTTGGACCCTGAATCGATTGGAATGGGTCTGGGACCCGCCACACCCACTGTTTCCCCCATTCGACGAATAACCAACCCGTGTGTAAGAATTTGCAGATTTTTTACCTATATTTGAGCGAAAATAAAATTAAACCCAAATACAGCTCAAAGAGAGTTTATTTGCAAATTTTCTGACTTTTCATTGAATTTTAATGGCATTTTTCGTCCAAGAGTGGTTTATTCCGAAAGGAGTGATAAGAGTGATATGATGATGATCATTATGATGTTTAGAAATCAGAAATGAAAGTGAAACTGGAACACTGTGAAGGTCATTTATCCGATTTTTTGTGGTCGAAATGTATCGTCTGCTATAATACTATGCCATCCTTCTTGCTTAACACAGGGGAAATGGGGCCAAAATCCAGCCAACTCATGGAGGGCTGGTTTGTTTTCAAAGATGCATTTACATTCACCGTCAAGTTTAGCTTTAATTTCTCAAAAAAGATAGCATGAGAATTGATTGATTGATTTATTAATCTGCCCTGCATTAGGCTAAAAGCCCACTCTTCCTGCAGATCAGGTACATTTTATTCAATTGCATGAATAAAATCAGTCAGTTTAGCATAAATAATAACTTAAAATATAACATAATTTCTGCTAATTTCAAAAATAATAATCAAATTAATTAAATAGAAATGAAAATAAATAATAATTTCAAATACAAAATAAATATTTTTCTCCAACACTTATCATTAATCATCAGCTTCTCAACCATTGTTTGAATTGCGTCAGTCTTTGCATCATTGAACAGCTCCACATTGCTATGCTTAGGTATGCTTTCTTTAAATGATGATTTTTACTATAGCATTCAGTAGAGTGTTTTGGTATTTCTAAGCTGGTCTCTTTCCTTCTTATACATCATTGACGCTACTCTTAATTCTCGTCATTCCCTAATTTTTAACCATTCAAGTTTATTCAAATATGGGGTTATATGTTCGTCTACCCTCAAAACTTTTCAGCCCTATCGGACCAAATATGTTGGTGAGGTAGGGGTCGAAATGTGTACTTCGAAAAATGGAATCTCGAGATTTTTTGGCGTTCTTGGCGTGTGGAGTATAATTTTCCACAAATTTTTTAACGCTGAATCCAATTAAATGGGTCCCAGAACGATTGGCACCCACTAGAAGAAGTTATGGGTCAAATTGGGTATCGATTACCCATTTTGAATACGTGTTTTCGGGATTTCTGGTACCTAGGCGTGTGGGGTATCATTTTCCACTAAATCATGGACGCTGAATCCAAAGAAATGGGTCCCGGATCGATTGGATCCGGATGAGGCTATGGGTCAAAATGGGTACCTACTTACCCATATTGAATGTGTTTTTTCGGGATTTCTGGTACCTAAGTGTGTATGGTATCATTTTGAACGCTAAATCCAATGAGACGGGTCTCGAAATGATTGGACCCCACCGGAAGAGGTTATGGACGCCGAATCGATTGAAATGAGTCTCCTTGAGCCTGGGCCGAGGAATAACCAACCCCCGTGAAAGGATTTGCAGTGTTTTTTCCATATTTTGGAGATGGATGGTAGGTAGCAAAAATGTTGAAGTAAATGATATATGCTTCGCGTAGCGAGTACGAACAAAATAAGCCGCTTATCCACGTACAAATCACATCGCCAATCCCCATTCCGACGAGGAAAAGTATTATACTCCCAGCTTCATCTTCCACCTTACCAAATCCACTTTCCCACCTTGGTCATGTAATTGGAAGGTGGCAAGTGCCAAGGCTCTTCCGTTATTGAAGTTGCTCAATTCTGGAAGAAGCTCTAAAAACCAAGGGGGAACACAATCTTGATTACATGTTTCGTTTATTAAACAAAAAAAAAGTTTGGGCGATAAACTTATAATTGGATTGAGAAACAACCACCGTGGGTGTCCTTGTAAACGCCGGCTTCGGATGGATTTGAAATTTAAAAATCTTTGTTGCCTACTGACCGCTGCTCTTGCTATAGTTTCGATTTTTCACTTGGTGAGAGCCATTTTGGATAGATGACAAGGGCCTGTGTAGAATAGAACTAGCCTGATAACCCATCTAGCCGAACTGGCCTCGGGGATTCATTACACGCCCGACAGGTAAATGGGATGTGTCTCAGCTCGTGTTCGATTAATTTCGGATTTTTGAAAAAATATAATCTTCATGTTAATCTACTTTCATGTCAAATCTTATCTCTAAACACGCTTAATTAAAGTAAAATTTTAATCTAAATCCTTTCCCTTAGTCGACTCTGGTCTCTGAATTCACCGGTTAGAATCCTCGAAATCGTTTTTACACCTCCGATTACATTTTGACGTAAGTGTGATAATAGGTTATTGTAACGCATATTTCCTCTTCCTTAACGTCACTCATCCCACGAGGCTGAACGGTCTTTGGAGTGAAATCGGATAATTCAATCTTCGTTCGGGGGAATTGATAGGGAGTTGAAAAGTGTTATCATCTCTTGAGGACGTGATCTCCTCGCAAGTAATCGTCGACAATTGAGTTGCTGGTCGTTTGAGGGACAGTTTGGAGAGAAAGTGGGTAAATCACATCCGATATGAGGCGCGACATCGTAAGTGTTACGTCTTTTTCCATTTCCGAAATGATTCTCGCTGGTTTCGTTCATAAGATTTGAAATGATGAGCGGGGTCATTGCAATTTCCCGGTTTATCAGACGACTTCCGTATTGGATTGCCACATCTTTAGTGGCTTGCCTCTTGATTCACGATATTATCACCACCGTTAACAGACTATTTGTGAAGTTTAGGTAGCACATTGCCGACCTAGAGAGCCGTATCGTACTTTCTGAATTCTAAGAACCATCACAGAGCACCCTTTGCACCACTGCACTCGTGCATCCTCTGCTACTCCTACTAGGTACTGTAGGTCAGGGCATAGAATGATAAATGTCCGTCCGCCGTCCAAGCCGATTTTGGTAGTAGAAAATTTTCTAAAAATCTGAAATTTGGGTCAGGGACTCGTCTCCGGCTCTAGTTGGTCCTCGAAACTTTTCAACCCGATCGGACCAAATTTGGGTGGGGTAGGGGTCAAAATATGTGTTTTGAAAAATGGACTTTTGAGATTTTTTGCAATCTAGGTATCATTTTCCACTAACTTTTGGACGCTGAATCCAATAAAATGGGTCTCGGAACGATTGCTGCACTCTGGATGAGGTTATGGGTCCAAATAGGTACCTATCTACCCATTTCGAATGTGCGTTTTCGAGATTTCTGGTACCTAGGAGTGTGGAGTATCATTTTCCACTAAATTTCGGACCCTGAATCGATTGGAATTGGTCCCGCCACATTCACTGTTTCCCCCATTTTCCCCATGTTGAAGAAATGAGTCTCCATTCGCCTGGTCCAAGGAATAACTTGTATCGAGTCTAGCTGGCAAGATGATGATGCCTTGTTCATAGAAGAAGGCATTTCTACAGCTGGTTCATCTGCAAAAGGTTTTCACGCCCTATGACTCCTTCCGAAGAATCTTTCGGCCATCTGCCAGCTGACCCACTTGAATACATTGGCCGATTTCAGGATGATTCGAACGATATATTCTCATTGCCCAGTAGAGCAGGGCATTCCTACTCTACTCTGTCATGGATATCATTGTCCACGGAAGTGAAATCAGCATCGTAGCAACCCTCATTACCTTCCTCGTCGAACCATCGACCCAAATAACCAAATAAGCCATCGCGATAACCCACGATAAAAATCCTCTGCACCGAAATTCGGTTGTCGACCTTTTGTTCTGACGTAATCTATTTTGAGACGAAGAATAACGATCCGTACATACTAATGGTCGCTCGAATCCCATTTGTTATGATGGAGGGCTAAATGGAGGACTCGGCGCGAAGCTGGGTCGGGTCTTGCGTCACATAGTGAAGACATAGTTATTGATTTTCTTCCTCGCGTAATATCGATCAAAACTAAATTAGAACTCCGAAATGACGAAGTGGAGTTCTTTGTCAAAAAATCGAGATAATTTACGAGGATAATTAAACGGTTGAGATTCGAGGTTTTGATTTCTGATAATTGTATCGTTGAAGACAGATGGAGGCAAATTAGTGAATTATAGGGTTCTTGAGCAGGTATAGTTGCTTCATCTGATGAGATCCCCCAAAATGCACCTTTGAGGTCCCTGTGGGTCTGAGTGGGAAGAAAATCGTATCAGCAAGAGTCTCCTGAGGAGCCCACGTGGCTCAAGGGGCTTCCTATTTGTCTTGTGGTGCGAAGGGAGACAAATTCAACAAGTCGTTGTGTCCCTGATTTATACTTGGGCTCTTTATTGATGCTCGACCGGTGTCTTCTAAGAGATTCACAAATCATTCCCAATCGACCGGAATGTGACATCCGCTCTTGAGTCGGAACATTTGAGATATTGCTTTTTGGGGTGGTCGAGAATGTTGAGCCTAGCTTCAGTGGAACGACTAGGAAAATCTCAGACCAGCAGCATGGAGACTCATTCGAATCGATTCAGTGCCCAAAATTCAGTGGAAAATGATACCCCACACGCCTAGCTACCAGAAATCTTGAAAACATACATTCGAAATGGGTAGATAGATACCCATTTTGACACATAACCTCTTCCGGTGGGCGCCAATCGTTCCAGAATCTGTCTCCTTGGATGTTGAAGTCCACAACTTTGTGGAAAATGATACCCCACACGCCTAGATCGCTGAAAGTGGATTTTCAGAATACACATTTTGACCTCTACTCCGCCCAAATTCGGTCCGATGGGCTGAAAAGTTTTGAGAACCAACTAAAGCCGGAAACGGGTTCCTGACCCAAATTTCAGATTTTTAGACAATTTTCTACTTCCGGAATCGGCGTGGACGGCGGACGGAATTTTGATGTAGACACCTTGAAACGGTCAGAAAAATATTTTTGGACCGAATTGGAGAGATTGACTTTTTCCATGAAAACAGGTTGATTGTTCAAGGAATAACCAACCAGAATAGTCAAATTTGTGAGTGGATTTCCCAGAATTGCGGAACAAATCAAGTCAAAACACGTATTTTGTTCGCTATCGAAAATCGTGTTCTTTATTCTATGATACGTCAGTTTACAACTTGATTAAAACCACATAAAAAGGTAAATTATTTAATTGATTTGACCACCTGTTGTGCCTACTTTTGAAGCGGAAATTCGAAAATTTACGCCCATTCCTCAATGGGGAAGGAGCGAGAACTGGCATCACAAAGCCACCAGCGAATGAAGTTTAGCAAAATGGATGCTGTTTTAAAAATGAAGTTTTTGTATTTTCAATGCTTGCAAGCTTGCATGCACTGGTCGTGTCGGCAGCCTGCGCCCACGCTAATCCTTGCACCTTGAGAGAAGGGGAGTGTGGACGTGATGATCGCTTCCCCGAAATCGAATCCCCGCGAAATAACCTCAAGTGCCGGGTACCTACGTTATTACGGAGTCCTTCGGCCGATAATCGATCCGTATCGATGCCCATATAAAGTCCTCTTCATATACCGAAATGCGTCCTAAGTGGCCCAACTTGAGCAACGCACGGTGAAACCGGTGATTTTTATTTCGGGGGCGTCGTGCACGAGGGGAAGGTATATGAGTATTACGGTCAGAACTTCACAGGTGAAGGGATTGGGTAAGACGTATGACGCGTCACCCCCACCTCCGCGTCCTATTTGAATACAATGGCTCGCACAGGGTGACAGATGCGGGGGCCTCATTTGTTATGATAATCGAAAACCGCTGTCTCCTCGGGAAAAGGGACCTCAAGAGTTCGGACAAGAGGATGAACCGGCGTCCAAAGGCCCTTTCAGGATCCGATCGCAAGATCATCCCTTGCTGGCCAAGTCCGCTTCCTTATGAGGAGAGTCCTAACTCTGCCCTGTGACGAATGCGGAATAATTTCACTTGTTTTTACAAATCCATGGCAAGAGCGTATCTTGAAAACGATCGTTTTAGAAACTTAAAATACGGTTTATACCTTCTTGATGTTTTCTGTCGTCATCAAATACCATTGCTAACTTCCCAGTCAAGTTCCTTTAGCGGAAGTTCTCTTTGGCATCCTGAGCTACGCCTATTCCCCGTTGCTGGAAACAAATGTCCACCATTTCAAAACTCCACTATTGATTAGCGCAATACAGCAGCTATTACGAAAAAAACATTATTGTTGTAGTCCTAAATCAAAATGCCAATTTGGATGTATGTTTGACTGTCTGTCTAATTTCCTTTTGTCTGATGTGCATACCTCCCTGAAGGCCCTTGCAAGTAGAAGGAAGCTTTTTATTCAGCCTCTTGGTACTTGGTGTCTCTGGCAGTATTTGGCTGAAGTAACGAGCACGCATTTGCTGTCGAGTGCAAAATCAGCAAAACTCGGTTAAAGTATGAACTAACCACTAAAGAATGAATGCATAGTTATTTTCAGTTAAGAAATTCCTTGAGTGTTTTGTTCACATTTTTAAGGTGAATACACAAAATTGCATCTGACTGAGGAGGGGACATTTGGAAAGCTATACAATTTCATCAATTTGATAAAAAATCTCGCTCTTTTATAGGCTTCCTTTCTCTACCTCCTAATAAAACTCACAATGAAAGATTGCATGTGAAAAGGGGTGCTCTGGAGAGTATGAATCTACATCACTTTTGCGTGAAATAATGAATTTTTCGAAAATTTAAGACAATTCCGTGACGTCAGCGTTCAGCGTTTCCCTTCGCACTCTTGTTGAGACAACCCAAATGAGGTCCACCTTGAACTTTGATTTAACATAATCATTGGTTTCAAAAACGCCCGCTGCTCAGTATTTTATCTGGATTAACCTATCTTCATAGCTTCTTGTTATAAAGGTTTTTTTTACAACAATAACAACACTCAGTGGAGGAAACTATCAGTTGCGCTTCGCTCTTTAAAATTGTATTTAAAAAAAATTTGTTCTCTCCAATAACTGCTTTTACGTATTTGATAAAATTTAAGTATTTTCCTTTAGAACCCAAAATGAATTACACCCCATGTAAATGGTACAGTTCAATGTAAGCTGAAAGCTAAAAATAGCCAGCGACTCAATTATGGGACATTCTTACTATTTCATCTTACTTAATTGCATTTAAAAAGAGGTGCTCTAGAGAGTATTGTAACGATTTATGTTCTTTGTAAATAATTTATTACAATTGTTCACTTGAATACACTGTCCTCATTCACACACTTACACAATCACAAGGCACAATACCCAGTTGTAATGTGGTTGTCGCACTATTTTTGGACCCTGAACTGAACTGAACTCTGCGGCGTTCCTCGGTCCCTTTTTATGCTGGCTCCCTTGGCCAAGAACCTTCTCGAGTCTTCCCTGGTTCTGGGAACTCAACGTGTTGTCTCGAGCAAACGGGAAGGTTCCAGCCAATTCAATATGATGCACAAATGTTCAAGTGACCCTTAGCCCTCCAGGTGTCATTGACCTTGTAATGCTGGTTGCCCAGGAGACTGGTGCAGGTGTAATCTCGCAACACTACGAAGCTAAATCATTTTTGCTTAATCAAAATCAAATCAAAACAAAAAAGAACATTTTATGACGTCAGCGCCCTGGAAGGCAAGGATTGTTGGATTGTTGTTGTATTAACTCCCGTTTTTTGTCTCAAATGTAGCCATAAATTCACTTTTTCACGCGGGTTGTGACGTCACTACTCAGCAGGTAGCTTTTTTTGAAAAAATGCATTACTCACACTATTTCTGATGTATGACACCTTTTTCCCCTCTCATAGTTATGGACAACAATGGAACACAAAAATTGACCGATTTCCAATGACGTCCACCAAGGGGATGAACCATACTGCTCTGCCATTGATACAATATCTAGAGTTAATACAAATGTGTTTGTTGCGATTGACACCAAACTGATCGGATTTATTTCTATCGCGTTTTTTCCCGAGTCCAAGATAAGTTATGTTTCGATTCCGCACTGTGCGTCGATAAGAAGCGGCATATGGCGAACGCTTGTGATAAATGTTTCGAAATACCGAATTTCTCCAAGATCTCTTGGGTAAAATCTTGAATTAAAACGAGGGGCCACCATAAAGAGCTCCCGACCGGGTACCAAATGTGAGCACATTAATGTATATGGTCCTCGGGGGAGCCTTGTTGTGCAACCCTGTCTTCGGGTTGGATTTTTTTTTTTTTTTTTTTTTTTTTTTCTAGATCGGTGTTGGTATCAAGAGATTTAAATACAATGACGTCGAAACTTGAGTGATATATCACAAAGCAGAAAAGCTTCCACTATCGTCAGCACAGCTGCTGGGTTTTATTTATTTATTTATTTTTTTTTTTATTCTGTGAGGATATGTGAAGGAGAATATTTTACCGCTGGCCCGCGGCGATGTTGCATTGGCTGCGTTTATCCAACCCACTCATAACACGGGCGAGATGTTATTACTGTCTGTACAGCGACCTCTTGAATGATTAACGACAAATAAATCACTCCATTAGGGAAAATGATTTATTTTTAATACTCGTTTGGTCTTTATTTCTATTATCGATGATTTGGTGAATATATTCCTTTGTATTAATGTGCGCTTTTGTCGTTGAAAAGAACGGTTTTGCGCCAATTTGCGCAAAGCGTTTTGGTATCTCTCATTCTCGATCTTCAGCTCTGTTGAGTCTTAATTGCATTTTGTCATTCGCGTGATGAACAATTTATTGGGGAATGAAGAGGAAATTTCCCTCGATTCGTGTTCCTTTGGGTCCTAGCATGTTGGGGAGGACAAAATGCAAAGAGTCCACAGCTACTGGAAAAACCGCCATTGCGACTTGTGGCTACGACGAAGGAGCCGACAAAAGCAAAAACTGATTGTTATTCCGAAGGCCTTCCAGTGCACTGAATATTTTGACGTCAACGGGGAAGGAGCTACCAGTTTACTTCGTGGGCGTAATTGATGCCTCAAGGAAGCGTCTGCAATTCAGTGATAATAAACAACTCCCAAACGGTTTGAATTGTGCTCTCTTCGCACTTCCCACTACCAGTCTTCCACTGATGAAAGCCAATCATCGTACGAGCATTTGGTGAAGTCAATACGAAGGTACAAGGTACAGTGTAAGGTACACAAGCATTCTTTTGAAGAAGAGAATGTCCACCAAAACCACAAACCTTGCGGGCCTTGAAAAATTCGTGTCGATTGCACAGCTTTATTCTGCCTCAGCGCTTGGAAAACTTGCAGTAACAACATTTACAGATTTTTGTTCCCCCAAATATGGCAGAGAGGAGAGAAACAACCTACTTCACTTGTTTGCTGATTACTATTTAGTTTATTGAAATCAGTCTTACAGCTATGTGTCACAGCCACATATTTTATTAAAGCAGGACTGCCCTTGCTTTAACTTATTACAAGAGGCCCCTCCAAGAGGTTTCCGCGGGTTTAACGAAGTTGCAAGGTGCTGAATCACTTTAAATGTACACAGAAAAGAATAAATAACTAGGTATTTAAATTCAGGAATATTATGTACAAAATGTGCAAGCAAAGCAGTTATGTCTCATAAATAGTATTAAAAAAACGCTGCAAATTCTTTCACAGGGGTTGGTTATTCCTCGGACCAGGAGCACTCATTTCTTCAACATGGGGAAAATGGGGGAAACAGTGGGTGTGTCGGGTCCCAGACCCACTCCAATCGATTCAGGGTCCAATATTTGGTGGATAATGATACCCCACACGCCTAGATCGCCCAAAATCTCAAAAATCCATTTTTCAAAATTCACATTTTGACCCCTACCCCACCCAAATTTGGTTCGGTCGGGCTGAACAGTTTTGAGGACCATCCTAGGCCGGGAACAGACCCCTGACCCAAATTTCAGATTTTTAGAAAATTTTCTCGCGGACGGCGGACGGCGTACGGCGGACGGACATTGACCTTTTTTTTATCTAGACACCATGAAACGTCCAGAAAACAATTTTGAGCCAAATCGGAGAGACCTTTTGCATGAAAACATAGGTTGATTATTCAAGGAATAACCGACCAAAAACACATTTTCTTTGAATGATCTTGAAATCAAGAAAATCTTGGATTAGAAGGGAACTAGGAAGCATTTGGCCTCTATGAACTGTAGTTCGTAATTCAGTAATGCAACTGGGATCTATGAGCAGAAGTTTACGTCAGTGAAAGTTAACGAATAAATTTTTATCCGCACTCCGTGTGTAATTGTTTTCTTTTTTTTTTTTTTTTTTTTTTTTAATTTTCGGATTCCCATTATTAGACCTAATCAACCTTCTGGGTTTTCACGCTCTCCCTCAGGTATTGAACACTTTCATTCATGAGAATACATCCAACGCGTGTGATGAAAACGATTCGTCTCTCGGTGTAAAAAAAAGGCGTCAAAAAACAATCTTGAGGTTCCTAACCAACGGTCGTTTTGCGTGATTTCACTTCATTTGGCGGTAGCCGTGGCCGTTTCCTGAGACATCTCGGTCTGATTACCAGTTGATATAACGAGAGTACGCCGCAACGTGGGTGCTATTGCCCGTTCTATCGGATTCCTTTCCTCGTTCCTTCCTCAATACGCCAGAAATGGAACTTTCACCGGGTACATGTAACGTGTTTTTCGAACGAAACTCCCAAGACAGTTGAAAACGACGGATACGCGTGTTAATCAATGACGTGTAGCGAGCGCCTCTGGAAGTCGTGTCTTTCGTTTTCATCATTCACTCGTTTCGTGACGTGACATTTTGCTTTGGTGTCTACAACCAAATGGAGGATGATTTCAGACGCTGATGGATTTATAATCCCCGTCAGAAAGTTTGTAGCCCTTAACTTCTCACCCTGCTAGGAACACAATGCTTCTCTCATCCATTTCCCTTTCACCAGATGGAAAGTTGAGTTGAATTACTTTCTTATTATGAAGTAAAAAGGTCGAAAACGGAAACTTACCTGCATCATTGCGTAAAGATCTCGTCATTCTGCTCCATGAACTAAATCTTCAGCCGCCGGGTTTTGTTGGATTCCATGTCCCATTCAATTTTGAAAAAAATGTTAACTTGCATTTTTGCTCTGCGCTTGTATTTTTATAGAAAACAGAAAATCTGCTTCCCGTCCAAATCAAGAAGAAATTCTCTGGGAACGGCGTGATGCATTGAAAATCGGCCCACCTCTCTGGTGAAAAAAGTGATCTCAAGATTCAGCACCTGCTGACCCATTTTGGTTGTTCATTCCTTGAATAATCATCCTATGCTTCCATGCAAAAAGTCAATTCAAGAGGTCTAGATCAGCAAATATCCATCTGCCGTATGCCGTCCACGCCGATTGTGGGAGTAGACAATTTTATAAAAATCTGCAAATTCTTACACACGGGTTGGTTATTCCTCGAATGGGGGAAACAGTGGGTGTGGCGGGTCCCAGACCCATTCCTATCGATTCAGGGTCCAAAATTTAGTGGAGAATGATACCCCACACGCCTAGGTAGCAGAAATCCCGAAAACACATATTCAAAATGGGTAATAATTATATACCCAATTTGAACCATAACTTCTTTCAGTGGGTGCCAATAGTTCTGGGACCCATTTAATTGGATTCAGCGTCCAAAATTTAGTGGAAAACTATATCCCAAAATGACACCTACTTGCCTAGATCGCCCAAAATCTCGAAAATCCATTTTTCAAAAACCCTGACCCCCCCCCCCCCCCAAATTTCGGTCGAGGACCCTTCGGGACTGCCCTGACCAAATTTCAGATTTTAGAAAATTTCTACTACCAAAAACGCCGTGGTAAGGCGGACGAATCGAATTGCATATGACGTTAGCGGGGGATCATCAAATAGGTTGTTTCGAAAAATCTAAAATTTCCGGCTCTAGTTGGATAGCGAAGATTTTAGGGGTCAAAATGTGTTTTTCGAAAAATGGATTTTCAAGATTTTTCGGCGATCTTGGCGTGTGGGGTATCATTTTCCACTGAATTTTGGCCGCTGAGTCGATTGGAGGACCTTTTCCAAGTAATAACCAACCCCTGTGAAAGATTTTGCAGCGTTTTGAAGTCGAAAGTGAAGTCGTTTTAAGTTGTGCTTTTTGTAGAGGATGGAGTTCAGTCGATTGCGTTAGTTTTTAAATTTTGTACCTAATTATTCTCATCAAAGTATGCATACAAAAACAAGCAGAACTTTTGCTGAGAATTAGCTTCGAATACGTTGGAGGAAAATATTGATGGCCCCTTATGATGACGTGATGTTAGAATTATACATTTTTGGTTATTCTCACGCTGAGGGTGGACGTAGGAATAATTTTTTTCTTACCTCTCCAAAATGGGTTTTGTTTTATACCATTTCCAGAAATCTAATTTTTTCAACATTTTCCAAACCAAATCCAACAATTTACAAACCAAATTTAACACTTTACAAACTAAATTCTACAATTTATTATTCTGAAGATTCTACACCTGCTGAGCCCATTTTTGAAGTCAAAAACATTTTGAGTTGTGCTTTGTGTTGAGGATGATGTTCGGTTGATTGCGTCAGTTTTCTAATTTTGTACCCAATTTTCCTTCATCAAAGAACGCAAACAAAAACAAAATCAACCTGCATTGAAAAGAAGATGAATTGGGCCCGGAATCCAGAATCTGCAGTGAAAACGCCATATAGAAGAGATGCTCTGCCTGTTACTTTTTTATGCGTCTCAATGCTCTGCTAATGTCTTCTCAATGGTGCAATTGAATGCGGGGTAGCGTCAGGTTTGCGACTGCTTGAATCATGTTATGAACGCTTTGCTTTTCTACCAACAACGGCAGCAGGCCAATCTTTACACTAGTACTAAATTTCGTTAAAAATGTAATAAATGTTGAATTTGTTTTAGAATTTGTTGAATTTGGTTTGTAAAATGTTGAATTTGGTTTGGAAATTAGAACGTCCATTCGTTCATATTCTCTTTGAAATCATTCTATTCGAAGAATTTTCACCTCTGCCAACCCTCTGCTGGAAATTAATACACCCTCCCCTGACCCACACTGATCACTGACAAGTTAGTGTGGAAGAGTCTTCAGTGACTCCGAACGTCTTACGTCCATCGATGATTGCATTACACATTTTCTGGCTGAGACAAAAGCCTTATACGTACATGCAATTCATACCTCGACAACCCTGACTCCCCCACAAAGTTGAAAACCCGTTTCCATCGATGACAACCTCGCAAGTTGTTTGGCAATATGCTCGTCAAACTCCCTTCTCACCTTTTAAGGGCGGTTTGGATTCCGCTAATTGCTCACTCCGTTTGAAATATTGTCGGAGGGGACTTTTTATTTACCTTTCGTAACGTATTATTTAGCCTGGTGTTTATTACTTTGGAAGCGGAATAACTTGAATGATCAGTTCTCGTCGATATTAGCCGAGTTCCTGTGCGTCGATTTCTTGATTAATTAAATTAAATTTATCTTATCTTACTCTGTCAGTAGGTTTGCTCTCTTCGACCGCATTCAGAAACGTATACACTTTTCTGCCATGATGGCTATTTAATCAATAATAACCGGCCAAGATCAAACGCAGTTTTTTTCTGTTCAGTAAATTAGTTTACTTCAGATACTGAGTGAGATGCATGCTCTCGGTGAAATTGTTGTCAAGATTGCACGAACACGGGGGATAGGACGACGAGGGGTACTTTCAGAGAGATATTCATTATTTTCCTAACTTTAGGTTGAATTGGTGACTACCTGTACACAGTTACTAGAAACGTTGAGGGACTTATCGGAAAGGAAATTTGACACTCTTTTCAACGGGCTTCTCAAATTTGAGATTCATTAAGTCGAAAATACGAAAACAATTTTATACTGTGAATAACTGGGAAACTAAGACTCTGGAAAGATAAGTTTTGGAGACACTTTTTGTTGCATAAATGAGTTGTAGAATCGACCCCCTTCAAGGCTGCTAACCTTGAATGTTTAAACCCTGTAGAAGGAAAGTAGTAGAATCGTATGAAATATTGGTCAAGAAGCTAAACAGTGCTCTGTAGGAATGCCATTTGAGTTGAAAACACGAGAACAACATCTTGGGCTCCTTCATAATGCAACAATAAGTGGATGCAAAATAGCTTTTCCCCTCGGACGAGGCTTTTCGCCCAAAGTACTTTGAACACGAGGCCGGTTTGCCCACCGAACTTTCTCCCACTTTGAAGTTCTTGCTTGCTTTTCATTCCAAATGAGCTGGTAGTAATCCTTCTTCGTAAAATATTTTTCCGCTGCAGTAGCAACTTGCCACGGTCACGGTCGCCCAAGCTCTTGGAGTATTACCGATTTCCCGGCTGGCATTGTCACCGTAAAACGCCCGTGACC
This sequence comes from Cyrtorhinus lividipennis, assembly GCA_019603395.1. Classification (NCBI taxonomy): domain Eukaryota; kingdom Metazoa; phylum Arthropoda; class Insecta; order Hemiptera; family Miridae; genus Cyrtorhinus; species Cyrtorhinus lividipennis. Next base: position 4,196,319 of record CM034002.1, on the reverse strand, counting down.
GCTTCTGGGCCTCGTTTCCTTTGTTGCTTCACCTGACTGACTGACCAGGTTCTTATCTTAATAGCCAACCTAGTGGACCACGTTGCCTCTCACGTCCTGTCCAATATATATGGGTCAACTGGCCGTGCACGAGGCATTCAATGGTCATCCTACTGCTTCTCTTTTTGTCTCCTGCCTTTGCGCGGTCCTCTCAAAGGAAAGAACTACGTTGCATTTAAATTGCTTCTTCAGAGATCTCTACCAGGATTGTTGAGGGGATTAAATTATTACCAAATCATCTATATCTACCAAGCTGATGGATCTTGATTGCGCTCTCAGGAAGAAGACCTTAACCATCATGAACGAGATCTAGAAAATTTAATTAGCATATCGCAATAAATTTTTTTGGAATATTGAAACGCTAGTTTGATGCAAATGCAACTCGTAAATTCTATATTATTTTCATAACTCTGAACAATAATAATAATAACAATAATAAGAACAATCGTGTTGCAAAACCATCATGTTGTTGGATCAGCAACGCGATTGGTAAACCATTTCGTCCTTAGCGGGACTAATTTTTCATTGATTCCTTTGTTGTACGCACAAATATGTGGCTCTTCTGCCTAAAGAAAGTAATGGCAAATACAGGTAACGACTGACTATAGCAATCGACAGACTACGAGCGAAGCAATAAGAGCAGTTAAAATTGAACAAATAGGCGATTCACGCGTCAAAATCTGGCAAGTCACACAATAAATCGTCAAATTAATTGAAGGAGAGTGAGTTTGTAGTGTTCTGCTGTTACGAGGGAACTTAGAAGATTTGTACTTGAGAAAAATAAAATTGTAAAGAAAATCCTATCTGTTTGTTGACTATTTTTCTGTATAATGGGGTGTACCTATGGGTCTGAAATTGGTCAATTTTTGTGATAACAATGATGTTGTCCATAACTATGAAAGGGGAAAAGGGGTGTTAGATACATCAGAAATTGTGTGAATGATTTCAAAAAAGCTACCTACTGAACGGTGACGTCACAACTAGGCTAAATTTGAGACAAAACTACAGAACTACAACAGCAGTCCTCGCCTTCCACAATGCTGTGCTCTAGCGGACAACTGTAGACAACTGAAAGTATCCTCCTCTTGGTTTTGTTATAATTGTAAACAAGAACCAGCATCGAGGACGAGAATGTGTCCTGCATAGATGATTTATGTAAATCCAGATAAAATATTGACTAAAGCTCAACCGCGGGCGTTAGCAAAATAAATTTTTTTAGGGGATCACTCCTTTTTTTGTTTTGCAGCAGCTTCCTTCTCATATCGAGATTCAGACCATTGAAATAAAATATGCCTTTATACATGTAATTTAGCTGTGCCAGGGTAGTTCTATAGAGCTGTAGATTAATTACACACTTTGACCATGTGAGTAGTGGACGCTCTGGTGGCCCCAACGCATCCTCACGCAGCATCTGCTTCCATCATACTCGGAAATATTTTCATTTTCCTGAAAAGTGGCCGAGTTGGTGTCCGACAACCTGAATGGGTCATTAACCTGATTATGGCCTTTTGTGTAACATTTATTGCCCTGTATGCGTGCAAACTCAAGGTGGACCTCACGTGGGTTGTCTCAACAGTGGCAGAATGCTGAACGCTGGTGTCACAAAATTATCTTAAATTTTTTGTTAATCAACTATTTAGATTTCAAGTGAATGCAACGTAGGTTCATACTTTCCAGAGTATCCCTCATCATATGCTTCTGCCACTATCTCGAGTGACCTGCCTACATCCCCTGTATTCCTTCACCTTCCTAAGATAGCGATTGGTCGAATAGTCTAGAATCATCGACACGAGAGTGCGCTCATGTAGCGAATAGCTGATTTCTCGAGTTGAGGACTGAGCTGTACGACTGCAGTTGCCCGCGTGATTGTCATTATTCCACAAACATACTCTGCTACATAGGAAACCCTTCTCAACTACGCTGCTAATATTCTTCACTCGTCCGTGGATTCACACAGTTCGACCTTACTTGGCAACTTGTTTTTTTGTATACAACCAGTGAGGGCTGAGGGTGACTGTGAATCCCACGATCCGAAAGCGATAAGATTCAAGTGTGAACCACCGGAGGTAATTAAGCTGTGGTTTTCCCACTATCTTGTATTTTTTTTAAAGAAGACACTTTTATTTTATCAGAGGAAGCTGAACCTTGAACAAAAATTCAAAACGCCAACCGTGCGAGCTTTCAAGCGTGGCCTTGAGCATAATAACGATTAGTTCAGGTTGCGTTGTTTTTCTTTGGTGTTCATTTAGAGGTGGATATTAATCATTATTATACCACTGAGGCGATAGATGTAGAGGAGTTCAAAGAACCAACCGCACGACAAATATCTTCCCTGATTGCTGTACGTGTTATTACTTACAGTGTCGTCCAATATGCCCTGGAGAAACGGGATTTCACTTATTCGGGTTGGCGTCATGCCGGCCATGTTATTTATAACTCGCATTACCCCGTTTCAATTACAATACGCTGTCAAGAACCCCCTTGTCCTTGCCGTAGGCTTCTCCGACCCTGAGCCAAAGGACCCGATAACAGGGATCCTGCCCTTCCGTCTTGCTGTCGTGTGGGCCGATTTGTGGAGATTTCAGCCGATACCGTCTCGATCCCGGTGGTTGTACGACCTAATATTTCAATCCGAAGAGTTCACTGGGTGTCTATATATCATAGAGGCCGTTGAGTCAGTTCCTGGCTTGCATTGGCTGTTCCTTTATCGTTCATCCATGTCTCTCCGACCAACTGGGACAACTCACAGGTCAACAGATTCCCTTGAACTTCAAAACGTGGTTTTGGTGGATTTGCCAGTTGCTCAGTTTGAGCTCTTCTATGCTCGACTATCCCTTTAACGTTGATACGAAACCCCCAAACCCTAATTATGAGGCAAGCTAGTCGGGTGTTGGTACATGTCCGACGTTGGCCCACAATTTGGCTGTTCGCAGCAGTGGATATATTGAGCTCCAACCATAATTGCCCCAATCCTCAAAGCGTAAAACTTGTCACAAGCTGAGGATTGCCATGGTGCCATTGGAGTCTGGATACGACAGAACTCGAGGTCAAGCCTTTTCAGAGCCTTCTACATGTTCATCTGGGTTCAAATGGGGCCAAGCTAAAAACCCTCACATCCGAACAAACCTAATCAATAGCGGTAGTGAGCTGATCTACCTGCTGTTGTTATTAGGCATATAAAACATGTATAAAAGCACTTGATGGGGCTGATAGTTATTAAAAACGCCGCAAATTCTTTCACAGGGGTTGGTTATTCCTTGGGCCAGGCGCATGGAGAATCCTTTCATCAACATGGGGGAAACAGTGGATGTGGTGGGTCCCAGATCCATTCCAATCGTTTCAGGGTCCAAAATTTAGTGGAAAATGATACCCCACACGCTTAGGTACCAGAAATCTCGAAAACACATAGGTATTCAAAATGGGTAGATAGGCACCCATTTTGACCCATAACATCATCCTGAGGGCTCCTATCGTTCTGGGACCCATTTCATTGGATTCAGCGTCCAAAATTTAGTGGAAAATTGTACCTCACACGCCTAGATCGCCAATAATATCGAAAATCCATTTTTTGAAATACCAATTTGACCCCTACCCCACCCGATCGGGCTGAAATGTTCCAAGGACCAACTAGAACTGGAAACGCACCCCAAATTTCAGATTTATAGAAAATTTTCTACTACCAATGTCGGCGTGGACGGCGGACGGACATTTGACTTTTTTGATCTAGACACTATTGAAATGCCCAGAAAAAAATGTGTCGAATTGGAGAGATTGAATTTTTGCATGAAAACATTGGTTGATTATTCAATATACAATTTATTGATTCAATTCAAGGAATAACCAATTTTCGTAGAAGTACTCAGGCTAGGCAATCTTGCACAACACGTACGTCACAAGCGTAGTAGAAATTACCCATCTTAACACACCCTCTTGATTCTACAAGCTGAAAAATATTAATTTTAACACTCTTTGGTACAAACACTCAACATTTTGAGAAATGTTTAGCATGAACTAATGTAGTAAAGAATTGTTTGACATTATTTATAAAATTTCAAATATTATGCATAAAAATTTGAAAGCAGATCAGATCTAGATCTAAAAGCTTAGTTAAGATCTCCTAGTTGTTGCTCTGAAGAGCAATATTTTACATCAATTGACTTATCATTTTACTTTTCTGCAATAAAATGAAATTTAACTTTTATGAGCTTGCTTCCCTTAATGATAATGAAATTTTTAATCAAATGAATCGTCAGCTAAGTTTAGCTTCAACATCTTCCCAGTAAGTTCAGAAATCAACATTTTCAACAATCAGCTGTAGCAATGAAACAGCAGAAGGTTACTCAGAGTCAGAAGCGACCGTTAGCTTCCGTTTTACGTGTTCAATGGTTGAAAACTTGGAGGATGGTTGTCTTCTGGCAAGAGCGTGATCCAAATTCTCGCTTGGAGTAAGATTCAAAAATTGTGTGATTCAAAGTTGAGGGAGAAATAGCTTGAGCAGCGTTTGAGAGTCCGCTCACAACCCTCAACAGATGTGGGTCTTTGTCTGCCCAAAATGACTTTGCATAGGCCAAGGGCTCAATTAAAGTAACGTTTTTTGTTGATGTCGGCAATATTTCATGAAGATCGCCTTTGTGTGGGAAGTACGATTGAAATCCAGTTTTCAACGGTGTAAGTTAAATACAAAAATTTGTTTGCAGCAGACAAAAGCGATTGCTGCCCACAACTAATCTGGCAGAATTCCATTATTTCATCTCCCTTCTGCATTTCTTTATTCGCTAGTGCAACTCTGAAAGTGTGCTTCCCTCCTTTTGTCTTTGCTGACGTGGGAGGACCTGAAAGAATCGATTGAAATATGTAAATAAAGCCAACTTAGCTTATACGACCACAAACCAACTTAAAGCTCACCTTAACGACCTGATTTATGACCGTGTTATTAATTCGAGTAAAATCTGCCGTGTAAATCTTTTTCTTCGTTCCGATTATTTTTCATGCTACTGTTTTCGCATTGTTGCAACTTGAGAGGCTTTCTTTATTATCCTGGTGATATTCAATTATCTGCTGTCTCCGCTACGAGAATTTATTATGGAGAGGGTCGGATCATTTGAATATTGGCTCTTTTGTGAACAGACAGATTACGACCCGACGAAATTTTTAAGGATTTTCTTCCGAGGTAAATTGAGCGGTTGAAGATTATCTTTTGGAGTGACTAAGCTGGGGGTGAAGCTTAAGGGTCCTTATTGGTCTCTGAGAAATTGATTGGAAGGGAGATCTACTAAAGTAGATAGATCACTTTTTACTCGAATTTTCAATTTAATGCTGAGGAAGATGAGCAGGTTGTGCTGATTAGACTCAATGAGCTTCATTTCCTCTGGCTATCCAAAAAATATCCTACCTAATCAAATTATACTGCTGCTTATTCACAATTACGTAACAATTCATTTATAAAAAATCATGGTCTCTTTGTTGATTGGGGATTTCAGTATTCTGGAACTGTAAACCGATCAGCCACTTCCAAATCACCCAGCGGCTAATTAATGACTTTTTATCTGCCTATTATGCTGATCTTAGCGTACCCAAAATTTGTGGACGTCCAAGGAGAGAGCAGGGGTCACGACAAGATGGTGACATTCAGAAAAAGTTCGGAATGGAAGGAACTCTCGCCCTATCCTTCAATAATGACGAATTTCTGGATTGAGTATTTAGAATATATGCTGTTGAATGGACTCCAGAATGGCGTCAATGTAGTTTAAGAAGGTGTGTGAATATAATTTAACGCGTTCGTTCTCATTGACCATGTTCCAGCTTCGTCCAAGAGTTCGTCAGTCCCAGCTTGGATGGTATCACGGGTCTCCTCGAACTTCTGAAGACAATTCAAGCAGCAGCAAACGGTACCAACAGAAGGACGAGTCTGGTCGAGGAGCTGGCTTGTCTCCAGTGCATCTCACATTGCCTTAGGTGTCTGGAGACGCCCCGCCGTCTCGCCGCGTCAACGGCGGGTCTGTTCGCCCTTGCCGCCGCCATTATGAGCAACCTGAACAAATCTAGAGTCCTCGCTCTGCAGGTATTTTCTTAGTTCTTAACCTTAACCATAACATGAAAATATGCCTTGATTTGCGCATTATATCACATAACCCTATCAAAAATCTCGAAATCCTCTTTTGAAACAGGCAGATAGATATCCATTCTAATCCTTAACCTCTTCCAGTGGGCGCCCATCATTCTGGGGCGCATCCCATCGGATTCAAGGTCCAAAATTTGGTGTAAAATGATACCCCATTCGCCTAGAAATCCACTTTTCGAAGTACACATTTTGACCCCCCCCCCCCTCCCCGCCATTCCACAATTTGATCCGATTGTACTGAAACGAGTCCAGAACGATTGGCGCTCACCAGAAGAGGTTATGGGTCAAAATGGGTATCTATCTACCTATTTCAATAGTGGGTTTTCGAGATTTCTGGTACCCAGGCGTGTGGGGTATCATTTTCTACTAAATTTCGGCCCCTGAATCGATCGAAATGGGTCCGGGACACGCCAAACCCACTGCTTTTCCATTTTCTTCATGTTCGACATTTTCGGCGATTTAGGCGTGTAGGGTATCGTTTTCTACTAATTTTTGGATGCTGAATCGATTGGAATGCGTCTCCATTAGCCGAGGAATAACCAACCCCTGTGAAAGAATTTGCAGCGTTTTACTTATGGACATCAATGGTCCAGTTAGGTTGATAACCCACTGTGGTAAATATGGGACGCTGACTGTCCTTCCTGAGGTCAACCCTCTTTGACCATTCTTTTCAAATCCAGTAATTTTCCATGATTTCCCTGAATTTATGGGAAGCAATGTGAGGTTTTAGGTTATATCGCCAACCTATTTCACGTCGGCTCAATTCTGTCTCGCTGCATTTCCACTGACCCTCTTCCACGATTACTCAACTCTTCTTAGGAAGAGCCAACAAAAAATAACATGGGCCAACTCAATCTACCATCTCTCAACGATCAATCATTCGTCTAAATGCCTCCTCCTATACTTGACAAGCTGAGATGTCGAAGGAGTATCGGAGCGACTCTCTTCTAATCCTAGCGGTGTTTTTGAGCAATCATGATTGATGTATCTTGAAACTCGAGAAGAGGCGGAACTTGGATTGTTAGCTTATATGCACCAAATATTGAGATCGGTCTTGAGTCTGAGCAAGCACCTGAAGTTGTACATTCACCAAATGAGCCTTCCACGTTTGCAGATTTCATGAAAAACTAATATTAATTTGAACGTTTCAGATTTTGAGAAAAACCTGCGAAGAGCCCGGAGGGAAAGGCTTCAGCCCAGTGTCTGACGCCCTGTCCACGATGAGGTTGAGATTTGGAGAGCCTGTCAGGTTCAGATTCCTGTGTGGCGTCCTCAACTCTGCCTGTCCTGAGCTGCTTCTGGCTGGTTTTGCCTTCATCAACAGTTTTATTGAAGCTGCACCAGGACCGCAAGCTCAGCTGTACATACAGGCCGAACTCGACCAAGCGGGATATAAACCTCTCGCGTTGGTCAAAGTGAGTGTCCAAAAACTTCACATGAAATCCATTCTGGAGATCAGTGTCTCATGTTTCTTACCAAACCACTTCTTTTTCCAGACCCTTCCAAACAAATCTGTGACCGACAGTATACAGATAGAACTGATCAGATGGCAGAAGCTGTACTTCGACATTGGCAGGATAAAATCGAAGGAGCACGATTTGCTAAAAGAGGTCCACGTGCTGAAGGATAAAATAAAGTACTTGGAAAAGCGACTACAGGTAACTTTCCTTCCTCCTTAGAACGGAAGTTTATTGTGGCAACCCGCTGGATGAGTGATAATGAGCCTGGCTTTTTTTCAGATTCTTCAAGACGAAAAATCTATAGTCTCGAGCAACGAAACACGCCTGAAATCTCGCTGCGATGAACTCGAAAGGGAAGTGTCCTCCCTTCGTGGGATACCCAATCAAGGGGGTTCAACGCCAGCCGAAGACGAAGGCATCAGCTCCTCTGGGCAAGATGATGGAATTGAAAGGGAGCCACTCATTTACGAAATGTACACTGTTAACGACGAAAAAATCATGATGGATGGAAATACCAAAGAAAAAGAGGATGTAAGTTTATGAGGTGTCTTTGTACTAACGCCATCTCATTGGCAAGATCAATTCTGTGGCTAAATCCAAACTTATTGGATCTTTTGGGTAGTTGTTTTACCCCTTCCAGCACAAACGTGCCTGTAGAATTACCCACCAAACATGAAAAACTTCATAGGGATCCATTTGGGCTTACTCCACCAATCCCTGCTGAGAGGGTGCCGATCATAAATTGATGGATTTTATAATTTATATGACTCCCATATATGATTCTGTACATCAAATCGAACATGGGGGTTTTAGGGTCTGCGCTTGAGAACTTCACACAACATTATTTATGAAAAAATCGATCTCAGAGATCAAACGTTTGTGTCGATATTCTCACTAAAACGTTCGATTTTTATCTAGAATTAGGAAAAATCTATAAATCAGCGTTGAAAACAAAGCAAGTGCAATTCGCGCAATCTCTGAACTGCGCAAGAATGAACCTATCCCAAAAATTGAAACATTTAAACATGAAATTGCTGTGTTTATTTATTATTTATTATGTTTTGCAGTTATTTAGTTATTAATCCAAGGAGCATTCAGCATAAAAGACGTATTTTATAGTTATAGGGTGTACTTTAGCTATAAAATACACTTCTGAGCTCGTTCAGGAGGTAGTACAAAACTTAATATCCACATAATATGTGGATATTAAGTTATGTGGATATTAAGGCCCAGAAAATAAATATATTATATTTATTTTCTGGGCGTTTCAAGGTGTCTGGATCAAAATGAGTAAATGTGCGTCTGTCGTCCACGCCGATTTTGGTAGTAGAAAATTTTCTAAAAATCTGAAATTTAGGTCAGGGACTTGTTTTTGGCTCTAGTTGATCCTCGAAACTTCAGCCCGATTGGATCAAATTTAGAGGGGGTAGGGGTCAAAGTGTGTTTTTTTAAATATGGATTTTTGAGATTTTTGGCGATCTAGGCGTGTTGGGTATCATTTTCGACTAAATGTGGGACGCTGAATTCAATGGCGCCCACTGGAAGAGGTTATGGGTTAAAATGGGTATCTATCTACCCATTTTGAAGGTGGGTTTTCAAGATTTCTAGACGTGTGGGGTATCATTTTCTACTAAATTTTGAATGCTGAATCGATCGGAATGTGTCCGGGTCACGCCAAACCCACTGTTTCCCCATTTTCCCATGTTCGATATTTCTGGCCATTTAGGAGTGTATGGAACCGTTTTCATCTAAATTTTGGACGTTTAGCACACTTTCTCGAGCATTCAATGCCTTGTGATTTACGGGAGTGATTTTTCCACTAATAAATATCATATTTTCGATATTTCAGGAGGACACGACCATAGACGAAGTGATTGAGGAGTTGCAAAACATCATCAACGATGCTGAGACAGACTACAACAAGGAGCAGCAACATGAGAAACGGTCAAAAGAACGTGGCAAATACTACTCGCGCTACGTCCAGAAGATGAACCCAAACCACAACCACATGAGCGGCCATCGTCATTCCACATTGGTGAATGACGATGAAATGGAAATTATTCCCGTGAAATTGGTGCCTCATCCACCCAGAAGGTCGAGGAGCTCATATTTTGAACGGGAGTACAGCAACTATCAATTCTTCGAAGATGAAGATTCCCATGGCAAGTCAGACTCGATGATGAGCAGTTCGAATGACAACGAGAACATGCAACCTGCGTACTACTGCGCACAATTGCAACAACGAGCCCGTTTGGATGCGCACAGAAGCTACGTCAAGAGGCGAGAGACGTTCCACTATGGACTTCAGCCTCCTCCAACGCCTTCAATTGAGATCAAGCCTGACATTAAGAGTAGGAGGGGTAGTGTGGACGCTCTCTTGTACTATTCTGAAAATGTGGAGAACAACAAGAACCAGCCCAACCACAACAGCACAAAAATATACATCGAAGGCGCTGAAGATCGTAAAATCAAATCTAAAAGTCTTGACAGGATCAGAGACGGACTCGACACAATGGTCGACATCGTCGTCACCAATGATGCAGGTGAGACTGACGACGCCAAACTTGCACCAACACGCAAGGACTCCCCACACTCCAAAACGAAGAAAACCGACGATGTCCGACACGCTGCTGACCGCACTGTGTTCCTCCCAACGAAAAACGAACCAGCCGCCGCTTCTCAGAGCTTCCTCCTCAAACGTGGATACATGAACGCCGGATTATATTCAGGGGTTAATCCCAGAGACACGAATACACTTGATTATTACAATAAGAGCTTGAACGGCGCGAATTTGTCCGTTTCAGTCGGTAAACTCGCGGACTTGCCCTCGGGCCTGTATTGAATATATTATTTATTTATTTTCCCCCTCCAACCCTCTGTACATGTCACAGATACCCTTGTAGCTATTACTTTGTAAATTCACTATGCATCCTTGTTTAAGTTTTATGTATCTGGCGACCAAGTATCGACAAAACACAACTTTTTTTTATGCCCTCATCCAAATTGACGCCCTAATTGGCTGATTTTTCAATGGTGAAAACCCACCATCTGTTCCCTGTAGATAGACAAATGTTGCGATCTCAGTACATTTTGAAAGTGTGTATTAAGTGTACAATATCCATGATTGGCTCACTAGAGAAAAAACTTTGTTTTGATGTAATTTAATAAAATATATTTCTGGTGATTTCGATTTTTTTCCTTTTTAGCTATTACAAAACCTTTTATTTTTATTATTTGCACGCATCAATCGTTATCAAAGTGCACAGTTGTAAAGTGCAGCGTGTTATGTATCACTTTTCCTGAAGAAGATCTAATTCGATGGAAATCATTGTTCCAGCTGTGTTACGTTTACCTTCCATTTCTTTAAATATGAAGGAATTATCGTATTATTCAGGACCACAGCTCTTAGAGTCAATTTTAGGGTGAATCTTGACATCAGTGCACGCACCCCCAAAAATCGATGTAGCGTTACAATCGATATATCACTCATGAAAAAAATAAATAAATAAAAATAATCAAACTGAAGGAAGCAAGCACAACAATGATGCAACCTAGTCCTTACCGGTCGTCGTAGAAAATAATCTCGAATCATCCTAGTTCGATATATCGATTTTCGGATGCATGCACTGGTCCTAAGATCAACAAAGTTTAGAACGGGTGACATCTCAAATTTTGATCCTGACGTTCTGGCCCAACTTCAAGATCGAGAAATTTGTTTGCAAAAGTCCTGCTGATACACTTGATTCGTATATTTGATACTACTCAAATATTGAATGAAAAGTATCGATACTTTGGAGTACTCACAAGAATACAAAATTTGAGAAAATCAGGTAAAGGTAGTAAAACTTCGGAAACATAATGAAGGGGTATTAAAAATGACAAACTTTATTTACTTCAAAAATTGTATTCAAAAAATTATCTCAAAAGGGCAAAAGTCCTACAGTCCTTATTCTTCCATCCCCATACAACTTATCTCCTTTTTGTTGGAGGCCTGGACGGGCTATGATGGACAAAATGAATTGGGTTTGATGGATTTGAATTAATTGAAGATATATTCGATTTTATCGGTGGTAGCGAAATTGAAGGGATTGTTAAAAATTGTTTTCCCCTTAAAAAAGGAAAAATTTGTTTTTGTAATTTGACTCCATATAGGTAATTTTTTCGATATTGACCATATTATCGATACTAAAAGAACTGTATCAAAAAAGATATATGATATTTCACTCATATCAAGCAGTATCGTATGTTCCTAATCAGGATATGTCAGAACATGCTTACCCGTGTTCATCAGACGCTACTACCCTACATTTGGCCTTGGAGAATCCGCACATTCACTAAGCGATATTGGTAAATCTCCTCTGTTCCTTACTGACTGAAGGTGTTATTGTTATCGGCTTTCACTAAGCAGGTCGGTCAATCCTGGGATAAACCAACATTCCAGGCAGTAAAGGCTCAACTCTTCCATCATTTAACCGCGCCACTTGAAGATAGATTTTCTAGTAAGCTCCTCTACACAAGTAGCTACAAGTTGGTGACTAGAGTCAAAAACTAGTTACTGACTGATCGGTAACCTGTCTTTCCTTACACGAGGCTATTTATTAGTAATCAAAATCTGGAGGTTTCAGTGTTTTCATGGACACCGAACGTTCTACAAAAGTCGTTTTGTCCCCGAAAGATAGTGAAACCAGCAAAGATGAAGCCATGGTAATGTATCGTAACATTAGATACAGAGAAATAGTAAGCACAACGATCTGGGACCACCTTCATCTTGAAGCGGATTTTCACAGCCGCTTGCACGTTACTGCAAAGGAACTGGAGATCTCAGATGCCATGTTCTGCTTGCTCGTTGCTGCAAAGGAACTGATGATCTCGAATACCATTTTCCCCTTGCTCGTTGCTGCAAAGGAACTGGAGATCTCAGTTGCCAAGTTTCGCTTGCTCATTGCTGCAAAGAAACTAGAAATCTCAGATGTCAAGTGCCATTTGCTCGTCGCTGCGAAGGAACTGGTGATCTCAGATGCCATGTTTCCCATGCTTGTTACTGCAAAGGAACTGGAGATCTCAGATGCCAAGTTCCACTTGCTCATTGCTGCAAAGGAACTGGAAATCTCGGATGCCAAGTGCCATTTGCTCGTTACTGCAAAGGAACTGGTGATCTCAGATGCCATGCTCCCCATGCTTCTTGCTGCAAAGGAATTGGAGATTTCAGATGCCAAGTTTTGCTAAACCCTCTAACGCCTAATGAAATTTATTTGGAATTGATGAGGTTAGTTCCGCTTGTTCGTTGCTGCAAAGGAACTGGAGACCTCAGATGCCAAGTTCTCCTTGTTTGTTGCTACAAAGGAACTGGTGATCTCAGACGCCCAGTTCTGCATGATCGTTGCTGCAAAGGAACTGGTGATCTCAGATGCCACGTACCGCTTGCTCGTTGCTGCAAATGAATTGGAGATCTCAGATGCCAAGTTCCGCTTGCTCGTTGCTGCAAATGAATTGGAGATCTTAGATGCCAAGTTTCGCAAAACCCTCTAACGCCTAATGAAACTTAATTGAAATTGGTGAGGTTAGTTCCTCCTATGATTCAGAAATGGCTTGAACATGAGATGTTCTTGGCTTTTTGGTAATTCATCCTGGAAACTGAAAAGAAACTGTAAACTCAAATCCCTAGGCGACCTAAACGTCAGTCTTCAGTGAAGTGTAGTTTCTAACTGCTTCTGTAAATCACAGACAAGTCTGTTATCAGTAGCCCCGTCTGCGGCGCTCCATTTGATAACACAATTGACTCAAAATGGACTGGTTGCTAATTCATGGCAGTAATCAGTTCCTTTTCAGTAGCTCCATGTGTAGATGGTCTAAGATTTACCATACAGGGTTTGACGGTAACATGTACAGAATTATATGTTACAAGTAAGTATATGCAATACAAAAGTAGTCATTCTTCTTAGCGGATCTATCTCGTTTTGATTTCTCTGATTCAAGTTTACGGGCTTCATTAAAGCATATCAAACAATGTCTATAAAACCGTTTTGCAGGGAAACTGCAACCATTCTCGATTCCCAATCAAGTAAACGTATTATATTAGTTTCGCCAAACGTTTATTTAATGATTCGAGACTAATTTTTCTGGTCTACGGAAGTATACCATGAGACCAGAATTGTTTCTGCGTGAAATGTTTCTTTTTTTTAATCAGTTCGATCGAGAATCGCTGTTTGGCCGGTTCTTCAGGTGACGGATCTCGTCGTGGCACCTGCGGGTGACGTCTTTGAACCCGAGCGAAATAATTTTTTGGATCTAGAAGCAAGGTGCACATGTCTTGTCGTCGAAGCAAATTTTCGCCCTTTATTTATAAGTAGATGAAACAATGGTTTGTTAGTATAAAGGAGAAAAATTTGAATGCGAAATAGCATTTATAAGCAAGAGTTGGCCTTCGAAACTTTTCAGCCCGATCGGACCAAATTTGGGCGGGGTAAAGGTCAAAATGTGTATTTCGAAAAATGGATATTCGAGATTTATGGCGATCAAGGCGTGTGGGGTATCATTTTTCACTAAATTTTGGACGTTGAATCCAATGAAATGGGTCCCGGAACGATTGGCACCCACCGGAAGAGATTATGGGTCAAAATGGGTATCTATCCTCCCGTTTTAGAGGTGGTTTGGGGGTTTTCTGGTACCTAGGCAGTCGGCGTACCTTTTTCCACTAAATTTGGGACGCTGAATCGATTGGAATAAGTCCCCATGCTCCTGGTCCGAAGAATAACAAACCCCTGTGAAGGAATTTGCAGCGTTTTTCGATATTGAATTACTGGGACACAATCGGATGGAAATGAAAACATGCAATACATTATAGGTTCTTTAATGCTGTTTTTGAATCTTCATACCATATTCAGGTTCGGAAAATGATGTCTTTGAGATGACGTCCTTGCTGGGTAAAAATTTGGATCCTTTTTTTGAAAATTACGGACGAATGGAATTCTTTACGTCATCGAGTGTGCAAAACTTGTTGATGCACCGTTGTTGAAATCAAATTCAAATATCCCCACAAAAAGAAGTCACATATCGATAGGTCGGGTGAGCAAGGGAGAAAAGATCCGTCAGAAGCTATGGAGAAGAGGATCCAAATTTGTAGCAAGAAGGACAGATCTTATAGACATTATTTTCCTAACCTAAAAATGGTATCTTATTTCAAAAAATGCATTTAAAGCCCCTATCATTGGCTAAATCCAAGTATAGGGACCGCTGTCACGTAATCAACTGATAGCAATGATATCGCGCTTACGGTGACTATCGATACTATCGATACAATTTGAATGCCTTTCAGTTTGTTGTTACTTACGTAACATTGTTCCGATAATTTTATTTTATTATTTATTTATTTATAAGTTTATTTCAATTTAGTACTTTTTCTCATTTTGGTACTTGTCAATTAGAACCCCTCCCGAGGGTGACCTGTTTACTAGCACCGTAACCTTCCCATTGGACAGCGATATATCGCACAGCGATATATACGATATATCGCAATGTAGCCTGCACCGACTTTAACATATTTCAGAATTATTTATTTATTTCAACGGTAATAACCATTTATGAAGAGGATATAAAAATTTTCAGTTCAGAACCCGAAAGAGGTTACCAATTTTTATACCCTATAAACACACATCAGCGCGGCAGCATAAACTAAAATTAACTGCTAACGTGGAGGTTATATATAGATCGATATATAGAAAATCGATTCATCACGCCATGTTTGGGATAGTTGGTTACCCTCGGGAGGGGGTCTAATTGACAAGTACCCTCATTTTTATAGAAACAAATATGGCGGACAGGGATATAATATTTCGCGTATATCGATAAGGCGCTCGACAGAGCGTACTATCGATACTTGCACTTATCAGTGACAACGGTCCCTATTCTTGGGTTTTACCCTATCATTTAATACATGTTTTTAGTATTTTCAAAGTAATTCAATATTGAAAAACATTCGTTTCTCCTTCCCCACTCTGTGCTATCCAGAGGATAGGTACCATTAATTTATCTTATTGACCAAATGTACGCGTATTCACTCACCTCAAAGACATCTTGAGTATTCATTCTAATGCAGGTCGTACACTTCTTTCCCATATTAAATACAATTTTAACAGGGTATATGAGTTGTAGATACTTTGCTAAAGATCCAAAGCTAGTAAATTGGCAGGACGTCAATTTAACGGTTTGTCACCACAATGCTGCACTAAGGAACGCTACCTGGGCAGCACAGCAATAATATAATAACCTATTGTATTTTTTGAAGTGCTTAATATTAGAATAGGAGTCTACTTGTGAGGTGTGAACAACTACAATGACCAATTTGGGGTTCACTGCCAAGCCATTTCTTTGGTCAGTGTTGTAATGAAAACGAGAGTTTTACCTAAGGATAGGTTTTTATTAACAAAAGAAAAGTAGCATAAGATCAGAATTGTTAGAAACGTGAATCGAGTGAATACTGAATAGATGAAGACTGAATAGTCTTATCGTCAAAGGCGTTCAAGGAGTGGGAAGAACCGAAGTAAAATAAGAATAAGGGAACTCGATCACCACAGTCAGCATGATTGTTTGTGCTCTTACGGATGTGATAATCGAAAACAATTATTCATTACAATTATTCTAAAGCAGTAGAAAAGTCATACACACTCATCGACAACTGAAGATCCGTGTAATTTTTAGGCTCTACAAGCTCTATATCAGCAGGCTTTACTTATACCAGATTCAATTATATTATCGTTCCGCAAGTTCCGTTCGAGTTTTTCAATAATTGCGCCCGGCTTGTATACAGTTTTACCCAGTTTTCTTTCATTTTTCATTTTCTGGTTCATTTTCCATAGCCAAATGCATCCAGAAAATGGATTGTAACGGAAGTTAAAAACGCTGCAAATTCTTTCACAGGGGTTGATTATTCATCGGACTCAGTGAGATTCACTGAGTGTGGAGTGTCCTGGACTCATTTCCTCTCCATTTCCACCCTCTGGATGAGGTCATGGGTCAAAATAGGTATCTAATACCCATTTTGAATATGTGTTTTTGATATTTCTGGTACCTAGGCGTGTGGGGTATCATTTTCCACTAAATTCTGGACCCTGGTTCGATTGTAATCGGTCCGGGACCCGCCACACCCTTTGTTTTCCCCTATTTCTCCCTGTCGCAGCGTTTCTTACAACCAGGTCATAACAAATAAAGCAACAAAAATAGATAACAGAGTTTTAATTGGACTAAAAACTACATACAATTTTCTCGATTCAAAATTAAACCATAGCTTCATTTATTTCGCTCTTACGTCATTTTTCACACAACACCGGTAAACATTGTTGACAATTTTAAAAAACTATTATAAAACTATCAAACTATATTGATTTACACCACGTACAAAAATGATAAATTACCCCGAAAACACCGCAAATGATATTACACTACTTTCCACAAATTTCCCGCACGTTAAGTAGTAAAATGCGCCAACTTTAGATGAGGATCGGCAATTTAATGTGGAGATGTAGATTTTCCACGAAAAAATGAAATAACGAGCGTTAACGGGGTGTTTACTTCGAAAGGGGCTTTGCGTTAAATGATCTAATTCATTAAATACGGCTATGGTTATTAGACACATTCTTTCAAAGCGTACTTTCAAAAAACTACAATCTTTTTTCATTTTTTACATTTTTCTTGAATTTAATCTTTGTAAACTTCAACACATCTAAAGGCGTTTTGATTTCTATACATTTAGGTAGGTACATACGTGGTGGTAAATTTAAAAATGTAATAATTAGACGCGACATTTTATTTGTAAACAAGCAACTAAGGTAGATGAATGTCAAAGCACTTTCCCCAATCGTTCAGATAAAATCCAACGTTGTTTTATTCTATTTGTTTATAGAGGAACCATTTGCGTTGATGTAGGTATCAATAATTTAGGCTTTTTTTGTTCAAAATTCCAAAGACGTGCATGTCTATGTCAATGAAATTCATCAAGGGTTATTGAACCTTGTTACATTGCTGCCTCGTGCCTGACCACGGTAAAAGTAGGAACGAACAAAGTGAAAAAACGTGAATATTATTTTTAAAGTTCAAATTTATAAATTTTGAAGGTAACTAACCACTTATCGCCACTGATGATATCCCAGTTCGTTGAGATTTATAACAAAGATTTCGTTGCTGAATGTTCTTTGACTCATTGAAAATTCGAATCTACTTTGCCAAGTTGAACAGAACAAATCTGCTCAACAACAAGGCAAGAGAATTAACGTACTTAATGAAAGTCCGTTCGAAAAGCTCCTTTGGTGCGTTAACTTACAAAACTTTATTAGAGGATTACATTTTTATTTGAGGGACATTCATAAGAAGACGAAATTGTCTAAATCGTAGTTGGACTGGTGATGTTTACTCATCATAGATAATCTAC
The DNA here is from genome assembly GCA_019603395.1 of Cyrtorhinus lividipennis. NCBI lineage: Eukaryota > Metazoa > Arthropoda > Insecta > Hemiptera > Miridae > Cyrtorhinus > Cyrtorhinus lividipennis. The sequence continues at coordinate 4,178,276 of CM034002.1, read as the reverse complement.
GATGAACACGATCACGCAAATCCAATTCGTAGGAGCGCTACTGAAATGTTATACAAATCCAAAGGCAAATTGAAATATTCGAATCGTTAAGATCATTCAAAAACCCGTTTTACATAATACAGAGGCCTTGGTGGAAACGATATAACGCGACTATATTTTGTGTATTTGTAGTTTTTCAAACGGAAATAAATTTAAACGAAACCCACTCATATTTACTCATTGACGAGAGTTGAGATTATTCTCATAAAAATCGTTTGCAATGCCTATTCGTAAGGTGAGCCGCTACACATACATTCAGTAATTGATTTTCAGTGGTTCTAATACAAGAATTTCAAAGAGGTTTCGATGTACGATGTTGGTAAGACAGTGATAATAATTATTATTGAGGGATTGTTAAGCAAGGAGGTGCTCGAAGGCGCTTCTGGTTAGTGACCGAAACGCTGGTGAACGCCAAGTGTAAATGAGTATGCAAAGCCCGCTATACCGTTGTGTGAGCGGGACAGGTATACCTTAGAAGTGGACTAGAATGCAATGGTCTTCACACAATCCTGATATACCTGAGGCCGCGAGGGAGCGTTGCTCTATGGCTCTATGGCTTCCCCGTATATCAGGCACCCCACCCTCTTCCGGCGTTCGCCTGCCTGTGGCAGCCCAGGATGGCTTCAGACAATCCTGATATACCTGAGGCCTTGAGGGAGCCCTGCTCTATGGCTTTTAGAGGCATATTCAGTGGGTTCCACTTGCAGGATATCGCCCTCTTTCTATGGACCACATAACAAACTCCTCAAATGCAATAATAAAATAAAAGCATATACCTAAAAATTTTCCGAAAAAAAAAAAAATTGAACCTGCAGGATGTGCTTTCTATTTGATCAATCCAATAATCACCCTGATCTGCATCAGCCTACACAAGAACTCCATTTGAAGACCACCTCCAACTTCTCTGCAATTCACTCATTAATGGCGGGTTCACCAGAAATTCGGCACAAATATTTGCACAGCTGCCGCTCCTTACTTACAGGAATAACCTAATAACGAAACCAATTTACTTCAACAACATAATACAGCCTTCAATTGAAACCAACCGCGCCTAAGAACTGAACAGTTCATTTACATCAAACTCAACGTTGATTAAGAGCAGGTTTTAAACTGCAATGTCAAAAAGAACTTGAATGCTTGTTTACTCCCCTACCTCGCCAACCACATTTCAAGCACTATAAAAATATTTGTTCGACTTAATCATGATATGTTTATTTTTTGTCATTCCTTACAACAAAACAACTTAGGCCAAATAAAATATCCCTCATTCAATATATCCTATTATTGTCTCCAGGATGAACGAAATATGAAAAGAATCCTTAAACTAAACGTTGAGTAGGATGTAGAGTACTCAAAGAAAAATATTTACAGCCTAGTTTGTATTCTTAACTGTTATGAAGAAGTATACACCACTTAAAAAGCGACTATGTAACAACACATGTGCAACAATAACAAGAAAAGTTTAAATTTGCTGAATTTTTTTAGAATATTTTTCCCAAAGATTTTGTTTTTAATGTAAGAAGAGGTTAGATAGTTCGTGACAAATTAACAAGTAGATTTAAATAACCAAAAACCTAACTCCAGTAAAATGTATCAGATATACAGAAGAACTACCTAGAATGGGTAGCTGGTAGCTAGTCTTTGGATAGGGTAGGAGGAGTTACAATAATATTTGTAGTTTTCCAATTGTCATTGAAGGTCCAGGTTGATTTCGTAGAGCGGATTGTCTCGTCCAAAAGAATTGGGACGTTAGTCAGTCTTCCTTGAGCTTGTCACCCACCTGAACCTTCTCAAACCAACCTCATTGTGACTTATAATAATCGTTGATTGTCACAAAATAATTCTTCGATTTTGAGGGGGGTTAAAGGTAATGAAAGGTTTCGGCGGAGGTTGAGGTCAGCGGAAAACCGTTAAAAGGGGATACAAATTTAAGTAAATTGAGACAGGATGGAAGTACCGGTAAGTAGCAGAATCATACAGGTTCTGGTTATTATTCAAATTAATGCTTTTTATGATTAAGCATTTCAGGATATAACGGCTTGAGAAACCTGATCATATCAATTAGTAATATTATTCCATTCATTCGAGAGTTAAATTAATATACAATAGCAAGCAGTGAAAATTCAGTTGAGCAAAACTCGGCTTATTATAAAATATATCTAAAGGTAACACTATGAAGAAGGAAGTTTTATTGTTTGAAATAAATTCGATCTTTCGGTTGCTGCACGATCTGAAACAAGCTTATAATATTCAACGAGATGGGTATCAGTGTCTGCACGTTTTCCATAAATTATTCGTTAAATTGAACAACAATAACAAAAACTATGAAAAACATAATATCGACGGAATTTCCAACATTTTACAAAACAAAATCAACATTTTTAATCGAGATATCGAACTTATCGCCATAGAGAAGAGATCCTATGGGTTATCCCTTCTTCGTGCGGCGTGACGCTCTTCAAATGTCTCCTTAATGGATGCGGTTGTTTGGTGACAGTTGTGATGCCCTAAAAAGGGCGAAATGTGGCGATATAAATTGTTGACTTTTGATTTGTAAAATGTCTTAAATTACGCTGTATAATTTATTCAAGTTATGCCCTCCTTGCCGATACGTTGAAAGTAGTAATTTCGCACTGCTCATATTAAGGTAAAACACAAGATTATTATTCATACTAATCTGCTTAAGCTTCAGCCCACCCTTGTGACGTCATGGGATTCTCACTGTCCTCACATTATTTCCTTATCAAGTTCATTCGTAAGTATAAGAAAGCTGTGACTCAGCAAACCAAAATGTGATTTACATTTTTAAAGAAAGTAAATAATTGCTTATCCGAAACATCAACTTAGTGGTCGTTCAAGTTTCAAGTTATGCTGAAATAGATATCGTGTAATCACCCCGTTCAGCTTCCCTTTGCCTTGGAAAATGTATTAATTTATACCATCTACATGTACTTAAGACAAACTTTCTTTGTTTTCAAGTTTACAGCTTTTTGAATGAAGCGCCGTGTTACCCTCTCGTTATTTAACAACATCCATGCTCTAGCCACCTGCGAGTTGTCCTTGAGGGCTGTTCACTGTTTTTTACTGCATCAGCATTATTTAAGGACCCCAACGATTGACCAATCAAGGAAGAAATACGAATTAAAGAGTGAATTTTTCGTGTAGATCCATACCCCAAGAAGATTCACCGTGTCGTCCCATTCCCGTATAGCAACAGTCCCCATCGTAATGAATAGCTCTTTGTTGGGTGTTCTTATTCTATATAAACATACTCATAATAGGCAAAGGTACTGAGGATTGCTTTGTATCCAGTTTTCCCGTACACTACGAAACAATATAGGGGCGCAGAGATCTACTTTAAAAGCGTAGTTGAGCGAAAGTTTACTGTGATTTAGCTAGAAACTAACCACTAAAATAAGCTACGCATTCATTTTTCCCAAACATTCTGGCATCTCCATTTCCTTCAAGACAAAGAAGATAGTCCTTTCACCATTTCATTTAGCACAGTATCCTCAACTTTAAAGAGGTTTCTGTTTTTAACTGAAAAAGCTGAGTTCCTAGGTACCTACTACTTTCACTCTAAACCATGAAAAGCCTTTAAAGAGCAAATCAAATCTTATCATCGCCTAACCGAACACCAACGTTTGGGAAAGATGGAAAATGATGGGTTATAAAATATCTTCCGACTCACCTCAGCTCGGCGATATTAACCTATATCAGAATACCGTTGAAGGAGAATGAAACATGTTCGTTAAATTCAATGTAACCGTAGAATTTCCGAAACTTTTTAAGGGGATCGTAATTCTGTAAAATAATTAACACCAGCTCAGAAAGTAAAAGTGGGACAAATTTACGTGGTGATCTTGATACGAGTCGCATTAACGATTTAGGTTTAGCACCGGACCCAAATTAACGCTACATGAAAAGAATGACGTCGTCGTCAAGAGTGAAACAAATGGAGAAACCACAATTTGAAATATTAAATAGAAGAGAAATTTAATTAATTAACATCAATAGAAGGTAGTAATGGTAGAAAGTAGAGTTGTTGGTGTTCATGACTTATTTCCGTTATCGTTCTTCGTAGTGTGAGCTTTGACGATGTTCGTCCAACGACGATGTGAGAACTGCCGACAAATCAGTCGTCGTCCATACCGATGAGCTCCATTTGCATTCTCGCTCGATGTCGACAGCAGATGGTAAAACCGAGTATTCGAAGCATCAGTCGGAATTGGGGGCTCAGAAAGACAAGGACGATGGCTTTCCAAACGGAGTTGAGCACTCCCAACCAAAACACCACGAAATGCAGGTGCGGAACTAATGACGCCCTGAAATTGAAATAGGAATTTAAATTGATGAAATATTATTTGCGGTATAGTTGGGAAATCTCCTTGGTAAGTAAGTGAATCGCGACTTGACGGGATGTAAAGGGTGGCCAAAATTGTAGGACCAGCCGTTCATCTCCCAACCAAAAACGTTGCAAATTCTTCCCCAATGGTTGGTTACTTTTTGAAGCAGGAGTATGGGGAAAACAGTGAGTTAGATTCAGCGTTCAATACTTGGTGGAAAATGATACCCCACACGCCTAGATAGGGTGGTCATCTATACATTTCAAACGTCTTCAGTGTCACACCAGATCATGTCCACATAGCAGGTTTTACCGATGATTTATCCCTGTACACATCCCCCACACAAGCAATCGGACGACACCAAAACGCCACGCATTTGGTCATGGCGCAACTGGAAAAGTGGAAAATTAAAATCGCCGCTAAGATCAAAGCATTCTTATTCATCGTGAAACGCATAATCCCAACTAGCATCCAAAAGCGGGGTGTTCAGATACCCCTTTCCCAATCTGTCACTCTGTGCCCCAGCACCCAACTAAAACTCCTCATTTATACCACTATTATCAGGCCTACCATGAACTATGCTGTCCCTGTTTGGCATGCAGCTGCTCACCCACCTACTGAAACTGCAGGTGACCAGCCACAGGGATAGCCACAGAGAGCCCCTTCCGAACAAACACTGCTGCCTTACATGACTCAGTAACTATAGAACAATTTGGTTCTCACATCATCCGGTTGTCTGGGAGCTTAACACACACGGGTGTCTGCTTTGGAAGGGGCTTACAAAATTGAACAACTCTCACCTTTGGGCGAGAGGATGTCGGATGGGTGCTGGACAACCCCTGCCGTCGGAGGAGGTCGGCAAGGGCTTCCAGAGGCCCACCCGACTTCCCTTCTGTATGCGCGGGCACAATAGACCCTAGAGGTCACAGTGCCACAGGGGTAGAACTGCCCCACGCCCTTCAGTTGGAGGCCAAAAGAAAGAAAAAATCAAAACCTCGAAAACCTACTTTAGAAATAGCAATGTTGATGCCCATTTTGACCCGCACCCACCTCCAGTGGGCACCGATTGGTTCTGGACACATCTTAATGGATTCAGCGTCCAAAATTTAGTGGAAATTGATACCACACATGCCTAGTTTCCATTATAGTGGAAACAGGTACCCCACACGCCTGGTACCCAAACACAGGTAGGTAGCCAGTCTTCACACAAGTCAGAATGATTATTATCCGAATAAAATGATTAATCTGTTCATGCAGGTGAATAGTCTTCAACGCTGATCCCTGAGGTGTTTTGTATTATCGCAATAATTGAGCAATTAATCACGCTTTTAATTTGCTCAGCACCCAGGAGCGCGGTATTCTCGAGGCACAAAGGATACCCGGTATCTTTCTTTCGTTGAAGCCTCTAGGTTGGAGCGATCCATTTAGTTTTCTGTAATCACCGAGAGTTTCCTTCGCTGCCGATAATAAATCGTCTCTTAAGACCGCGAATTCAGCGGCGCTACGTCCTTGAAGAATGCAATTGTTCTGAAGGCAAGATGAAGGGAGCTAATATTGGGGAATGTTTTCCATGTTGTTTCTCGCTCAATAGGTTTCCCGCTCCTCGTCTCGTAAAACTCGGGATTTCCCAACGTATTTTGAAACCAATCTCGCCCTCACCCTCGACGAGATTTTGAGGGAGGTAACAACCAACATAGAACGTTTATTGCCAACTCAAACTCGTTTTATTGCTCAAAGGCAATATTTACCGGGCAACAACAAAACATCGTAAACGAATTTTCAGTTTTTCGATTTTCTATTGTAAAAGAAGTCGATCTCCCTTCTGAACCCTCATAACCCCTGTTACTGATTGAAATTTACACATCGGTTCATCATTTGGAAGGCATTTTCCAAAAATGTTGTGGGTATTCTCAGGAAGCCCGGTTTTCTTGCCAACATCCAACCAAACGAGAAATTATCATCTCTATGAAAATATGAATGATGAACTCAAATTAGGTAAAAATTATACTGCATGGAATTGAAAATAGAATGTAAATATTCCTAGAATTCTCTGTTTCTTCCATGAAGCAATTCTCGGTTGGTTATTCCTTGAGTTCTTGAAATTTTTTGACGGATCGGACCGAATATGGGTGGGTTGGAGTCAAAAAGTGTTTTTCGAAAAATGAGTTTTCGAGATTCTTGGCGATGACCTGGGCCTACCAGCGGCTGTTTACTTTTTCTGATTTGCACAGCTTGCCCAGGTGGTACCTGAGTGAGCAGTGACCAGTGTACATAGACGTGAGGATTCTAATCTCCCTCCTGCACAACGTGAGGAGGGTGCATGCCCTCTTTGGCTGCCTGGCTGTCTGAGAGTATGATGATTCTGGCGCAGGTGAGCCCCCTTGGGTGGATCTCCTGAGCACAGGCAGCAATGGCAAGGACCTCTGCCGTGTAGACAGTGACAAACAGGCCAAGGGGGGCAGCCAGAGCCATGTGGGGTATTATTTTCGACTAAATTCTGGACGCTGAATCCAATGAGGTGGGTCCTGGGACGATTGGCACCCACAGGAAGAGGTTATGAGGCAATGTGATTTGTGGTACCTAAGAGTGTGGGGTATCATTTTCCTCTAAACTTTGGATGCTGAACTGATTGAAATGAGTCTCCATGTACCTAGTCCGAGGAATGACCAACCTCTGTGAAAGAAGTTGCAGCGTTCTTTTCTTCGTCCCAACACCGAACTACAGCGTTTCCTTGCAATTCTGTGAAAAACTCACTCACCTGTTGCCAGTCGTGCCCTCGTACGCCCTTACCATGATGAATGGGGCCCACGACACAGTGAACATCACTACGAGGACGAAGCTCATAATGTGGGATGGATTCGCGCAGGCTTCAGACAGAGCGGTGGCAGTTTCTTTATCGTGCATCGGCTCTCCGCTCCGAAGTCTTTTCATGAGGCTAAATATGTACGTGTAGGTGTACACTATCGTTATGATGCTCGGCCCTGCAAATCAACGACATTGGAAATGTAGAACTGTGATTGGTTACATACAACCAACACCCCCATATCTCGCGGATTTTATGTCGACGACGTGAGCGCTCACCCAAGATTAAGACGCCGACTGTGATGGAGTATGCGGCCATGTTCTTCCAGTCGAGAAGACACACGAGAGCGTCGGTGTCGAACGCGGGCTGGTTGAATCCCAGAAGGGGTGGGCAGCACATCATGGCTGCCGAAATCCATGTCAGAGCCATCCAGCTCTGGCATCTGATTTTCGTCTGCACCGTGTCATACCTACGGAATGGGTTGGGGCAAATAAAAGTAACACTCCATAATGGCCCAACAAAAAATGTATGGAAAAAGCATAGTTCCAATTGGATCGTGCCATAAATCATGCTTCTATTCCCTAACACGACACCTGTGGACGCTGATGTCATTTGACCATCCAGGTATTCTTGCTTACCTGAGAGGCTTCCTGACAGCGAGATACCTGTCGACAGATATCCACATGAAGGTGAAGACTGAGACGGCCCAAAGCGTCACTTCTAGGTAGCCGACCAACCGGCAAACCAAATCCCCGTACACCCATTTTTGAATGAGTGCGGGATACACCGACAACGGAACGACGCACAGGCCAATCAGAAGGTCGGCTACGGCCAATGAGAGAAGGTAACAATTGATCACTTCACCTGGCCCTGCAATGGAACATTCATGACACGTTAGAGTCTATTGTTCAAAGATATATAATTATTATCAGTGTAACTATTCCCAGTAAAATCGAACATTTTCTCAAAATTTTGAGAATTTTCCAATTTAGGAATGTTTGAAGACAACAAAAATAGGGAATTTGGCTGAGCATATCAAGCCTACCAACATATAACAAAATGATATACAACCAAGACAGGGCTTCTTGGAGAGCATAAGAATGCGACCAAGAAGGAATACACATAGAAACCCCTTTCTGTCCTATAAAATCAAAAATCAAGATGACCCAGCTGGTTCACTCCTCATCCCTGACAAAATTATCTTTTGCTCGTCTTCTTCATTCTCTTCCATGATCCCTCTAGCCAACATCACATCATTTCTGGTACCTAGGCGTGTGGGGTATCATTTTCCACTAAATTTTGGACCCTGAATCGATTGGAATGGGTCCGGAACCCGCCTCACCCACTGTTTCTCCCATTTTCCCCATGTTGAAGAAATGAGTCTCCATGCGTCTGGTCCGAGGAATAACCAACCCGTATAATTTGCAGCGTTATTCATCTGACAGCACGAACACGACGAGTTTGACAGAACAGTTTAGATAATTCTTCTACCGCTGACTGGTTCCGTCTCTAATATTATAGGTCTACTCTGCTGGAAGCGGGTCAATGGGCAGTAACACGCAGCCTCGTCTGGGACATTCTTCGTCCAATGCCGACATGATCGGTCGTTGAGAAATTCGCCTCCCTCTTCGACCTGGAACCCGCCTTCAAACAGTTCCTTGACAATGGGAGATTTCAGTGTCCTTTCAGGTCCTCCCTCACCGTCCTAATCTCAGCTCACAGCCGCCCCCAATCTGTCTCATCGGCCGTTCCCAACAGTAACAACTCGAACCTTCGGAAACCTCAGGGGCATTGAAATGGGCCTTTCCATTAGAGCAAAGCCGAGATAGTCCCGCCCCATAATTGGGATTCAGACTCGTTGACTCGACCTGAATGTTCTAGGCTAATGATGGTGAACGTTAACGACAGGCTCCCATGCCACGGAAATCCTTCTGATCGTCACAAGAGCGTTCAGGAACGTACTTCACACACTCCCATGCTGGATTTCCATAACGTTACTATAATGTTCCAGATGCCCTACGTATGATGAGACGAAAACTAAATAATACTCGACTAATATCACCATTAGTTTCTCTGTCTCTAAAATAACATTCAAGCTCTCGTCCTCGTCGTTAAATTTATCAAGTTTACTGGCTAATTAAACGTCTAGCTTGGGTCAACACTCACAATATTAAACTGTGCGACCTTTGGGCCTTAATGTGTGTAGGATATTTGAGTTTCTAAACCCCTAATAATTTGGACTAATTTCTCCAAAGTATTTTCTACAGAGTCAAATCTTTACATGCCCATTTTTGGGGGGAAATAAATCCGAGAAAAAAACCAAATGGTGTTGTACTGGACGCCGCTACTGTCCCCGTCTGCAGGGGCTTATACGAGTACTTGAATAAACGATCAAAGCACGTGGGCCTCACACCACTCTTGTGTACAAACGCAGCAAATTCATACACACGGGCTGGTTATTCCTCGGACCAGGCGCATGGAGACTCATTTCTTCAACATGGGGGAAATTGAGAAAACAGTAGGTATGGCGGGTCCCAGACCCATTCCAATCGATTCAGGGTCCAAATTTGTTAGGAAATGATACCCCACACACATACCCCACTCGAAAACACACATTCAAAATGGGAAAATGGGCACCCATTTTGACCCATAACCTCATCCAGTGGGCGCCAATCGTTACGGGACCCATTTCATTGGATTTAGAGTCCAAAATTTAACGGAAAATAATACCCAACACGCCAAGGCGCCAGAAATGTCAAACATATCACATATTCAAAATCTGCAAATTCTTACACACGGGTTGGTTATTCCTCGAATGGGGGAAACAGTGGGTGTGGCGGGTCCCAGACCCATTCCAATCGATTCAGGGTCCAAAATTTAGTGGAATATGATACCCCACACGCCTAGGCACCAGAAATCCTGACACATACAAAATGGGTGGATACATACCCATTTTGACCCATAACTTCTTCCGGTGGTTGCCAATCGTTCTGGGACACACATCATTGAATTCAGCGTCCAAAATTTAGTGGAAAACTATACCCCACACACCTAGCTAGCAGAAATCCCGAAAACACATATTCAAAATGGGTAATAAATACTCAATTTGACCCATAACTTCTTCCAGTGGGTGCCGATCGTTCTGGGACCCATTTAATTGGATTCAGTGTCCAAAATTTAGTGGAAATCTATACTCCACACGCCTAGGTAGCAGAAATCCCGAAAAAACATATTCAAAATGGGTAACAAATACCCAATTTGACCCATTACTTCTCTTGAACTTTCTTGGTGAGAAAATGGGAATTATAACTCGCGGATCACAATTTGAACAATATATTTTTGTACTCACTTTCTTACAACTCTAGAAGAAGGTGTGACTTGAGACTTAAATGAACAGAGCTGCAAACCCTCATGACCACTAACAGTCTAAGGAGAGCAATATGTAGTTCGTATGTTACATGGAATGTATAAGATATACCATCAACTTTCTCCAGTGGGTGCCAATCGTACTGGGACCAATTTATTTGGATTCAGCGTCCAAAATTTAGTGGAAAATGACACCCTACTCGCCTAGATCGCCCAAAATCTCGAAAATCCATTTTTCAAAAAACACATTTTGACCCCTATTCCCCCCAAATTTGGTCCGATCGGGCTGAAAAGTTTCGAGGACCCGTCTCGGCAGGGAACAGACCCCTGACCCAAATTTCAGATTTTTAGAAAATTTTCTACTACCAAAAACGGCGCGGAACATGGACGGCGTACGGCGTACGGCGGACGGCGGACGGACATTGACCTTTTTTGATCAGGACATCATGAAACGTCCAGAAAAAAATTTTGAGCCAAATCGGAGAGGTTGACCATTATCATGAAAACATAGGTTGATTATTCGAGGAATAACCAACCAAAAAATGGGTAGATAGATACCCATTTTGACCCATAACTTTTTCCGGTGGGTACCAATCGTTCTGAGACCCAATTACTTGAATTCAGCGTCCAAAAATTTAGTGGAAAATAATACCCCACACGCCTTGATCGCCAAAAATATCGAAAATCCATTTTTCAAAAAACACATTTTGATTATTCAAGAAATAACCAAGCAAAATTAAGTCAAATTCCAAAAACTGACTACTTCAGATGAACCAGCGCAGTGTAATGAAGATAACCATAATGCGTTATTCTTCCCTATGTATTACCATTATCTACTTACCCCGTGTGTTGACGAAGGCGGCTATGATAGTGACATTGGCTAGAACTATAGCTACGGCTAACGAGGCGAGCGCAGCAGCTTGCGTGAGAGGCTCCAGCGTGACGATTTCTCTTTACCTCCATCGCTACCTGGCCATCACCTCATCAACTACTCCCCTGCAACAGAAATTCAAATATTTAAACGATAAAGTGAGAGGTGTTCTGCTGTGATTGAAGGTACGAGTGGAAATTAAAAATTTGGGTATCTCCGGGGAAAAAAGGTGGCCAGTTTTGTAGAACGTCTGTTCTGTTTTGACAAAAAGAAATATGAGGGCCATCCAAAAAGTTGATTACGTTTTCGTCTGTGTCCGCTAGGGGCGGGGCTAGCGTGGCCATCATGGGGTCAGAGTGTTGTGCAGCTCAGTCAGCATCTAGTCATGCTTTTTTGGCATCAGTGTCATGGTTTTACTCTGTATCGATACTTTTAATGTATCGATAGGTTCAAGGTATTGGACGTCCTTCTTGGGTACCACAGTAAATAAAATCATACTATCATAAATTTTTTGTTATATCTTGTGTAATTTCAACCCTGATAATCGTAATCAGAAAAAAATTGAACTGCCAAGAATTTTTCGATTCAAAGCCGTTTGATATCGATACACAATAATACTTCCTTAGTATCGATAATTTTTATTTGATGCCAACACTCGTACTTAAATTGATTCTCTACTGGTACCGTTCATCAGTAAACATGCGTAAACAGACAGGGACGTAAGTAATTACTAAGCTTTCACCACCTAGAAGCAATAAAATACTGTTTGCCCAAGTAATTTTCACATGCTCGAGAATTAAGAGTGCAAATAACCTCAGTAAAAGAACTTTTGGAGTACATTTTTGATTTCAAGTAAAGTGAAAATGTGGGGCAAATATATTTTTACCATTTAGAAAGAAGAAAAGGAGAAAACACGGGTATTTGAGTAAAGCAAACTGGGTCGGCTCACGAACTCAGTTTAGTCAAACTTCCTTCAATCACCGGCCGTAATTGGAGTAAACCCGACTGAGGTCAGATCGTTCAATCAATGATAGGGCCGATGATTTTCAAGTCAATCGGGTAAAGGGAGTGGGGAGTTAAGAAAGCCTGAGATTAGCTTTACTTCTCTGCTTATAGGCAGTAGTTCACGAATGAAAGCCGTTGTGAAATGGTGCCGTCTTTTTCGATTACGATGTCTAGCAATAATGCATTATTCGTCTTATCTCTACTTTTTCTACTCCAGTTGAAGGACCCTACTACCACCGTTACTGGATTGTTTTCTGAAGTCTTATCGCAATTCACTCTTCGCTGCACTTCGCTTTTTCGAATCCCTTTCTCAAGAACCACCGATGAATGGGTGCGAATCACATAATACGTACGGATTTCATTGAAAAGTACCTCTCAGCAGGTAATCAATGAAGATAAAACGCTGCAAATTCTTACACTAGGGTTGGTTATTCCTCGGACCGCTCATGGAGACTCATTTCTTCAACATGGGGGAAATGGGGAAAACAGTGGGTGCGGCGGGTCCCAGACCCATTCCAATCGATTCAGGATCGAAAATTTAGTGGAAAATTATCATATTTTCATCATCACAATTATTTGAGGGATATTTTCAATGCACCAGGAGTCCATCTCTATAGAATTCATAGAAATTTATTGAAGCAGGCACTCTAAAACTGCATGTGAAGCAGAGGAAAACAGTTGGTAAAGTAGCAAAACATTCAAAAAGACCGCAACCTTAATCCTTCTGAACTTCCATCTAATAACCCAACGAAGTCCATGGAATAAGTATTAATAATAATACTTATTCCATGAACGAAGTCAGGTATTCGATATCAGAACTTCCGGAATTGACGCTCTCGATCTCCTACACTGAATTGCGATTGGAAGTCCTATATATACCTCACATTTTCTACCAAACGGAAGTTCCGAGAAGGAAGGCCTTGGAGATTTAGTTGTTAACACCTGACAACCATGGTAACATCTTGCTTTATTTTTGCGTTAAGACCGCGTTTTAATCACCACTGATCGAACTCTGTGATAAGAAGTAGTGAGAGTGACGAAGATGCTAAAACGAGGGGATTCCTTCCACTTTTTGACGACGTAGAGGACAATACGGTGGGGACACTATACAGCAAAGGAAAATATTTCATAGAATCCACGAAAAAGGACCTACTGCACATGTGGATTTAGTAATCGGCAACAAAGAGGCTTACAAGCTGTTGGTAAAGTAAGATGAATACAAAAAAAATTAGTGGAAAATCATACCCTACACGCCTAGGTAGCAGAAATCTCGAAAACACAATGGGTAATATATACCCATTTTGACCCATTACATCTTCCAGTGGGTGCTAGTCGCTCTGGGACCCTTTTCATTGAATACAGCGCCCGGAATTTAGTGCAAAATGGTACCCCACGCACCTAGATTACAAAAATCTCGAAAATCCATTTTTCGAAATGGACGGCCCCTGCACCAACCAAATTTCGTCCGATCGGGTTGAAAAGTTTCGAGGACCAACTAAAGCAATGAACCCTGACCAAAATTTCAAATAATTTCAAATTTTTACAAAATCGTCTACTACCAAAGTCGGCGAAATCGGTTCAAATAAAGTGTATTGAAGTGGGTAACATAGATATTGTAATAATTTTCTGCATCGTAACACACAATTCACCCGTTACAAGGGCGGTTGGAAATAATGTAATCACTTGATCAAGTTTCACCGTTTCCAATTGAAATTCGCCCTTGAGGCCAAAAATAACACCATCAAAACAGGATAGCCAATAGGTTACTTTGTGGATTAGCCATTTTGCATGACTCAGCTCTGGGGAGAAGTTCTCGTATTAGGTAATCCACCACAACAAAGGTGGAAAGTCCAACGTCAGTGAGGAGGTTAATCTTGGAAACCCTTGAAAACAATTTCAATCAACTGTCATTGGCGAAGTTACGTAACTGGTTATAGAACCCGTTTGGATGCCACCCTGTTTCGCGGCGGTAGAAACAACAGCCCTTATTTTCGTGAAACCTAAAAACGCCCTTCACATTTACTAAATTACGCTCGTAGCTTGACGTCATAGGGCTCGATCTTCTGTTCAGCATTTTCATAAAAACAATTATTGTTATTCATATGTTTAGGAAACAACGTTAATATGCCCGAATATGCTAGTTCTATAATATTATGTATTAGAATAACTTCAGTGTCCATCATTTAGTGGAAAATGATTCCTTGCATAGATAGCTAAATATTCAAAATTCGTTTATTTGGCACTATAGATGAAAACAGGAGCAATACTTGTGAGGAAAAAACAAAAATCTTGTAAGACAAAGGAAAACGTAAATAGGAAAGTAAATTATAAATTGCCCACCGGGGAATAAGCTCTAAAGAACATGTGCTCCTCGTAGGAGTTCTAATTTTTATATGATCCAAATAAATAATGTCATCAGCTTACTAACGGCCCAGTGTAATCAAAGTATAGCAAAGGATAGAAGTTTTAAGGTGAGAAAAAATAAATGCAAGTATTTAAATTTAAGCTATTGAGAAAAATAAATAAATTACAAAATTATATATCCAAATTTTACTCAGATTGGACGCATTAACAATCTACGATATCAGTCGGTTGTATATAGTCGGTATACGGTTCTGACAAAAGAATCAAAGATCAATAATTAATGAATTTCGCATATAACATTTTGTTTTTCTTTTTGGCAAGATAGTGCGTGAACTATATAACATAATTATGTGAATGAAACAACGACGACGATATTTTTTGGATCAATGCCTGTTTTGGTTCAATATGTGTATTTTGATTAATGAATTTTCAAGGTTTCCGGCGATCTAGTCGTGTGGGGTATCATTTTCGAATAAACTTTGAATGCTGAATCCTATGAAACAGGTCCCGGAACGATTGGCGCCCACCAGAAGAGGTTATGGATCAAAATGGGTATCTATCTATTTCAAGATTTCTGGTTCTTGAGCGTGTGGGGTATCATTTTCCACTATATTTTGGACGCTGAATCGATTGGAATTGGTCTGGGACCCACCACATACACTGTTTCCATTTTCCCCATGTTGAAGAAATGAGTCTTCATGCGCCTTGTCCGAGGAATAACCAACCCCTGTGAATGAATTTGCAGCGTTTATATATTTTGGTAAATAGCAAAAAATGTTCCAAAAATCTGAAATTTTGGTCAGAGACCTCTTTCTGGCTTTGCTTGGTCCTCTACACTCTTCAGCGCGATCGGACCGGGTGTGGGGTATTGTATTTTTGAGATTATTGACAATGTAGGCGTATGGGGGTATCATTTTCACTAGATATTGGACGCTGAATCGATTGAAATCCGGGACACTCAACACTCACTGTTTTCCCATATTCTTGCTCCAAGGAGTAACCTACCACAGTGTAAAAACTTGCAGGGTGTCATTTTAAAAACCCTGGAGGAGCTATGCACAAGATGTTCAATGCTCTAATCTGCTTCCTACATTTGTTTGGGTACGTGTTGAGAGACTGCCGAATTCGGGAGGCCTCTAAATGTTGGAAGAGACACGTCACAAACTAATCTAAACTGTCTGACGATGAACAGGGGCAAACACGAGGGCCTCACCCGCATAAGGCACGGGGGACGATTATGGATCCAAGCAAACTGGATGGAAACCCCTCCTGCAATAACAAAATTCCTTCTGTATATTTTACTGATGTCTCAGCAACCAGTATGTTGACCTAAGTAGTGACGCTATATAATGCAAAAACAATATTCCAGGTATTGAAAGATTTGATTTCAATCAAAACTCAAGGTTTGGTGAAGAGATATTGGAGGAGGAATTGCAGCTCTACAGGTACGCCGCTGTGTAAAACTAGCGCTGTATAATTATTAAATGAGCGATTCTATTGGTATTCCTATAAATGGCATTTATTGCTATGAACGATGCATTATATTGTCTCTGGTAACACATTTGGACAAATTTTAGACTCGTTACAGTGGAGTGAGCGTCCAGATATGCACCAGAAATGCGATCAAGGGAGGTTTGGGAATTTGGGAGGAAGAGGGGGCTGGTACGAGTCAATATGTGTATTTTGAAAAATGGATATTCGAGATTTTCGGCAAACTAGGCGTGTGGGGTATCATTTTCGACTAAATTTTGGACGCTGAATCCAATGAGACGGGTCCTGGAACAATTGTCGCTAACCGGAAGAGGGTATGGGTCAAAATGGGTATCTATCTACCCATTTTGAATGAGTTTTTGATATCTCTGGTACCTAGGCGTGTATAGTATCATTTTCACTAAATTATGGACGTTGAATCCGATGGGACCCATGGGTCCTGGAACGATTGGTGGCCGCGGGAAAAAGTTTGGGTCAAAATGGGTATCTATCTACCCATTTCGAAAGTGTTTTTTTGAAATTTCTGGTACTTAGGCGTGTGGGGTATCGTTTCCACTAATTTTTGGACGCTGAATTGATTGGAATGAGTCTCCGTGCTCCTGGTCAGAGAAAAAACTAACCTCTCTGAAAGAATTAGCAGCGTTTTTCAATGTTTCTTTATTAGACGTCAAACTCAAACTCCGAGACAACTATTATTTTTAATTCGGTTCAGTTTCCAATTCAGAGTATGTCGGACTGTCGGTCGGTACCTTGTATCTGGTTGCATGTGTCGATCGTTGTCATGTTCCGAATTTGAACCCCTTTTCGAACCGTGTTCCAGGGGGCGGGACGAGATGGGCGGGAGCCCGACGGTACGGGAGGGTTTTCAGGGAAGTATAGTTATTGATTCCAGCTCCCGCTCACCTTCCTCCTCCAGGACCTCTCCCGCCCTGCCCACCCCTCCGCCGCAACCTCCGCAATGTGACCGATAACCTCGAGCCTTCAGTCGGTACGGATCCCGAAGTACCTCTCTTTCCCAGAGAGGCGATAAATTTCTTTAAAAAACCTATTTTCAGTTAACGTAGAAAGAAAACGTGCCGAGAATATACGATTATGATTCATCCTGAAAATAATCAACTATGGGGGTTCAAAACAGGGGAACATCAAGAAACTGTAAATTATTTCACAGGGTTTTGTTATTCTTAAGACGAGCTGCATGGAGACACATTTCAATCAATTCAGCCTCCTACATTCAGTGGAAAATGATACCCCTCACGCCTAGGTACCAGAAATCTCAAAAACCTACTTTCGAAATAGATAGATAGGCACCCATTTTGACCCGTAACCTCATCCGGTGGTCTCCAATCACTTCGTGACTCGTCTCATTGGATTCAGCGTCCAAAATTTAGTCGAAAATGATACCCCACACTCCTAGATTACCGAAAATCTCGAAAATTTATTTTTCGAAGAACACATTCTGACCCGTTCAGCCCCCCTTCCCCCTAAATTCGGTCCGGTCGGGTTGTCCCTGACCCAAATTTCAGATTTTTAAAAAAATGTCTACAACTAAAGTCAGCGTGAACGGTGAAAGGCGGGCAGACATTTTTTTCTCATTTTGATGTAGACACCGGGTAAAGGCTAAAAAAATTGTAGGGCCAAATCGGAAAGATTGATTTAATGCATGAAAACAGGTTGATAATTCAAGAAATAACCAATACAAGGAAGTAACGAATCACTTTAAGTAGTTTAAATTATGATACATGTATAACCTGGCTGTATTGCTGGCACAATTCATTTTGGTTGGTTATTCCTTGAATAACCAACCTATGTTTTCATGCAAATGGTCAACCTCTCCGATTCGGCTCAAAATTTTTTTCTGGACATTTCATGGTGTCTAGATCAAAAAAGGTCAATGTCCGTCTGCCGTCCGCCGTCCGCCGTCCGCCGTCCGCCGTCCGCCGTACGCCGTCCGCCGTCCGCCGTCCGCCGTCCACGCCGTTTTTGGTAGTTGAAAATTTTCAAAATATCTGAAATTTGGGTCAGGGGTCTGTTCCCGGCCTAGGACGGTCCTCCAAGCTTTTCAGCCCGATCGGACCAAATTTGGGCGGGGTAGGGGTCAAAATGTGATTTTTGAAAAATGGATTTTCGAGATTTTGGGCGATCTAGGCGAGTGGGGTATCATTTTCCACTAAATTTTGGACGCTGAATCAAATGAAATGGGTCCCGGAACGATCGGCACCCACTGGAAGAAGTTATGGGTCAAATTGGGTATATATTACCCATTTTGAATATGTGTTTTTGAGATTTCTGGAACCTAGGCGTGTGGGGTATCATTTTCCACTAAATTTAGGACGCTGAATCAAATGAAATGGGTCCCTGAACGATCGGCACCCACTGGAAGAAGTTATGGGTCAAATTGGGTTTATATTACCCATTTTGAATGTGCGTTTTCGAGATTTCCGGTACCTGGGCGTGTGGGGTATCATTTTCTACTAATTTTCGGATCCTGAATCGATTGGAATGGGTCTGGGACCCGCCGCACCCACTGTTTCCCCATTTCCCCCATGTTGAAGAAATGAGTCTCCATGCGCCTGGTCCGAGGAATAACCAACCCCTGTGTAAGAATTTGCAGCGTTTTTGTTTACGTCTCAATCCCACGGTTTAATACCAATTTGATAATACCAACCTGAGTATAATCTACAGAACAATTGCTATTTGGCAATAACTCTGGCAACAGTCGAAAAACAAAGTACACAGGCTTGTTTTACTATTGATCCTTACGTCGTGCTGATTAGACATCCCCGGGGTCTATTGATACTCGGACACTTATTGAAAGTATACCTACAATGCAACATGATTCATGGGGGCAAGTACCTGGACTCAAAACCTAGCTTATTACAATTTGAGATTAAGATTTCACTCCCGTTTTTGTCCTTTATCCCTCCTCATGAAGCAACTATCTTCGAGCACCAATCAAGCTAAAGGAACTGTAACTTATTTTAATAGCAACCAACCTCATTTTGAAGAACACAGGTTAACCTTTAACAAAAATCAAGGTGCCCTGGGTCCTTCATTAGATTTATATTTGCATATTGGGCGAAGGGAGGGCTGCGCTCACGCGAATTTTCTTTCGATGAATAGGAAAGAACGTGACGTGACTGGGTTGAGCGTCATCAACCTTGAATGCTATCAGGCCCATCGCGGTCTTAGAAAATATGGCGTTGTGAAGAGAGAGAAAAAAAAACGCTGCAAATTCTTCCACAGTGGTTGAGTATTCCTTGGACCAGGAGCATGGAGAAAATGGGGAAAACAATGCGTGTGGAGTGCCCCGGACTAATTCCAATGGATTCAGCGTAAAACATTCAGTGGAAAATGATACCCCACACGCCAAGGTAGGAACCCAAAAATCTCGAAACCCCACTTGTTTGGGTAGGTATCTATTTTGACCCATATCCCCCTACATTGGGCACCAATCTGCCCTGGACCCCTCTCAACGGATCCAGCGTCCAATATTTAGTGGAAAATGATACCCCACATGCCTAGGTACCGGAAATCTCGAAAATCCATTTTTTAAAAACACATTTTGACCCATACCGTCCCTAAATTTGGCCCGATCGGGCTGAAAAGTTTTTAGAACCAACTAGAGCGAGGACTTTTTTGGTTGGTTATTCCTCGAATAATCAACCTATGTTTTCATGATAATGGTCAACCTCTCCGATTTGGCTCAAAATTTTTTTCTGAACGTTTCATGATGTCCTGATCAAAAAAGGTCAATGTCCGTCCGCCGTACGCCGTACGTTGTACGCCGTACGCCGTCCATGTTCCGCGCCCCGTTTTTGGTAGTAGACAATTTTCTAAAAATCTGAAATTTGGGTCAGGGGTCTGTTCCCAGCCGAGATGGGTCCTCGAAACTTTTCAGCCCGATCGGACTAAATTTGGAGGGGGTAGGGGTCAAAATATGTTTTTTGAAAAATGGATTTTCGAGATTTTGGGTGATTTAGGCGAGTGGGGTGTCATTTTCCACTAAATTTTGGACGCTGAATCCAATAAAATGGGTCCCAGAAAAATTGGCACCCACTGGAAGAAGTAATGGGTCAAATTGGGTATTTATTACCCATTTTGAATATGTGTTTTCGGGATTTCCGCTACCTAGGCGAGTAGGGTGTCATTTTCCACTAAATTTTGGACGCTGAATCCAATTAAATGGGTCCTAGAACAATTGGCACCCACTGGAAGAAGTTACGGGTCAAATTGGGTATTTATTACCCAATTTGATTGTGTTTTCGGGATTTCTGCTACCTAGGCGTGTGGAGTATCATTTTCCACTAAATTTTGGACGCTGAATTCAATGATGTGTGTCCCAGAACGATTGGCACCCACCGGAAGAAGTTATGGGTCAAAATGGGTATGTATCCACCCATTTTGTATGTGTCAGGATTTCTGGTGCCTAGGCGTGTGGGGTATCATATTCCACTAAATTTTGGACCCTGAATCGATTGGAATGGGTCTGAGACCCGCCACACCCACTGTTTCCCCCATTCGAGGAATAACCAACCCGTGTGTAAGAATTTGCAGATTTTTTAAATCTACCCATCATGAAACGTATACAAAAAAGTATTTATATTTTGTATTATCCTTAGCCAAATACGGAAATTCGAGAGGGAGGTCCAGCAGACACCCTGTTAATGGAGTATTATTTCATTTTCAGAACCGTGATCGTGCGCGAATGTGGAATCCATACATTCAGCGTACCAACCTTCCTGATATTCCACCAGTGTCAAACGGTCTACATGAGGACAAGTAGTGTGATGGATATGAGCAGCGGTTGGTCGATTCTCAGACACGAGGGAAGTTCACGACAAGGTAAGGTCACTAAAGGAAGTGCAACGTGTTGACGATCGGTAAGTGGCTACTTGGGCGCGAAGTCGTGGTTACCAATGAGGGGTGAAGACGGAAGAGCGTGTTGGGATTGCAGGAAATCTCGAGGGTAGTGGTGAACAGCATGCGAGAGGAATCGGTAATGCTGGAGTTAATTTTATTAAGTGCTCCTAACGGTCTTATCCTCACGGAACGGCTCGACGTGACACTTGTATGCGGTGAATTTCCCAAGAGACGTGTTAGGACATAACTTTTCCTGGGGAAATGACAACGACCTGTTCGTCAGATATAACGATTTCACTGGGTGAGCGGATTCTTTCACACCGAAAATCTGATTTAAGGAAAAACTGATTATTCTGGTTCGATGAACATTCCTGGGTACTCATTAAGAGTACCACAATGGGCTGCATTGTTTCTCCAGAAATCCCAGAACAACTGTCCCTCGGAAGATGAAGAACTCTTCGTTAAACTCAGGAACTCACTGGTAAACGCACTTAAAACTCGTAAAAAAAACTTAAAACCCACCAGTTCGTAGATTATGAGTGAACAAGCTCGATGTTTTTAGGTCAATATTTTTACTCACATCGACGTTGAACGCCCAATTTTAACATTAATGTTCATTGTGGATGTTTTGCCTTCAATGCCGTAGCCTTAGATAAGAGACCCTCATTGTCAGTCTTCTGAAGGTCACAGGACCAGACAGGAGGAATTCAAAGAGGAGACAACTATGGCAAGCAGTAAATGCCAGCAAAACCTGCTGCTGGAGAGATTTACTGGAAGAGATTAGCCAGATGGCAGGACATGCTTCAACCACTACAGGAGACATTTCATGTGCTGCCCTATCTACTAAGAGTATTGAGAAGCTACCTAACTGAAAGGTCTCTGGTTTATGACACCGCTCAAGGACAAAGAGTAAAACAAATCACAATAGGAGCAGCCCAAGAGTCAGTACTCGGGCCAACCCTCTGTAATGTTTCCTATGATGATTCTTCAACTTGAGATGCCAGAAAACACCTTTCTGGTAGGTTATGCAGACGACATTGCAGCAGTAATCCTAGCAAGAACGACTGAGCAAGCCCAGGAGAAAATGAGTACCATGATGAGAACGGTCAGAGCCTGGATGGAAGAGCATAGCCTGCCATCAGCTGCAGCCAAGATCAAAGTAGTACCCTTCACAGGTAAGCGCTTCACGACACTCAACCTCATACAGATTGGCCAAATTTAGAAACAGAAACAAAGCCAGCTCTGATATATCTGGGAGTTACACTGGATTCAAAGATTACATTCTGGGAGCATATCAGGAAAGCAGCTGACAGTACAGCACAGAAGACAGCAGCCTTCAGCCGTCTATGGCAAACAACTCTGGCCCAAGGCCATGCAACGGCTACTTATGTCAGTAACCCATTCAATACACCTTTATTGGGCGGAAGTCTGGGCCGATGCTATGAGCATTGCCTGCTATCGAAAACGAATGCTGGCTGTGCAAAGTAGAGGGGCACTAAGAATTGTGAGTGCCTTTAGAACAGTGTCACAGCCAGCTGTCCTTGTACTGACAGGGGTGATTCATATCCATCTACTAGTATATGAGAGAAAACGGCTATACGAGAAAAGAGCAGAAATACTAAGAAGAAGAATTACATTGAGGGTATGGCAAGAGGCCTGGACAGCAGAGACCCAGGGTAGATGGACTAAACGCTTATTCCTAGTATCAGCATGGCTCAAAAACGATCACGGTGAGGTTAATTTCTACGTGACACAGTTTCTCTTGGGCCACGGGCTCTATTATCAGTCTCTTCACAGAATGGGAATAGTGAGGACACCCATGTGCTTGCATTGCCCCATCGTTGATGATAGTGCCAAGCACCCATTCTTTGAGTGCTCCAAATGGGGGAGGAAAAGATACAATCTCTGGGAACAACTGGGTAGAGATCTACCATTGTCATCGGAAGAAATGGTGAGAAGAATGTTGAAAAACAATGTCGGCAGGCAAAGTATAGCCAACCATATCAAAGTTATCGACCGACTGAGCCTTGAACAAGTGCCTGGACTGAGCCCGATGTAATGTGCTGATTAAAATCTCTTTTGCCAATTTTGCAAAACAAATGTAAACAATTTTTTTTTTTTTTTTTTTTTTTTACAATACCTAGTACAAACAACTTTCCATATAAGAACCTGTTTTCAAAGCTATCGAGAGAGCGCCCAATGTCAGAAGCTCTTGGGAGTAGGGTTTTCTCCGCACACCTCTTCAGGTCTCCTGATTTTTTAAAATATGAATTAATTGCTAAATTATAAAGAACTTAATTAAACATTTGTGTCCCAACGCACTAGAAGTCAAGGAAAAGGATCGAGATTTTTCTATCTACTGATACACCCCATTTTGAAGGAAATCTCCCTTTTCCATCGCGATGTGGGTAAGAATCGATAAAGGAAGCCCGAACGGTCGTGAGCACGTTATGAGATGTCACGGCAAAAGCAGGAAGTTTACCTCATATCATTCGGCTCCACCTTGCGATAAAAACCATCTGTGCACTCCCATGCCGTTTGGAGGAAGAGATGAGCTCTGGTGCGGGCTACAGGGTTATAAAGTACATTTCCAGCGCATTGCAGAGATGTGTTCTAGTAGGTCCCTTGACATACCTTCTACCGTCAACTGTTATGGCAACATGGTCTGTCCTACACTTTGAAATTAAAGTTATTACTTTTCAAGTTATTACTTGGTTTACTATTGTTATTACAGCAAAACACCTTCACATTACCACAGCCAGAAAGATGTACAATTTCGAAACTTGTTATTTTGGTTGGTTATTCCTTTAAAATCAACCTACGTTTTCATGCAACAAGTCAACCTCTCCAATTCGGCCCAAAAAATTGTTCTTGACGTTTCAAGGTGCCTCGATTAAAATGAGCAAATGTCCGTCCGCTTTCCGGCTATTTTCGACTGAATTTTGGACGCTGAATCCAATGGGACGGGTCCCGGGACGGTTGGCGCCCACCCGAAGAGGTTATGGGTCAAAATGGGTATCTAACTACCCATCTCAAAAGTGGGTTTTCGAGATTTCTGGTACCTAGGCGTGTGGGGTATCATTTTCCACTAAGTTTTTGACCCTGAATTCAATGGAATGGGTCCCGGTACGATTGGCGCCCACCCGAAGAGGTTATGGACGCTGAATTGATTTAAATTAGTCTCCATGCGCCTGATCGTTTAGTTACTAGTTACGTGTTTTATGACGAGCTGGACTTCCCGAAAATAGACCTAGAAAATAGAACCCAAAAAACACCCAACCCTGACGCTGCTGCAGAGGAATACGGCTGTAAAAATATCAGCACATGTCAGGCAAGTAACGTAAAGAATTCAGCATCCTCAAAACAAGGGGATTTGAGGTAAAATATGCCATATCCGACCAATGAGTTATCTGAAGAGTTGACGGTGATGACCGTACGAGAGATAAGATGTAGTCACTTGTGAATGTAGTACTGATAATGAATGTATGGAATATTAAATGATGTATTATGTAATAAGAAAATCGAGTAGTTTCTCTGCCAAGGACCACACATGATCCAAATATCCACCTATTCACTTGACAAACCTTACTGCCAGTCATGAACATCAGCAATCAGAGTAATAGTATGGAAATGGATGCCGTTTTCCAATAAATTTAAGAACCACAATCGATTTAGATTGGCACCTCACACCGAATGTAGGTATCCATCAATAGAAAAAAATAATTTTTTTTGTTTAAATTTTAGTAGCGCGTCGATTTTTTTTAAATAGGTAGGTTATTACTCTGGAGACCTCAAAGCGCTTTCACCACTACACCGTGATCCAACTGGCAGCACTTTTGAAGGTAGAAATAGTCCCTGATTCGAACAAAAGTGAATCATAAAATCACTAAAATAGTGTTTCTTTCTTCTCATATAGTTTACCTTTTACGTGTAGGCTAACTTGATTAGTTTTCATCTGTCAGTTTTACTACTGTCACAGAATGGCTCTGGTGTTATCCGCGTTTAGTTGGCAGCAACACACGCCAGTCTGTTTCCCTTGCCTTCCTGTCATCCTTGAGCTTCTCAGTATAGTTTTTTCTTTATTTGATTATTCATAGACACTCTAGTTTCAAATGCATTCAATTTCTCCTGAATGGTTTGAATGATTAACGAATGGTTATCGGTAGACATTCCTTATTTGCTGCAGCCTAAAATACTTTGAGGAAAATGCTGCAATTTTTTTCACGCGGGTTGGTTATTCCTAGGACCAGGCGCATGGTGACTCATATCTTCAAAATGGGGGAAATTGTGGGTGCGGCGGGTTCTGGACCCATTCCATTCGATTCAGCGTCCAAAATTTAGTGGAAAATGATACCACACACGCCTAGGTACCAGAAATCTCGAAACACATATTCAAAATGGGTAGATACGTTAACCACTAAGTTCTTCCAGTGGGTGCCAATGGTTCTGGGACCCATTTTATTGGATTCAGCGTCCAAGATTTAGTGGAAAATGATACCCCACCTGCCCAGATTGCCAAAAATCTCGAAAACCCATTTTTCAAAATACACATTTTGACCCCTACCCCGACCAAATTTGGTCCGATTAGGACCAACTAAAGCCGGGAACGGGCCCCTGACCCATCAGAGATTCAAATTTTTAGACATTTCTACTATCAAAGTCGGCGTACGGCGGATGGACATTTGCCTTTTTTGATCTAGACACTTTGAAAATTTGGGCTAAATCGGAGAGATTGACTTTTGCATGAAAACATAGGTTGATTATTCTGGAATAACCAACCTAAATAGTGGAAAATCCATTCAAATTCCATATTCCTTAAATTGAGAGAATGAAAATTTATTCGTGGCTACAACTCTGGTTAGAATATTGAGATGTTTTTTGAAAAATTCTGAAGTAGGGAAGGATTTCAAACATGTACTGTGTAATGAACAATGAAATCTTCGGTGTTTAGTTTACAATCATCCAGATTGTGACGACACAAAACAAATAGATTCGTAGTGGATTGTATGTTTCTAGCGTATCGATTCATTATTTCAATAATTCAAACTCCTGCAATGGTTCAGTCTTAAGTGTATCCATAAACTAAACTGCGGGGTACTCAATAATTGAAACCGGGTCGATAGCCGGACGTAGAATCGATTCTCGGGGGAGCAAACTTGTCATCACCTGCTATCATCGCTGTGCCTGCGGTTGTCACGTTTCCATTTAAAGAGAATTAATAATTCCAATGTTAATTGTAATTGTTCAGGGAAATGAGAAAATATGAACAGTTGCGTGTTGATGGTAATTCAATATTGTTGAACTGTGCGAGTCCAAAGAGGACCCGAAGACAACTGCTTGAGCTCAGAAACGAACAAATGCTGAGACAGTTGCTACTAAGCAACTCCACGAATAACCCAAATCGGAACCGATGAATCGTCGATCGCAACCACAAAGTATCCAAAAGTGACTTCTGACTTGACCCAATTCGACCAAAGATTTTCTGTCGGGAAAATAACGAAGAGTTTCCAGATTTATCAACTCCCTCGCCCAAGTAAAGCCTTGAGCTTCTCGTCTGAGGGCCCATAAACTCATTATTATACATCGCGTGCTTCGAACTTGAAAATCCAAGCTCAAAGGAAACTCTAACCCTCCTCGGTGGATCAATGGAAATTTGCCTTTGTAGTTCCTTGCGAGTTGAAGGCGTTACGGCGTATCATTTGCACTTGAACTTGACAAGCGGCAGCTAATCACTTTTCTCTTTGAGCGTCACCCACACTTAACGCCTCTGATTATTCTTTTTTTCTGATCAGTCACGTCAATGATTATCGAGTAGGTTGTAGGTGTGCGATGCATCAAACTAAAAAGATAAATGCTTCTATAAAAAAAATTTTTAAGAACAAAAAAAAAGCTGCAAATTCATTTACAGGGGTTGGTTATTCCTCCGACAAGGTACTCACTCCAATCGATTCAGCGTCCAAAATTTAGTCGAAAATGATACTTCACACGCCTAGGTACCAGAAATCTCGAAAACTCACTTTTGAAATAGGCAGATAGATACTCATTTTGACCCATAACCTCTTCCGGTGGGTGCCAATCGTGCCAGGACCCACTTCATTGGATTTAGCGTCCAAAATTTAGTGAAAAATGATACCCCGCAGATCGTCAAAAATCTTGAAAATCCATTTTTCGAAACACATTTTGACCTCTACCTCCCCTAAATTTGGTCCAATCAGGCTGAAAAGTTCCAATGACCAACAAGAGCCAGAAACGGGTCCCTGACTCAAATTTCAGATTCTTAGAAAATTTTCTACTACCAAAATCGGCGTGGACGGCGGACAGACATTGCTTATTTTAATCAGGACACCTTGAAACGCCCAGAAAAAAAATTTGGGCCGAATCTGAGAGATTGCTTTTAACATAAAAACATAGGCTGATTTAAGGAATAACCAACCAAAATGCTTGCGTCTGCAAGTCAGTGAGAATTTTTATTTTTACTTATTTATTTTATATTTTTTTAGAATGCGATTTTCTGTATAAAATTCGTTTTTAGTGTCGCTGGATTCGTGGCAAACATCTTGTTAGGGGCACCCAAAATCAAACATGGTCTCAAATCTTAAATCATAGACCCGATAGATATAAACCAATCGGCTGCTAACACATTCTCTATAAAGCTTTCCAGGTCCGTGGGCCAAAGTAAAGACACAAAAAATGTCAAAAATAGAAAATGTTGAGCAAAATTATGTAGTTATTTAGCTGTGTTTGCGTGACATCCGAGTCGAAAAGAAATCTCATTATGCACTTCTGTCAGTGTTTGACCCAAAGTCGTAGTGAGAAGAAGAAAAGTTTGATTACTCTGAGTCGAAGATAGAACAAGCTTTTTTCGTTTTTGGTACCAGAAGTAATGTCACGAATACAACTTTGGGGCTCCCTGAAATCGTGATAGTGGGTCATAAAGAAGTATCGGTAAGCGAGTGAGTGGGAAGATTTGCTGAGTAGTGGTTTGCGATTCAAAGATCTCAGGTTTCTTGGCCAGAATACACAAAGTGGCTGTGAATACCCCAGTCATAGACTTGATTGGGACTTCACATATGCGCTATGGCTTCAGGTAACAATATTTCAGCTCAATGTTGAATGAGGAATCCCGAATTTTGATTATACACGTCTCAAGAGCCTGATTTCTATGGATGGAGTGTACTGCGGCTTGACATGCAAATTTTGGCTAACCTGAAATCTGGTATCGCGACTGATAACCTCCTAGTCTCCTCACGAGGGTCTAGGGCGCAGAATATTTGATATAATGTGCAGCTTCTTATTCTTACAACTAATTCTCTTCACCACGGCTTCTCATAGTCTCAGCGTACTGATAATATTTCGCATTTTCTGAATATCTGTGACACAGAGTGAAGGAGCTTGAGATGATGCACTGGGGATTTTGCCTTATCAGTAAACAATCCACGTAGGTACCGACACATCTCAATTGTATTTTTTCAGATGTTTTTCCGTCTAAGGGACCAGGATGCGAGAATATTTTGGAGAGCACGTCAGGAAGAGGTCGTTTGTTGAAGGCTCTCGAGCACCTACTTTGACACGATAATCTTGGGTAAACGATTACCTACCTACAGAGATAAAAGGAAAAGATGAACTTGAGGTCGACAATCCATTTCTCGAGAGGAAGAAGGTTTGAAGATTCAAACTCGCTATAAGAACCATTCATGTTATTCAGTTATCTCCCGTACATACCGTTTTACAATTAAGCTTCTGAAAAAACGCTGCAAATTTTTTCACTGGGGTGGTTTCAACCCAACGAAGTCAGGAATTCGATATCAGAACTTCCGGAATTAACGCTTTCGATCTCCTACTGGGAATCCTACATATAACTCACACTTTCTCCCAAAGACCGCAACCTTAATCCTTCTGAACTTCCATCTAATAACCCAACGAAGTCAGGTATTCGATATCAGAACTTCCGGAATTAACGCTTTCGATCTCCCACCGTGTATTGCGATTGGAACTCCTATACTGCCGTGCAAAGCCAAAAAGCAGTCAGTCGAATTTTTTTGCAACATGACTTTTTGGTATCGTTGGATACGTCTTGTCATCGAGTTTCATTTACAACGATTAAAACAAGTCAAACTGATGTTTTATTCAATGAAAAGGGGAAAAGTGTATAACTGCTTCTCACGTTTCTCATCCTTTAACAACTATAAAAAACAGTTGCATTTTCTACAATGCAAAAAAGCAGCTATGTGATAGATAGCTGTCTTTTTTCGTTGCAATATGGTTTGGGCTTCAAATGATTCATAAAACAGCTGCTCCATAACTGTTTGTTTTCGTTGTTTGATTTGATCGTCTGTTAAGATTGGGACACAGCCGGGAGGTAGCTGTCTTTTTCTGTTGTGTCATGTTTCATTGAACAATTTTCACAAAAGCAGCTTTCCCATTATTTCCACTCGTGTGTTCCGTGCGCTTTCGTTCTGCCGAATGAGAAAATGCGTCCCGTTGTAAAGTCAAGAGGACATTTCTACCGACATGCAAAGAGTGATAATGTTACCATGTATGGAACAAGTCAAGGCCGTCGTGTTTACCAAACGCCTCACTTGCTACAACCAAACATTCGTACCAGTTGGGAAATCATGCCAGAAGGAGGTGTTCAGCGCGGTTTGGCATGCTGGGATTGCTGGGAAGAGCCAAGGAACAGGTGACCAGTACGTTCTACCAATTCTTTCTTGCTAACCGCGACATTAAAAGGTTTGTTATTTGGCTCGATAATTGTTCTGCTTAGAACAAGAATTGGGCATTTTACTCGTTTCTGATCTTTGCGGTAAACTCGGATCAACTCGGTGTTGAGGCGATTCAACTCAACTACTTCGAACCGGGGCACACTTTTATGTCCAGTGATTCATTCCACCACTCAGTTGAACTGAAAATGAAACAGATGAAGGATGTTTTCGACTTCCACGACCTCACCAAAGCTGTACAGACCTGCCGAAACAGCGGCTCCGTCAATGTTAAACAGATGAAACCAGAGGATTTGATCAGCTTCCCTGATTTATCATCTTACCATCGACGGAAGACAGCCAACGAGGGAAAACCCGTATTGATGAAAACCATCGTCCAAATTGAGGCTCGTCGTGGGGAAATCACGTTGAACTACAAGACAGATATGAAGGCCCCTGTTTGGAGTAAAATGCAGTTTTTGAAAGAAGTCTGTCAAGATGAACGTCAGCATCCCACCACCATGCATGAGAGAACCCCGTGGAATTCCAGAGGATATGAAGAGAGATATTGTCTCCAAACTAACCAAATTAATGCCTCCCAACAGGAGATCGTTTTGGGGAGAATTACCTGTTCAACCTGTTGAAACTGACTGAGTTGTAGATGTGGTTTAAAAGTCCTTCGAAATGCAAGCTACCTTCATTCTTCAATAACATTTTAAGCTTCACGACTTTCCTCTGAGCAAATTAAAAAAATCATAGTTACCATTTTCCGAAGTATCTGGTCACCAAAAATTTTATTTTTATCGAAAAAACTAGAGTGTATATTTAAATAAATACAATAAAGTTGACTTGTTAAAAAAAAATCGAAAAAAATCATAGTTACCATTTTTGAAGTAGATACACAAAGTCAACACTTCCGGAGTCTAGTCAGAATTTTGGTATTTACGTGTTTTATTTTTGAAGTCCAAATAAATAAAAATATTTCTTTTGACTTCGGCTCTTTTGAATTTAATTTTATTATAAAATCTAGTTAACATTATTTGAAACAAATCCAAAATGACTCGAATAAACTGTTATGTTTGTAACAGATGAATTATTATTATTAGGTATAATATAAGTAGGTCGTATTTCGAATTATTAGGAAGGTTTAATTAATTAATTGTGACTAAGATTTATGTGCTGGTTCCGCAGCTAATGAACAAATTGAGGAGGAATGCAATGCCAAAAAGCAGTTGCGTAAATTTTTGAAAATGAAAAACAGTCATTTGTGACAAAGTAAAATTTATACTACGGCAAAAGGCAGTCATCCGGAAAAACAACGATAAAAATCAGTTAACTCAGCCGGCTGTTGTTTAAATACACCCACAAGCAGCTTGCCACAACGATAAAACACAGTTATGAGTTTAATTAACCTAACGTAAAGAAGTACGCAGTTAGTGAATATCTACTATAATTTTAGAAGTTCATAGATCATAGTAGTGAAGTAATGTCATCATGAAACACTATCAATAACGAGAAAAATCCCATGAAACTTGCAGCCCATTTTCTCGAAACTTCAAAGCAGCCATTTTGCCTTGATGACTGCTTTTTGGCTTAGCACGGCAGTATATATACCTCACATTTTCTACCAAACAGAAGTTCCGAGAAGGAAGGCCTTGGAGATTTAGTTGTTAACACCTGACAACCATGGTAACATCTTGCTTTATTTTTGCGTTAAGACCGCTTTTAATCACCACTGATCGAACTCTGTGATAAGAAGTAGTGAGAGTGACAAAGATGCTAAAACGAGGGGATTCCTTCCACTTTTCGACGACGTAGAGGACAATACGGTGGGGACACTATACAGCAAAGGAAAATATTTCTTAGAATCCACGAAAAATGACCTACTGCACATGTGGATTTTGTAATCGGCAACAAAGAGGCTTACAAGCTGTTGATAAAGTAAGATGAATACAAAAAAAATAGTGGAAAATGATACCCTACACGCCTAGGTAGCAGAAATCTCGAAAATACATATTCAAACATGGAAAAAAAAGTGGGGGAAATAGTGAGTGTGGCGGGTCCCGGACCGATTACAATCGAACCAGGGTCCAGAATTTAGTGGAAAATGATACCCCACATGCCTAGGTACCAGAAATCTCGAAAACCCACTTTCGAAATGGATAGATACCCATTTTGATTCATAACCTCTTCCGGTGGACGCCAATCGTCCCCAACCGCCAAATAGAGCCGGAAACGGGCCCTGACCAAAATTTTAGATTTTAGAAAATTTTCTACTACCAAAATCGGCGGGCATTGACTTTTTGCATGAAAACATAGGTTGATTATTCTTTAAATTGTCAAAATTAATCACGGTTGCGTTTTTTTAAAAGAGGATGACTGTCAAACGTAATCAATTATCCTGCTTACTTTTCGTAAAAACTCGACGAATTCGCTCCAAACTGCTGCAAATTAATTCTGCGGCCTTGTGTGATACATTGGCGGTATGCGTCAGGTTAGCTACTTGTGAAAAGCGAAACTTTCCCTTCTTGGATGAATCAGACGCTAGAAATATCGAACTAGTAGCAGCAGCTCATGACGAACGTTCCATAGTTTACATTCAGAAGGAGCCGATTCTTTGACTTTGATTAATCGTCTCAATGCTAACAAGAAAGGCTTATGAATGTCAGCAGGTACCTCTAGAATAGTCGTATCTTCGCTTATTTATTCAAACATTATTGATGAGCAATAAAAGCTCGGTTTGTGTCTTGGAAACTGAAACCAGCTGCCCTCGCTAAGGCTAACGACCTTGTGAAGCCATAAACAAGATTGTTTTCAAATTAATTTAAGCTCGTATTACCTACTTGGAGTTAGCAGCCAGTTCTACGGAACATTTCGCGGAGTCGTTTGTATTCATTGAGGAGTGAATGGTCAGTGAAATCAAAATGTTAAAACTATTAGTAGGCTGGTCAGATGTGGCTGGTCACTGGTACTTTTAAGGGTAAAATCAATCAAAAACGTATTTTGCAACAACAACAAAATTGGAATACTCAGATATATTTTGGTTGGTTATTCCTTGAATAATCAACCTGTTTTCATACAAAAGGTCAACCTGTCCGATTCGGCTGAAAAATTTTTTCTGGACGTTTCATGGAGTTTAGATCAAAAAAGGTCAATGTCCGTCCGCCGTATGCCGTCCGCCGCCAAATTTGGGCGCGGTAGGGGTCAAAATGTGTTTTTTGAAAAATGGATTTTCGAGTTTTTGGACGATCTAGGCGAGTGGGGTATCATTTTCCACTAAATTTTGGACGCTGAATTTAATGAAATGGGTCACAGAACGATTGGCAAGTAGTGGGTCAAATCGGGTATATACGCGTATTACCCATTTTGAATATGAGTTTTCGAGATTTCTGGTACCTGGGGCGTGTGGGGTATCATTTTCCACAAAATTTTCAATCCTGAATCGATTGGAATGGGTCTGGGACCCGCCGCACCCGCTGTTTTCCCCATGTTGAAGAAATGAGGCTCCATGCGCCTGGTCCGAGGAATAACCAACCCGTGTGTAAGAATTTGGAGCAATTTTTTTTTTTTTTTTTCATTTTACTCTTTTTACCCTCTTTATTGCATTCCCCAACATCCTTACAAAAGACGGATTTTTAACCGAAAGTAGGAAATTCATTGCGGCGAATAATAAATTTATTTCACGAGAAAATATCGAAAGAAGAAGAACACTCTTCCAAGCCACCACCAATTTAAATAATTTATATAATATTATCTTCTCTAACATATACGTTGCATTTTTCAACAATATCGTAACGATATTGTCGGGAATGAAGGGACTTGACATAGTTTTTCATCGCCGGTTCGAAAACGGTCATTGCCCTGGAAAATCCAAAAGAAAAACTATTCCCGAACGTGAGGGAAAGAATAACGTTGAGAATCACAAGTAGTTCCACTTATTTCGCCAAAAGGAAATGTGCGCGTTTGCCAAGCCTTTTATATATTATCCACTAAAACGGGAAGGGGTGAACCGAAGAGAAATACGTTGTGAGAATTCCG
>CM034002.1:4132714-4144369 GCA_019603395.1 Cyrtorhinus lividipennis | reverse complement strand
TTTCACTCATCGATATCGGAACACCGTGAGGAAACTTTATACAGTATAGGTGTACTCACTCACACCCTCCCTGTGGAAAACTATTGGCAATTCATGAAAAAATCCTCCACCGCCAGGTATGTATGAGGATTTAGCTTTCCCGTTGAATTCATCCAAACCTCCCAACTGTCCTACGAAAAATATTCTCTTTAGTAACTCACAACTTTTTGAATACCGCTTGTTCTATGAAGAATGATGTATGGGTGTATTCTCTTTGAATGTTACGCGCACTTATGCGTGAATGACCAGTTTCAACACAAACCAGACAGAAACAGCAGCTGAAAAAGTATTCAGTAAAATTATGACGCCAGACTTCACTTGCCACTTTGGTGCTTGATGAGAACTGTTACATTCTGTAACATACGTCTTCGTCTTGGGGATCTACGAATTTAAGGAATCCCTCGCCTTGATTTGAATGCAATATTTTTATAATAATTTATTATAAAGAACCATTAGGTCCAGCAGAGCTCCAACCTCCCCTAAATCCTCTGTTTCAAGAACATTGCACACCATGACGCTGACATAGCAATGTCACCGTGGCTTTCTACGGACCTTTATCATTGATGTTTCTTGAATCGGAACAAGTACAATTTCACGTCGAATAATTTAGTCAGAATATTATTTCTCAATGGGCGTACGTCCGTGCCTCTCGCGTGGGGATCATAATTACGGATATCCATTACCTATGGATACCAATTTGATATCGATACTCTTCATGTTATACCGATATTTTGGGTATCTATACTCGACATCTGATACCAATATCGGGATAAGGAAAACGTATTCGTATCAAATGGGTTTTCAGTACTCTTTTTCAATATGACGAGGAAGAATAGAAAGTTAGAAAATACATTGTGGCTTAAACTAGGGACCAAAAAGGGTGGAACCCCCCTCAGAGTGATAAGTAGGTTATTCTTACAGAAGACCTTCGCCTTGATTACGGTTTCTAGCTTCAGATTTGTGTAAGTAGCCGCTTTATATATATTTTATAAAAATCTGGCCGAATCTGCGAATACGTCTCCAACCAAAAGTAGAATTTAGGCGTTTTTGATTGGTTATTCCTTGAATAATCAACCTATGTTTTCATGATAATGGTCAACCTCTCCGATTCGGCTCAAAATTTTTTTCTGGACGTTTCATGATGTCCTGATCAAAAAAGATCAATGTCCGTCCGCCGTACGCCGTACGCCGTCCGCCGTCCGCCGTACGCCGTCCATTGTCCACGCCGTTTTTGGTAGTAGAAAAATGTTCTAAAAATCTGAAATTTGGGTCAGGGGTCTGTTCCCAGCCGAGATGGGTCCTCGAAACTTTTCAGCCCGATCGGACCAAATTTGGAGGGGGTAGGGGTCAAAATGTGTTTTTTGAAAAATGGATTTTCGAGATTTTGGGTGATTTAGGCGAGTGGGGTGTCATTTTCCACTAAATTTTGGACGCTGAATCCAATAAAATGGGTCCCAGAACAATTGGCACCCACTGGAAGAAGTAATGGGTCAAATTGGGTATTTATTACCCATGTGGGTGACTTCAGCCGAATAGACAAACAAAACACATCGTCATATCCTGTTGTTTCATAACCAGCTGTTAAACTTAGCAACCAATTTTGAGCAGTTGCCTACAATTCTTTTTACTGTCCGAGCTTTTTATTCGTACCATTCAATTCAATTTAATACAATTATTATAGCCTTCTAAATTACCTACGTTTTCTCAATATTATATTAGTAAATTAGTGTCGTAGTGCCCCATAGATACACCCATCTTGAATATGTGTTTTCGGATTTCTGCTACCTAGGCGAGTAGGGTGTCATTTTCCACTAAATTTTGAACGCTGAATCCAATAAAATGGGTCCCAGAACAATTGGCACCCACTGGAAGAAGTAATGGGTCAAATTGGGTATTTATTACCCAATTTGATTATGTGTTTTCGGGATTTCTGCTACCTAGGCGTGTGGAGTATCATTTTCCACTAAATTTTGGACGCTGAATTCAATGATGTGTGTCCCAGAACGATTGGCACCCACCGGAAGAAGTTATGGGTCAAAATGGGTATGTATCCACCCATTTGGTATGTGTCAGGATTTCTGGTACCTGGGCGTGTGGGGTATCATATTCCACTAAATTTTGGACCCTGAATCGATTGGAATGGGTCTGAGACCCGCCACACCCACTGTTTCCCCCATTCGAGGAATAACCAACCCGTGTGTAAGAATTTGCAGATTTTTGATTGGTTATTCCACGAAAAATCACAGTCAAAATGAAGTTGAAAGGGTCCACAATTTAGTGAAAAATGATACCCCTCACGCCTAGGTTACAGAAATCTCGAAAACACACATTCGGAATGGGTAGACAGGCACCCATTTTGACCCATAACCTCATCCAGAGGGCGCCAATCGTCCTGGGACCCATTTTATTAGATTCAGCGTCCAAAATTTAGTCAAAAACAATACCCCAGACGCCTAGATCGCCAAAAATCTCGAAATACACATTTTGATCTTTTGAAGGCGGGTTTTTTACTAAATTTTGGACGCTGAATCGATTGGAATGGGCCCGGAACACACCACACCAACTGTTTCCCCCATTTTCCCCATATTGAAGAAATGAGTCTCCATGCGTCTGACGTACCTCTTCCACAGACCCAAAACCCTTTCCTTTCAGGTCTCTTTTCAGTCTGGGGAACGCATGTAACGTAGTATTGATTTTATTAATGCACAAAGGCTGTAACTAGAAATTCTCTAGTTTTGTTAAATGTAAAGCAGGGGTCTATCGTCAATGGGCGAAAACGTATCGAAATAAACTTCCGAAACGCTCTCTGTCGGGCTAAATAGGAATAACTACGAAAAGGGGTCGCACAGGGAGCGTGCAGTATGTATTAAGTAGGGATATCAAATAAACTCGAATTATTTACCGATAACAATACTTATGTTGGTATCGAATTCGTATGATCGATACAGTTCAAGTGTTAAATGCAAAATACCGATATCCATCGGTGTCATTTGCTACCGTTTCGGCTGTGGATCTGGAATCTGAACAGTAGAATTGTTCACTTCAACTTGCTTTCGTAGATTGGATTAGGTTTACATTCAATGTAAAACAACTTACTTGGTTATACGGGAGGTGTCGATATTTTGCATTCAATACTTGATCTGTATCGATCATTCGCTTTCGATACCAATATTGGTATTCCTCGAATGTATTTGACATCCCTACGTAATACTGACTGTACGCTGCGAGGCAAACCCTTTTTTGGTTCTTTGGTTCTCCGTATATCCCCATTCAGCCTGACACAGCATTTGGGAAGTTTATTTCGATACGTTTTTGCCCTTTGGCAACAGATCCCTGTTTTGCTTCTAACGAAACCAGAGAATCTCTTGTTACAACTGTTTTGCACTGGTAAAATCCATGTTATGTTACATGCGATGGACGTGTAGCCGCCACCTTCGTGTGTTAACATCGCTTTCAATTTTACTGTGAAATGTATTGCACTTTTCTACCGGTTTGAGGTGAAAACGTCTATTTATGACAAATAAAATTTCGAGCAGCCCTGGGAGCTCTATTTTTTCTAGACGATTGTTTGTAGCGGCACTAAGAGGAAACTTAGATGCATGTGTTTGGTTGGGTAAAACCATTGAGAAGAATAAAGAGAGGATTCGGACTCTAGACCTATGAGAACTACTGAACAAATCAAAGAATGACGCCATTACTTTAGCGTCGCAAGTGGTAAAAGGGACGAGTGACCAAATTGGAGAAAAAATAAATTTAAAGTAAAATCAACCGAAAATCTGACGTTTTGCTAAATGAAAACCAGTTTTGCCTGTATTCTCGGCATTGCCGATTGTCGCTTACCAAGAGAGGCGCACCAACTCTTCTATACCCATGGACATGGGTTTCGACGTTTCTGCTTGACCAGATACCAATAAATCGAAATCTCGGCAAACTACCGACTTAATAAGAGGGTTATTTTGGTTTCCAAATTACATTCGTGTGATTTTTTTTTTTTTTTTTTTTTTTTTTTTTTTTTTGTGATGTACACCAACATTCCACCTCGTCCACACAAAGTCAGAGTCCGAGAAAAGTGTCAACATCAGTGAAGATGAATTATGTCTTTCCCACTCGAAGAAGGGGAGCCTTCGATCGATCAGAAAAGAGGTCGTTCTCGCTTCCTTCCAACTTGAATAATGACAAGTCATTGTAATCTTGGAAGCAGTAGGTCCACGAGAAGAATGGGGACCTTGACCTCAAGTCTGTAATGGGTGACGTCATCACTACCTCGTTGTATATTGAGTATAGTACAATACAAATACACATTGTGCGACCGGAAGAGATAATGGGCAAAACGTATCGAAGAAACCCTTTTGTGTATCGGATCAATCAAACTTCACAAGGGTGTAGTGTGTTACCCTTGTAGTTTATTGTACGGCTGGCGGATGCGATTAAATTTGTGATTTTGCGATTGTAAAAGTTTTGTGATCCCAATCAGCTCCTTTCTCACTTTGATTATCAAGAGAGTAGATGAGTAGCTGTTAACAGACCGTGGGAATGTCCTTAGAAGCTCAGAATAAATCCTCGGACAGAGACTCATTTCTTCAATATGGGAAAATGAGGGAAACAGTGAGTGTGGCGGGTCCCGGACCCATTCCAATCGATTCAGAGTCCAAAATTTAGTGGAAAATGATACCCCACGCGCCTAGGTACCAGAAATTTGGAAATGGGTAGATAGATACCCATTTTGACCCGTAACCTCATACAGAGGGCGCCAATTTCGGGACTCACTTCAATCAATTCAGCGTTTAGTTTTAGTTTTCAAGTTTAGTGGAAAATTACCCCAGACGCCTAGATCCCCAAAATGTCAATAATCCATTTCTCGAAAAACACATTTTGACTCCTACCCCGCCCAAATTTGGTTCGATCGGGCTGAAAAGTTTCGAGGACCAACTAGAGCCAGGAACTGACCCCTGACCAAAATTTCAGATTTTTGAAAAATGTTGTACTACCGAAAACGTTGCGTACGGCGGACGGTCTTTTGACTTTTTTGATCTAGACACCTTGAAACGCCCAGAAAAAAAATTGGGCCGAATCGGAGAGATTGATTTTTTGCATGCAAATAGGTTAACCATGACAAAAAAATTACCGAACGGATGATGAATGCATAGCCAATTGGGCGATTTCTAAACAATTTAATGGTGATATTCAAGGAATAACCAACCAAACCGGTTTCATATTTTCGCAGTTCTGATTGTGCTAAATAATTGAAATTATAACATGAATTAACAACTCGTTTGGAATTCGTTTTTCTTCCGTGGGATACTTTCATACTCAGAGAGATTGAAGATGAAGAAGAAACGGATAAAGAAGCGTTATTGAATTGGGATATAGGTACTCAAACGAAAAAAAAAAATCTAGGGGCACACATCTAGCAGACGATAGAGTTTATGGAGTCGAACCAAATGGCCTTTGGATTATAGAGCATCCGTACCAGTTCCTGATTTTTCACCGTCCACTATCTTTTGCAACTCTTGACAATAGGGACTCCTCAAATTCCTAAATTTCGTTACGACTTCATTCGGTCCGAATTAACTGAAATTAATCCGCATTCCCTGATTGAACGATTTCGGGGAATGAAATTATTCACGCCGATATAACTATAGCATGGCTCTGAGCTGGCCTAAACTGTCTAACATGAAGATTTTCTTGAGAATTTTGAGGTATATTTAGACTGAAGGAAAAGATTTATCGGGTGAGTTTATCGAAAGCTGAGTGAGAAGTCGATGCGTAGACAAAACCACCCACGAACAACAGAAGAAAGCCAGAAAAAGATAGTAAGTACCCTATAGAGTAAATGGTAAATAGAGTAAATGGTAAATTGACAAACCACTGAACAACACTAAAATCGAGCTAAACCATTGTATGTTGCTCTAGGGGCTACAAGGAATATTCGAGACCGCTTACTTCTTAGAAATCAAACATTGGTGAGTTTTCACAGAGATCCTCTTCGTTACGTTGAATAGGCCAATTCGTCTGACCAAACAAATCAACGGAACGTAAGCAAATAGTAAAAGCGGCGAGCTCAGCTTGTGTGCTCGTTTGAAGGCTTTTTTATCCACATCAATAACAAACCGTGAAGGACCACCTACCTACGTTGAAATTGCGATTAATAGAAACAATTTAAAGTTATCACGCGTAGGAACTAAATTAGGATTTTGTATTCATGTGACCCAGTCCTCTTACGGCTATATATTGGAGGACATGACCGACATTTTGGAATGGAATGGTACCCATCAAACAACATTGCGTATCACATTTGCAGGGGTTGGTTATTCCTTGGACCGGGGGCATGGAGACTCACTCCAATCGATTCAGGGTCCAAAATTTAGTGGAAAATAATACCCCACATTTTTATGTATCAGAAATCTCGAAAACACACAATCCAGATGGGTGGATAGATACCAATTTTGACCCATTACCTATTCCGGTGGGCGCCAATCGTCCCGGGACCCATTTTATTAGATTCAGGATCCAAAATTTAGTGGAAAAAGACATCCCACATGCCCATGTACCAGAAATCTCGAAAACCCACAATCGAAATAGGTAGGTAGATACCAATTTTGACCCATAACCTCTTTCGGTGGGCATTTCGATTTTCACATTTAAATTTTAGTGCCAAAAAGGGTTTTTACAACGACTTTTTTGCTGCAGATATTTGTAGAACCTTTGATGTGCAATGGCGGAGAATTCACCTCAGCGTGATGAGTACCTAATTTTACGCTGCATTTATGTCGCACGACAAATAATCCGGTGGGCATTTCGATGTTCAAATTTAAATTTTAGTGCCAAAATGGGTTTTTACAACGAATTTTTTGCTTGCAGATATTTTTGTAGAACCTTTGTGCAAAGGCGGAGAATCCACCTCAGCGTGATGAGTACCTAATTTTATGCTGCATTTATGTCACACGACAAAAAATCTGCAATAATATTTTCACAATATAAGTGCACTAATCCTACAGTAGATTTTCATTTTAATTTAATTAAATTTTGGCCTGGGGAAATTTTTTTGCCGGGGTTGCAACTTAGTTGGGGATATTTACTCGTAGTAAATATTGTAATTCGCTCGGTGATTCCGTTTACGAAACTGATAATAGATGAGATTATACTGCAAATACACACATGCTAAACCTGGTTTACTTTGAAGTTTGAGTCTTCGAGGTTGATTGTGAAACCATCATGTGGGGCGCATCTACAGCTCTAATCAACGATGGTTCATCTCGAAATCGATTAAACTCTGAAAAAGCATTCGTGCCATATCTTCATCACTGTGACACCACTCACTACGGCCAACCCAAGTTAGGTGCGTACATTTGGTTTATTTCAAGTGGATGGCGTCTTATTTTTACGAATATTTTCGTCTAGCTATTTCAACTCAATGTATTTTCGAATGCAGGTCACCTATGGCTTCTACAAATCTGTTGTTCCTCTCAGGGTGCTTGACAATCCGAGGAATGTTGCGGATATGAAGGTGAAAGCGATTCAATGGGTGGTAAGGTCTTGCACATGCTCTCAATGTTCAGTTAGATGTCGATGGTCGGAGCCCCCGGGAGCAGCAGGAGGATTTTCACGCCCATTCACAACCTCCCTCCCTCCCTTCATGGTTTCTAAACAACACTTTAACCACACTCCTTCTACCT
This sequence comes from Cyrtorhinus lividipennis, assembly GCA_019603395.1. Taxonomy (NCBI): domain Eukaryota; kingdom Metazoa; phylum Arthropoda; class Insecta; order Hemiptera; family Miridae; genus Cyrtorhinus; species Cyrtorhinus lividipennis. The sequence goes on along the minus strand of CM034002.1, from coordinate 4,136,654 downwards.
ACGTTTTTCGTTCAGTAACATAAACAAATTTAAAAAAAAAATTTAAAAACCACAGAATAAAATAGGGGTGGTATAGTTCATCCGGGTGTATTTTCTGAGGTCGCTGAATATATTTGATAAAATAGAATCTTGAATTCTCATTGAGACCTTTTCTCCAATTCTGTCAAAAAATGTTGATCGATAGCAAAAATTAACCTTCTCTAAAAGCAAATAACGCCGATTTTCCTCAATAATGTTACCCATTTACGTGCTCTTGAAATATGATGTAACTCATGATATGAAATGAGGGGCCTGTGAAAATGTCGTGGATACGAGGCTCAATCCGTACTCACAAAAACACGGTTGGTAATCAACAACGAACTTGAGCGAAAGTGATGGAGTTGAGTGACCTTTGGGAAAACCATCTCGCTCCGATTCAAAAAGTTCAAGGATGCTCCTTTCCAATCTATGTTCGTTTCTTGTCTAATTTTATTTGAATATGTGGAAGGCTTGAATTCAGATTTGGCTTGCTCGTCGACAAAATGGTATTTTGCCAAAAAAAAAAAAAGTTTTATTGTGTGGAAATAAACAATTTTTCTTAAGGAGTTACTTTTATTTATATTCGGCAGAAAGGTAGGTGAAATGGTGTCAATGTTACGCGTATAATGTCAGTCTACTCAAACGATTTCATGCTTATTAATATGAATAAGTCTATTCTAAAAGCACTGGTTGAATACAGTTCATCGTTATTATGGTATTGGGTGACGGGGTGTGGTTTGTACAGGATGCTGTGAACTTTCTTGACGCCCTTGCCTAGGTTTGCGATATGAAAATTTTTGAATTTTCTAATATCAATGTATATTTACAGGAAGGAGAGGGTTTCGCTGAGCGGGATGATCCAGAGACGTCAACTTCAAAATAAAATTTTAGAACGTGCGAGACGAAAAGTGAAAGTACTCTCGAAATACTTGTTAACAGCGAACGGTGGAGGAGAGGGAGAAAGATAACAGGGATGAAAATAAGTACGTACACTTACTCCTTGGTTGGTGTTGACCTGCCTGGAGTCTAGCGGGCCTCTGGTCGATTCTGTGGGGCGGCAAGCGGTGGGGGGTGGTAAGGGGCGGCAAAGGACGGGGGGCGGCGAGGGGTGGCCCAAAAAGCCCCCGGCCAACAGGTTTCCCCTCCGTGGTGGGGGAAGTACGTACCTTCGGAACCCTCCCAGCTCCCAGACCAATCATACCCGAACGCGATCGCAGATTTCCAACTCATCTCGATCTGAAGGTGGGTTTTCCTACATATCCTCTGGCGCCTCTAGCATTCGCAATGTCAACGAAGACATGACAACACATGACATGACTGATGTTGGCTAGAGGGATCATGGAAGAGAATGAGGAAGACGAGCAAAAGATAATTTTGTCAGGAATGAGGAGCGAACCAGCTGGTTTAAATCTTGATTTTGATTTGATAGTACAGAAAGGTGATTATACGTGTATTCCTTCTTGGTCGCATTATTATGCTCTCCAACAAGCCCAAACAAAATTTCATTTGTTCTAGAGTAAACATCAAGACGGCAATTTGAGAAAAGACACATTCAAAATGGGTAGATAGGTACCCATTTTGACCCATAACCTCATCCAGAGGGCGCCAATCGTTCTGGGACCCATTTCATTGGATTCAGTGTCCAAAATTTAGTGGAAAATGATACCCCACACGCCTAGGTTCCAGAAATCTCAAAAACCCATTTTTGAAATAGGTAGGTAGGTACCCATTTTGACCTAAATCCCCCCTCCAGCGGGCACCATTCAGTTCCAGGACCCGTCTCATTGGATTCAGCGTCCAAAATAAAGTCAAAAATTACACCCCGACACGCCTAGATCGCCAAAAATCTCGAGGATCCTTTTTTCGAAAAACATATTTTGCCCCCTTACTCCCCCAAATTTGGTCCGATTGGGCTGAAAAGTTTCGACCAACTAATGCAGGAAGTAAGTCCCTGACTCAAATTCTAGACTTTTTCTTATTTTGTTCTAGACACCTTGAAATGCCCAGAAAAAAATGGGCTGAATAGGAGAGACTTCTCATTGGCATAGAGCGGGCGAGAGGCCTATACAATGGAGTGGGGGTAAAGGAGAAGTACTTCTTAAAGGCGTCAGAAAGTACGTGGAAAATGATACCCCACATGCCTTATTCCCAAAAAGTCCGAAAATGAAGTTTGGGGGTAGGTATTTCGAGAACGTCATTAGAACGCCATTAGAGAACGTCTGTCTGTAACTTGAAATGCAACAAATGCAAATGGTTGAATTTGAACTAGTTTTATCACGAAACAATATTATTATTATCGGTCAGCATTTGTGATTGTTTGATTATAGGTACTGCCTCCAAAGACAAATAGTCCTACTTTGATATTCATCACCGCAACGAACTCGTTACTTGGAGATTATATTCAAAATTTGTTTATTGGCGGCTTTTCAGATGTAGTGAGCTTCTGAAATCGATTTACACGTGCAATCACAATCATTCGTTCTCATGAAATATCTCAAAATTATTAGTTCCTTGTTGTCAAATCTTAAATCGAATTTGTGACCTATCCCATTATAATGTCCGTATTGTACCACTTTCAACTTCAACAACTCTGAAACTGAAAGGCACGTAAACTATTCGATTACCTAATATTCTCATCTACGGTATCACTTTCCGCTGAACAGGTCTGGACCGGTAGCTGCATACAAAAGAAAAGGAGGAGTTTTTACATTGAAAACGCTGCAAATTCTTTCACACGGGTTGGTTATTCCTCAGACCAGATGCATGGAGACTAATATCTTCATTTGAGGAAAATGGGCGAACAGTGTGTGTGGCGGGCCTCAAACCCATTCCAATCGATTCAGGGTCCAAAATTTAGTGGAAAATGATACCCCACACTCCTAGGTACCAGACATTTCGAAAACACATTCGAAATGGGTAAATAGGCACCCATTTTGACCCATAACCTCATCCGGAGGGCGCCAATCGTTCCGGGACCCATTTCATTGGATTTAGAGTCCAAGATTTAGAGGAAAATGATACCCCTCACGCCTAAATCGCCAAAAATCTCGAAAATCTATTTTTCGAAATACACATTTTTACCCTCGGATTAGGCGCATGGAGACTCATTTCTTCAATATGGGGGAAACAGTGGGTTTGGTGGGTCCCGAACCCATTCCAATCGATTCAGAGTCCAAAATTTAGTGGAAAATGATACCCTACACGCCTAAATCGCCAAAAATCTCGAAAATCTATTTTTCGAAATACACATTTTTACCCCTGCCCATCCCAAATTTGGTCTCATCGTTCTGAAAAGTTTCGAGGATCGCCTAGAGCCGGGAACGGAACCCTGACCAAAATTTCAGATTTTAAAAAATTGTCTACTGCCGAAAATTGTGCGCACGGTGGACGAACATTTGACATTTTTGATCTGGACACCTTAAAAAGCCCAGAAAAAAAAATTGGTCCGAATCGGGGAATTTGACCTTTTGCATGGAAACATAGGTTGATTATTCAAGGAATAACCAGCCAAGAGTAGGTTTTTGGGGTTTCTAGGGTCGCAAAAGTGCAATGTATCATTTTCTCTGCACTTTGAGCTGTGAGTCGATTGAAATGGGTCTTAAACCGATTATCACTCACGAGAATTATGTACTTTGGCAATATATACCGACGGATGATGCACTGCCACAGTCTCCATAATGATGTTTGTGTATGCGATTGGCCATGTCACCCCCCCCCCCCCCGTTGATCATCGGCAATTCAAATGAAACTAATCAAGGTTTTATCAGGTTTTTTGATGATCTAACTTTGGGTCTTCCCTGCGCTCTCAATCAGTTATGGGCGTTGAACTCATAATGAGTGTTGTCAACGAGGGAGTCACGTCAGACGAAATGATTCGCTGGCAAAATGAAATGGACTATCCTCTGCCAAGTGACCTCATGAG
>CM034002.1:3463779-3501009 GCA_019603395.1 Cyrtorhinus lividipennis | reverse complement strand
CATCGGCTAAATAATAGCGCAGTAACACAATGCAGCAGAGCCGATTTTCTAAAATCCTTGGCGTTCTCGTTGGCAGAGCCCCACATGAAGGGAAGGGTAGGAAACCCAAGGCTACCCAAGAATCTACGTGCCGAATACCAGAACCTACAGAATCTTCTCTTTTCATCCCACGCCAGGGCCAGCCAGCAACCAGGAAGAGGTGCTTCTATTGCGCCAACGACAGAAAAACTTATCATTCCTGCCAAATTTGCGACAAACCGATTTGTAAGCAACACGAAAAATTGCAACGGGTGTGCAAAGATTGCGACCCTGGAAATGAAGACTGATGATTACTGCTCAAGACTGCCTCACCAAGGAAATGTGATTTTTATTTTGTGACTGATGAAGCGTGGCCATATTAGAGAGTTTGTAGTTTTATATCTACTACTACGTTACCAGATTTGTGTCCTTGAAGCCCAAACCATTTGCCAAATCCTGTCACATGCTTGCTTGCTCATATATTTACCTAGTTTAGTAGTGGTTGGGTGATTGGGATATTGTTTTGCGTCCAAGATCCACGCGAAATAAGGCTGATGAGTTTTGAAGTCATTTTATTTATAACGTACTTTATAATGTACAGTAATATTGGGATTTACTCATTCCTGATAGCCATACCAATTTATATTTCGTTCATGAGTTCCTTCTCGTTTTTGTGATGTTTGATCGTAGCTCTTTTGAGGAGCTACCCTGTTGTTTAGACGAATTTTGACAGATTTGTAATGGTATTTTCATTACCATCTTGTTTATTAATTATATGAGGTTTACAAAAGACGCGTTTTGAATGAATGTTGAATTATCAATCCCTTAGGTGATCCCAAAGATTTTTAAATTAATTTTTTGTCATGAAAAAGTGGGTAGGGTCATAAAGACCCGACGTTGTAGTCCTTGACCTGGCGTTTCACGTTGTAGTTGAAGGGTTAATGGAGGAGATTCCGCAAGCACAATGCTCACTTACCTTGTTGATGCGTGCCTGGAACATGTTAGCTCTAGTCCAACACTAATTAGCACTTCCTCGCCCTGACGAACAAGTGGTTTGTAATTTCAATCTTCTAATAGCTTTGAGCATCCTCTCACTCTTCCGCCCTTCCTATATTTCAAATGAGGGGGGAGAAGGGCGAGCATTAGTCCCATTTAATCAGTACTTATTGCCTGCAACCCAGGAGCTTCGAGAGTAATAGCGCTATTAGACCCTAGGACTTGCGAGCCTACCAAGATCGATGGAGAACCGAACGCGAGGCCTCCGCAACCTTGTTAATCAGAGCCGAGTCGAAGGCATTTGTTACGAGTAGAAACCCTGGGAGACCGTTACCAATCATAAATGAAAATTAACTCTTCTTAAAAAGAACTAACTACTCACCAACCACCACAACTCTTTGCCCTAGGTGACCCAACGAAGCCGCTAATAAATTAATTAGGAACATTCCATAAATGCATGATGTCATTTGATTGGATTTACCTCCATGAAAGGCGTTGATAAATAAAATCAATCAACCCCCTCCTCACCCCCCCATTTATTGTTCGAGGTTCTAGAAACACATAAAGAGCTGCCGTTACCGCCAAGATACGTTTCACTCTTAAACGTGAGCCGCATGTTGAAATTGAGATCAATCAGCACAGTCTTAATTCGTCTTTCGTTGAAGGTAAGCGTCCACTGGAGGCGGGACGCCTCACATTGGAAAAATTGAGCGGGAACGAGGAAACTTACAAGAAATTCAAACACACCGGTTGTTATTCCTAGGACCAGGCGCATGGAGATTCATTTCTTCAACATGGGGAAAATGGGGAAAACAGTGGGTGTGGCGGGTCCCGGACCCGATTCAGGGTCGAAAATTTAGTGGAAAATGACACCTCACACGCCTATGTAAGCCCCCAGGCTTGCTGCCTCCAGAAGGCCAGAAGGGAGGGAGCATGCGCCAAGATGTGCGCGCAGCTCCTGCCCAGACGTCGCATTTTGGAGAGAGGCCCAGCGCTCACTCGTTGCGAAGGCGTCCAACCAGGCGGCCATCGTTCGATGCGCCCCTCGGGGCCAAGGCGCCCAACATGTTGGAGTCATATATTTTTGTAACCCTGTCGTGCAAGTGAATCTCACTCAGTCCATCCTGGCTTTGTCCTGTGCTCGCTCTGAAGTGAACTCTTCTACCGTGCTGAAGTCGACCGAAGCTGTAATATTGTGTTCCCCATGAGATGATAAAGGACTCAAGTTAATAAGCCTCGCTGTGTACCTGCGGGACAGCATGCCCCCTCCTGTTTTTCCTTCGACGTCGACGCCGTTTTCGTCAGCCGGTATTGTTGCACTTGCTCATTAAATTGTATTTCATGTATATCATAATTTCATGTATCTTGTATTAATTGTATTTTACGCTCCACATGTTGTCTGTTTTACTTTGTCAAATTACTTTGTCTTGTATCAATTCTAGCCCAGGTTGAGGCATATTCTCCTTTGCAACGAGTCCTTGTTTTCAATTATAATTCAGTTTGTATCAATGTATTTTATGCTCATCCTTGGTATCCCTAGTTGCTCAGTCGTAAGTCTTGGACTTACATCCCGTATCCTCTCGCTAGGTCCCTTCCAAATTCTCCGAAGAAACCCGAATTAAATTATAGTAAATTCAAACACATTTTAATTCGAGAGAGGCTTACACCTATGTACCAGAAATCTCGAAAACACACATTCAAAATGGGTAGATAGGCACCCATTTTGACCCATAGCATCATCCAGAGAACACCAATCGTTCCGGGGCTCGTCTCATTGGATTCAGCGTCCAAAATTTAGTGGAAAATGATACCCCACACGACTAGGTACCAGAAATCTCGAAAACACAACATATTCAAAATGCTTTATAGATACCCATTTTGACCCATAACCTCTTTGAGTTGATGCCAATCATTCTGGGACTCTTTTCATTGGATTCAGCGTCCAGAATTTAGTGGAAAATGAGACCCCATACACCTGGATTGCAAAAAATCTCAACAATCCATTTTACGAAATTCACATTTTGACCCCTACCCCATCCAAATTTGGTCCGATCGGGTTGAAACGTTTCGAGGACCAACTAAGGGACCTATCACCCTTAACCTCAACATTGATTCAGCGTCCAACATTGAGTTAATATCATAGTGGTACCCTACACGCTCGGGCAATCACTATTTAACAAAAATTTAAAATACACACTTTACACACATAGTCTGCATCCGTTTGTGGCGATTGAGATGAGAGGCCGAACGGTGTTCACCTTGCAATTTTCGACAGACAAGTTTAGGATTTTGGTCCGCCTCACTTTGAAACAAAGAGAAATATCCTCTTTCTTCACAGAACCTCGTGGGAAGGGGTGGAGGGAGGGAGCAGAGTTGAAAAAGAGCAGCCAGTCAGAAGCAAAGTCCCTATAAAATCCTCCTTTGCTGGTTTCCTTCAACACGCTTGTTCCACGAGACAGAATTTGACTGATCAGTAATTTATTTGTGCTGATTTTCAGTTCGTAAATAAATTAATGATTTCCCCAGATATTACAAACATGCCAAAGTTTAGACGGTCAAATTTGAATCGACGTTTACAATGATCAAATCATCGGTACAACCTCGATGCAAAAAAATATTCTGATACTTTGATTGCGATGATTGCGATGATTGCAATTTCCATCTGATATTTCTCCAATTACCTACTTGGATTACTTTTTTTGAGAATTTCCGCTCATATTCTTATTAAACAAAATGGAATACAATTTAAAAAAATTTCTCTTTTCAATAGAGTTGAGTTTAAATTATACAAAAGATACATGTTGTACCAAAAATGTTTTTTGAAGGTAACAAATCCATTTGCAGCCTCCCCACGTGCCTTCAGAGGCTAAAAAGAAAATCTCAGAAAGTCAGAAAGTTACTTTCGCCATTGACACCCCTCCCCCTCTTCACACTACTACAAACCGAGCAGTTATGAACTGGAATACATTTACTTTAACTTGCTTATAGGACACTCGAAAAGCGTGAATCCGCTCCGTATTTTATGCTTCCGCCATTTTCTTAACGTCGTGACCCGTCGTGGATAAGCAGTTATGACAACATTACGAGCTTTAATTAAATCTTAACGACCAATCCGAATGGTAGTTTTTTTCCCCCGACCAGCCGTGTTTCGCCATCGTGTCTTATCGACATGCGTGACTTTCGGTAAAGAAACCCGAGGGATTTCATTCATTTCGTCGCTACCCTGTAATCAACTGTTATCGACTAGAGTCGAAGGGCTCCCCCCAAAACATTTCGAATTTATAATTCCGGTCATCTTGGCTTCATAAGCCGCAAAGTCGTGTTGGTACGATTTTTGGTTGGTTATTCCTTGAATAATTAACCTATGATTTCATGCAAAAAGTTAAGCAAATGTCCATCCGCCTTACGCCGACTTTGGTAGTAGAAAATTTTCTAAAAATCTGAAATTTTGGTCAGGGGTTCGTTCATGGCTCTAGTTGGTCCTCGAAACTTTTCAGCCCGATCGGACCAAATTTGGGCAGGATGGGGTCAAAATGTGTACTTTGAAAAATGGATTTTGGAGATTTTTGGCGATCTATGAGTGTGGGGTATCATTTTCCACTAATCTTTGGACGCTGAATCCAATGAAATGGGTCCGAGAACGATTGGGACCCCCTCTGGATGAGGTTATGGGTCAAAATGAGGGCCCATCTACCCATTTCGAATGTGTTTTCGAGATTTTTGATACCTAGGCGTGTGGGGTATCATTTTCCACAAAATTTTGGATCCTGAATCGATTGGAATGGGTCCGGGACCCACCGCATCCACAGTTTCCCCCATTTTCCCCATGTTGAAGAAATGAGTCTCCATGCGCCTGGTCCGAAGAATAACCAACCCCTGTGAAAGAATTTGCAGCGTTTTATTTTCTTGAGACTCGATCGTTATTTTGACGTAAATCCCCTTTTACATCCCCTACAACCTGGGGTCCGTTTATGAATCGCCATTGCAATATCGCAGACCACCAACTTTCTACGCAGGGAAGAAGTTCCGATACTTTTGTCGTGTATTTGTAGCGACAGAGTTCGCTCGTTTTCCGATGTTGTCCTAAACTAAACTCTATCATTAAGCCCCTCACTTCAAAAGGAGTTCAATGTAAATTACATCGGTCAGGTTCAGGGGTCTCCGACCGCTAATAGGCCCTTGCTGGGATAACCATGTGTTGTGAAGGAGTAAAGCGGGTCTCGAACCTAACTACAACTATTCAGAACTTTGGAACCTTTTCTGCAATATAAAACTTATAGATGCATATCTTCGGAAAAATCTCATGTAATCAGGATTGTTTTCAATATCCTCTATTATGTCTGTAAGTTAGACGATCGTTTGAAGCTAATTTGTATGCTGCTCGTCGTATACTAATAACTTCAGTTTATTTATTTATTTATTTAATTTTATTTCATTTTTATTTATTTATTTATTTTTTTTTTAATTTCAAAGAAGTTTATTTTGATCGATTCGCCGTAACGTCCTCTTCAATCGGTTTCAGCTTCCCCGAGGATCATCCAGGACATGACGAGCCAAAGTGGCAATGGATTTATTTGGCGGCCTACAATGCTGGACTTAACAACTTTAACTGTCCCGACCTTTACCCAATGTGTTCAGTGTCCCTGATTGACGCAGTAATGGCTTTGAGGCCGATTGGTTGAACTTGTAACAAAAACCAAGGTTCACCAGGTTTTTGCAACGCATTGGGACGAAAGAAAACGAATCAATGTTGCTGATATTTTTTGAGTACGCAAACAATGACCACTAAATAAAAATTGTTTCAGCCATAAAAACGTTATTATTATAAATATAAATAAAGTGCTCAAGAGCTTGTGTCGTAATAAATTAAATTAATTTCATGCGTTTTCAACATGCTCGTTGAAGCGCTCACGAGCCTTTTGTGGCCAATCCCTGGCAGAAATTATATCAGACATTGGAAATCTTCTCTAAAAGCATGGAGACTCATTTCTTCTCCATGGGGAAATTGGGGGAAACAGTGGGTGTGGCAGGTCCCGGGCCCATTCCAATCGATTCAGCGTCCAAAATGTAGTGGAAAATGATAGCCCACACGCATAGGTACCAGAAATCTCGAAAACACATTCGAAATGGGTAGATAGGCACCCATTTTGACCCATACCGTCATCCAGAGGGTGCCAATCGTTCTGGGACCTATTTCATTGGATTCAGCGTCCACAGTTTAGTGGAAATTAATACTATTAATATAATTAATTAAATCTCGAAAATCCATTTTTCAAAATATACATGTTTATCCCTACCGCACCCAAATTTGGTCCGATCGGGCTGAAAAGTTTTGAAGACCAACCAATTTTTCCCTGACCCGAATTTCAGATTTGAAAAAAAATTTTCTACTACCAAAGTGGGCGTGGACGGCGTACGGACATTTGACTTTTTTGATCTAGACACTTTGAAACTCCCAGAAAAAATTTTTGGGCCAAATCGTAGAGATTGAATTTTTGCATGAAAACATAGGTTGATTGTTCAAGGAAAAACTAACCTAAATGGTTCGACAACAAGCCGCTTGCTTCTGATATAAAGTTTCCCTCTATAATAGTCCACAGTCACTTTTAGTGCTCTGCCCAGACACTTGAAAAAGGTATAAAAATTGATCAAGAGTATATACTTTGGCCCGATATTTTCTTGGGTAGTTTTACTCAAATTGGGATTCCCCTCCCTGACGGTCCACCACCCCGCACATTATCCGGGTTAAAGTTGTCTAATGGCGTCAAAACACGAACGGCCATTCATTGCGTGTGCTGAAAGTTCAAATACACTTCTCAGTGTCGTTCTAAAGCTACAGGGAGCTCGCCTAAGGATTAAGGCGCTTAATAAGCTCACGAGGGAGTGCGGGAATCAACAAAGAAGACGGAATATTTGGTGGTATTTTTGAGAAGATTGCAAAGTTGGTTTAATTTCTCTCCAAACGGCAATTTGGTTTCCCTTAGTAACTTCAAATACGGGGATGCATTGCCACCCCTTTCCAAAACTCACTGACAGCCCTTCGAAAATCAATTATGCCAGAATTATTTGTAGTTTCCCCTCATTCAAGAAGAGAGTAGAGAAATAACGATAAGTATAAGTAGAAAAATTGCAATAATTTTTTGTCAGAATGAACCGAAATCGATTTTAGGAGGCCCTTATCCTTACAAGAAATAGAATGTCTGTAAACAAGGCGAGTGCTCGTACTGAATAATTATCAACACTCTTTGATCTAAACTCGCCCTAACAATGAAGTTTCAAGAGTTTCCACCCCTAAGATCGATTCATGGGCGCCCGATGGTTATTCAGCGTAAATTTTTTCGACAAAAGTCGACGGAATTTATTAGGAGAGAAGTCTCGCTTTCTTCTGAAGTAATTTTTGCTGCTTAAAACCTTCTAGAGGAAAACCAAAACCCTGAAACACCTCGGTGGGAAAATATTCCTAAACAACTTTTCATCAATGGAGAAACTTGAAGCTGCTGACTTCCCCAACAGACGGCGCTCTTCAATAATTAAAACATGGTCAACATCTTGCTTCTCCAATAAGAGAATGAAATTAGTTGAAGATGATGGACGATCGACGGAGATGAGATTGTTATGATATTACTCGCTAACCAGCTCTTGTTAGAAATCGCTCTATACCAGAATGAGGTTAACCTTTGGAACCTGCCTCCCATATTCAATTTTATAGTTCATTTACGGCAAAATGTGCTCCTACGGCATAAACTTGTGGGACTTTTTCCCAAACGCTTAACTTTTAGTTTTTTTACATTTCAAAATTAACTAGTCCAGAAATGGCTCCTTAGAATTTTAATTTCACTCCGAGTTTCATGTACGTGGGGTGAGTTTATCCGAAATTTCAATTGTTATCCTGAGTCGAATATATTCGAGTGCTCACAGGGCTCCTTTTGCCCTAAAAGACATATTTTAATTACATCCTAAAAGCCGTTCAAAACATCTGCTTTCAAAAATTGTCAATTTGAAAAAAAAAACCTTAAAGGAAATGTTACTTCAAACATTTGAACAAAAACAATGTTTTATTACGATTTAACTCCGTAATTTATTAACTTCTTGATTTACTATGAAATCAATTTAAATATCAACACTCAAAAAACGCTGCAAATTCCCTCCCAGGGGTTGATTGTTCCCCGGACCAGGCGCATGGAGACTCATTTCGATCGATTCAGCGTCCAAAATTTAGTGGAAAACGATACCCCACACGCCTAGATCGTCAAAAATCCCGAAAATCCGTTCTTTAAAAAACACATTTTGGCACGCATTTTGGTTGGGCATCATTATCCACTAAATTTTGGACGCAGAATCCAGTGAAATTGGTCCCGGAACGATTGGCGCCCTCTAAATGAGGTTATGGGTCAAAATGGGTACCTATCTACCCGTTTGGAATATGTGTTTTTGAGATTTCTGGTACCTAGGCGTGTGGGGTATCAATTTCCAATTTTTTTTTTTTTTTGAATCGATTGGAATGGGTCCGGGACCCGACACCCACTATTTTTCCAATTTTCCCCATGTTCAAGCAATGTATCTCCATGCGTCTGGTCCGAGGAATAACCAACCCTTGTAATTTTGATCACCTGAAAACGCTCAGAAAAAAAATTTGGCCGAATCGGAGAGATTGAGATTTTGCATGAAAACAGGTTGATTATTCATGGAATAATTAACCAAAACGATGCTTCAAGGTTAATTTATATCTGAATCTCTAGTCAAGAATATTTAAAAACTTGCTAACTTTACCCATGTGCACTCCGCGCTACTTGCTAAGAGCTGAAACAGGTAGAGTTAAGCGGGGCGCTTTCGTCCTGGATAGAGCCATGGGATGGTGGGAAGCAATCCTTCGTATGCCCCAAGAGAGATACCCTAGGGCGTGCTTCAACGCTCTGATTCGTACGATGAACAACAGTGGAACCAACCTCAGGTACAATTGGGCATCGCAACTCAAAAATCAGTTGGTCAAACTGGGATACTTGGACTTGTGGGAGTCCCAAAGCGCGGAGTTGGTAGCACAGCAGAGGAAGGCTGTTCTCAACAGGTACGCAACGATGGTGGCCTACATGGATTATGAACGAATGATCTGTTCGTCATATAGCAGAGGGTACATTGGATACACGGACGGATACTCGAGCCGCCTTGGGTACTTAAATTGGAACATCCCCATCACAGTAAAGCGGCTGGTGGCCCAGTTGAGGTTGCGGAACGATACCCACCTCCGTATTTTGCATAAGGGAGAACGGTGGAACGTGGATCTCGAGAAGAACTGCATCATGTGCAACTCCGGGGAGAAAGAAACCATCCTTCATGTTTTTGGGAGGAGCCCACAGCTTGATGGGGATCCAGTAAGCTTAGTGGGGAATACATTGAAAAATGTCTATTGATAGGTGTAAACGAGGACCTAATATTTCACCTTTTTAGTTTCACGGTGGCTTACTTAAAGAAAAGAAAGTTTTTAGAAGAGTTACTAATAGATGTTGGATTACTGAATTAACTAGTGTATCTTTGTACAAATGGTCATATTGTGGGATACATGTATAAGTATAAATTACGAGCACATTTTATTTTTATTTACTAAGAAAACACTATAAAAAATTGATGTCAACGAACTCCTGTTGTAAAGGTCAGAGTTACCTAAACCGACAATAAATATTTTGATTGATTGATTTGATTATATCTGAATCTTCTTATGTATTTAAAATAAGTACGCATTTACGCATTCGAAATCATTTATGACAGAAGCTTCGAGGGGAGATTGTGGAAGGGGGAGGCCCGGTAGCACCAAAACGCAGTGTATAAGTTCCGCATTGGGTTTCCGATCTAAAAGAACGACGCTCCTTTTTTTCACGAAAGTGACCGCAAAGCCCCCCCCCCCCCCCTCTCAACCACTTTCCCAAACGGCAGAGACAAACGAGAACCTATGCGCTTGAAACGCGGTTATACATACAATTCGTCCAATCCTACCAGAGGATCCTTTCTGTTAGAATTCCTTTCGTCCTTTTAGTAATTAAAGGAGTTGCTTTCCTCATTAGTGGAGGCAATTCTGGGGGCTCAATGAACAATATGTCCGTGAGGAGTCCAGTATGAGGGCATTACCCTCCTATCATTGGAGTTGAACTGATAACGAATGCCCTCGCGCCTTTATTCTAATTACACCTGTAACAGGGCGGATAGGTCCCTTGATACGATCAGAGAGGCCTTATATTACACAAAACATGATATTAAAATGTTGAGGTTTGAGGACAACTACCCAATCCTTGACATTCCCCTCTTAGCTAAGTGACATCATACACGAGCGTCATCTACAGTTGAACTAGGGAGGTCTCTGTTGAGAGCTGCTGTCGCGGAAGAGGTTGTAACCTCCAGGTGTTGGGTGGTTCGGTTTCGGCCATATTCCCATATTGACTTTGGTGCTTGGCTATGAAAGTGTTATAATATCTTCTTTCGAGGTGAGACGTATTTAACGAGAATACAAGTATATCAATTCTATCCTATCATCTTCCCCAGGTTCCATTTAATTGAATTAGTAGTAGTTAAACCAATATCGCGTTATGTATACATCGCTTAGGCGGTTATAAATTCACTTCCACTCAAAGGGAAGTCCTTGGGAAGCATCCGATCATTTTGCAGCGTCAATATTCGCTGGAGTTCAGTGAGATTGTGGGTTTATGAGTCTCACCCGCTCAGTTGTACCCGGCAGCTTAGTAGAGAATTAAGGCTTTGAATTTTGTAATAGTTTAAATCGTCGTAAGAAGGGACGTGACCGAGAAGAATGAACGATATCCGAGACGAGACGTCGGTTCGAAGTGAAGTACTAGAACACAGCAAATACTAAAATTGGGGTAAGATTGAGCGAACCTAGGGTGGCGTTTTGTGGAGTAGGAAAGACGCGACATAAATCCATGGTAGTCGAGGAAATCCCCATTGTGGTTCCACTGGAACTGCTTATGTACGATGTATGTATGAAGGTTAGTGGACTCGGTCACGTAGATTCTAGCCAAAGATTACATGAACTCTAATCTATGATTCTAACTAGTGCAAGAGCTGTTCCACTAACAAATGAATGAAACGTCCCATAAAAATTAATATGAACGAAGGAAAATTAGTCGGGGGTAAGATGCTATGGGATAACGAAAGCTGGCCAAAACAAGAGAGTTTGAGTAAGATTAGTAGTTAAATAGATTCTTGACTTGTGTAATCTAAGTGAAAGTAGAGTTGAAGGCATGTTTATGTTTCAATGCATGAAGCCCCCTACATTCGGTTGGCAAGCGCTGTGTCTGATTCGTTTGGATTTCAGGGAATAAAAATTGACAAGGCACGACGACGCAAAGACAGGACGCTGCTATGGGATCTCTGCAATATTTACTAACTAAATTTGTACCTTTTGAATTTGTGTTTGTTCTGGTTGTCTGTGCTTACAGGGAGAAGAGGAAAGTTAATGTCAGAAGGAATAGAACGCATCGAAAAATGTGCAAGGAATTCCCAAGCTATCCAAAATGAAATATATTTATTTATAAATATGCAATTTACTAATACGCTGCCAATGTCGAATGCAAAACTAACTGAATTGACTCCTGTAAAAACATGATCACTGTAAGTAGGTAGTAATTATACAAGTCAAGGGTCTCGTGAGAGGTATGATCTGGATGAGTCCCAAGGTAACCCCAAAAAAAAGCGACGCGGTCTCCGAGGGATCATGTAATTTGTCCGACTCGCCTGAAAAAGGTAGTCCAGCAAGCTTAGGGTTTAGGGTCGGAGTGCCCCCGTCCAAGTGGCCGTACCTGGGATAACGAAGGTACACTGGTACTCGTGCGTACCG
The DNA here is from genome assembly GCA_019603395.1 of Cyrtorhinus lividipennis. Taxonomy (NCBI): domain Eukaryota; kingdom Metazoa; phylum Arthropoda; class Insecta; order Hemiptera; family Miridae; genus Cyrtorhinus; species Cyrtorhinus lividipennis. Next base: position 3,489,152 of record CM034002.1, on the reverse strand, counting down.
TTGAAGTGCAGTCACCGGGGGTGGACAAAGTGGATACCTCAAATCAAATCGCTGTACTTACGGGGAAGAGGTATCAGACTGGTCTACCTTGAAAACTCGCGCAGAAACCAAATTGAAAAATGCTGGGGAAACGGTGGCTCACACGGTATCAATCCTGTCCGCAGTCCCTTTTTGCTGTAGTGGCATCTTTCATGAATTCACCGAAGGCGATAGGTTTTGTTCTCATGTTTTGGGAAAGGGAAGGATGTGTGAGTAAAAATATGATATTCCAGAGACGCGACGAGTCTTGATTGCAGATGGGGAACAGAGCTAACTAGCCGGTACTCACTGTAAGCAATGTAATGTAACCCGCCGTTTCACCTAACGGGCTAGGGATCCAGAAATAGACCTAGGCGAATAAATTAGTGGGAGACTAAAGACTTTCACTTACCGTTCGGAATGTCGGAGACGGTCGGTCATAGACTCCAAGTACACCTGAATTGACTAAGCTCTGAGGAATGGGGTTTCGTGAGTGAAAGGCAAGAGTTCAATATTGGTTTATAATAACGCAATTGTCAGAAATATGAAATATGGAATGTCTCGGCCGAGAAGGATACTGACTATGACTTAATCTAATTAGTGAGTAGGTGGAAGTGAAGGGCTGAAGGCCAATGAATTTACGAGGTAGCTGAAGGCTCAGGAGTGTTTGATTTAGAATAACGGAAAAATACAGTTGTTTTACTAATGTCCTCCCCTAACTCCCTTTGCTTTTCCTACGACAGACGAAATACTAAATACTACGGTTACAAGTTACAATTCTCTGATCAGCTTTCTGGTGACTACACGTCAGGGCTTGGGCCAGATTTAAAGAGTCGACTTTCGCGTTGCTAGGGTACAAGACAGAGTGATTTCGCCACTTACGTGCACCAACTCCTTCGGATGGAGACAACAGGGTGATTTGCTCTTCGCTGCTCGGCTTCGGTCAGGGGAACGCCGTCCAGGTCGGAGGAGGCGAGGCTCTTTCCATGCATGAGGCACGGTCATTAATCAAACAAGGTGAGTACTGGTGTTGTGCGTTTTATTCTACAGGTAAGACATTCCCTATTCTATTTCACAAACTACGAGTATACCACAAAACTTGAAAAATTTTTTTTTTTTTTTTTTTTTTTTTTTTTTTTTTTTTTTTTTTTTTCATTTTTTTTTTTTTCAATTGCTTCATCCCGTTCGAGGTGTTGACATCTTCCCCGCGTGGAGCTGCGCGTAGTCGATCGTTTTGCGCCTTGGTCTTAGCCCGTATGGACTGGACGCCGTCCTAATCGGAATCGGGATTCGGCTGGAGGATCTTCCAGGGCCCTGGGCCCCAGGTTCAGGATTTTCTTCGGTCCGTACTGGTTCCGGCCATTCCAGAGGGTCTGACAACCACGTCCCTCCACTATCTTCGCTAGGTGGAGGGGCAGGGCTCTCGGGTGGGCGCGACTCCTCCGCTACGTCGGGGGTGACGGCGTCGTCTGGCACGCTGTTGAGAAACGCTGGCTTGAGCCTGCTGAGGTGGTAACGCGTGGTCTTCCCCAAGACATCCTGGACCTCGTAATTGACATCGGTCAATTTGCGGGTCACACGGAGCGGTCCTTTCCAGGGGCTCCAGAACTTCTTCACTGTACCTGGTGGGGCGACGAGCTGCTGGGCATACACTTGTTGGCCTATCTGGAACTCCCGAGAGTGGCGTCGCTTGTTGATTGCCTGCTCGCGGGTGTGCCAAGCGCGCCTCAACTGTCGCTCGGCTTCCAAACGGACCCGCACCATTTCCTGGTGTTGATCTTTCAAGGGCGATGTTGCTTCCCGTTTCATGCTGATTTCGGCTAGGTGCGGCATTCTCAGCTCTCGTCCGAAAACCAGGTGATTTGGCGAATAGCCTGTACTACAGTGGGGAAGGCTGCGGTAGGCAGCTAGTGCCAAAGGCAAGGCGGCTTCCCAGTCCCGGGTTTTTCGTCTCAGTTTCGCCACCAGGTTTGCCAGAGTGCGATGGAATCGCTCACATACCCCGTTGGCCTGTGGGTGGTAAGCGGAGGTGTGGACGTGGCGTATCTCCCAGGTATCGCAGAGCTCCTTGACGACCCCCGAGATGAAGGCGGCGCCTCGGTCGGAGACGAGCCTCTCAGGTGCACCATGGGTTGGTAGGTACTTCGTGGTCAATACGCGAGCGGTTGTTACTGCTGTGCAATCTGTGGTGACATAAGCCTCTGCGTACTTAGAGAACTGATCGATTACCGTCAGGATGTATTTGGTACCCCCTCGACCAGGTAGAGGCCCAACAAAGTCAATACCGACGATTTGACCAATTCGGGTCGGTATATCGGGTTTCTGGATTGGTGGTGTCAAATTTGGGGGAGTGTTCCTCTCCTGGCACTCCTGGCATTTCTGGACGAACTCTCGGATGTCACGTACCATCTTCTTCCAGTACCCGTACCGCCTGGCGACACGGGTAGTTGTTTCTATGCCAGGGTGCCCGGCCCACTGATGTTGATGACAATTGGTCAGGAACCAGCGCCGCATGGTGGATGGGATCAGTGGCACCGTGATCCGCTGGCCATCCACATCGACCTCCTTCTTCCAGACTCCTTCCTCCTCCTTTAGTTGATACTTCTCTGGATCAGCCGTCAGGGTGGAGATCCAGGTGTCCAAGGATTGGGCCGCCATCAGAAGTTCCTTCGGCATGCTTAGTGTGATGGCGCCAACGGGAACACGACTCAGGCCGTCGACATGAGCCATCTGCGATCCGGGGCGGTACTGCGCTTCATACTCGTACTCCGTCAGCCGGAGGATCCATCGTCCAATGCGCGAAGTTGGATCGCGTAGATTCATGGCTGCCGTGAGTGCTGCGTGGTCGGTCCTCAGGACGAACTTCTTCCCGAGCAGGAATTGCTGGAAATGCGTCACGCCCCAGACTACAGCAAGGAGCTCACGCTCGGTGGTGGAGTAACGTGTCTCAGCATCGTTGAGGGCGCGACTCGCGTAAGCGACCGGTCGCTCCTGCCCTTGATGTTCCTGGGCTAGTACTGCTCCCATAGCGGTTCCTGAGGCGTCCGTGGACAGGATGAATGGCTTGTCAAAGTCCGGATAGGCGAGCACGGGTTGGGTCATGAGCGCTTGCTTGAGTTGGTCGAACGCGCTCTGCTGCTCTTCACCCCAGCTGTACTCCCGGTTTTTCCTCAAGAGTTTGGTGAGAGGGGCGCTCATTGCCGAGTAGTGCTCGATGAAACGGCGGTAAAACCCGGCCAGTCCCAAGAAGGATCGGAGCTCGCGAACGCTCGTCGGCGGAGGGTATTCTCCTATGGCTTTGACCTTTTCCGACTCCATCTCGATTCCCTCTGACGTAATAACATGGCCTAGGAAGTTGACGCGAGACCTCAGGAACGAGCACTTCTTGAGATTAAGGCGGAATCCAGTCTCTTCGAATCTCTCCAGAACGGCCCGCAAGATGTTAACATGTGACTGCAGATCCTCAGTGAAGATGATGACATCGTCGAGGTATATTAGACAACCGTCACCCAGCAGTCCGTCGAGTACGTCATTCATGGCGGCTTGGAAGGTTGCCGGGGCATTTTTAAGCCCGAAGGGCATGCGCACATACTCGAAGTGGCGATTGAGTGCCGTGAACGCGGTCTTTTCCCTTGATTCGGGACTGACGGGTATCTGGTGATATCCCATAGTCAGGTCCAGGGTTGTGAAGATCTTACTACGCCCCATCATGGCCAGGGTTTCCTGCAAACGAGGGATAGGGTACTTGTTACCCTTGGTTTTGGCGTTTATTTCCCGATAGTCAATGCAGAATCGGTACTGCTGTGGCTCACCGGGAGGGGTCTTCTTCTTGGCGATGACTACTGGAGCGTTCCAGGGGCTTTTGGATGGCACAATAACACCGTCGGCCAGCAAGGAGTAGACTTGGTCTTCCACGAAGCCCCTCAGGGCATGCGCCACTGGATAGGGCTTTCTGGCCGTGGGGCTCGCGCTTCCGGTGTCAATTTCGTGAGCCACCTGCAGGGAACAACCCTCCTTCCCGGGCTTCTCGAAGAGATGCAGCTTCTGCGTCAGGCAGTCCTTGACCAATTGGTAGTCGGGTCCCGCCAGATGAGTCAAATGCTGATGCACTTGGCACTCCAATTCAGAGGTTGAAGGTGGATTGTCCCAGATCTCGGTTGGGAATTCTGCTACCTCGGACATCGGAGGGTGTACCACCGGCTGCTTTCTGGGTGGTGCTGTCTCGGTGGTCAATTGGCCTTGGTGGTTGTCGTCGACGCTAGGTTCGGGGGCCTCGGCAGATGTTGGAGCGGCTGTGGACCCGCCCTGGCGATTGTTGTCGGTGTCGGGTTTCGTGGCTCGGGCGGTTTCCTGGGCTTTTTGCGCCCTCCTGTCGTCCTTTAGTTGACGGATGTGCCTGAGGAGGTCCGGGTCAGGGGCGACCACGCCAATGGAGATCATCTTCCCCGTGGCGGGTTCTTTCATCTCCACTACGCCGATATCCGGGCGTATGCCAAGGGGTAACTTCCTCAGGAGGTCCAGTCCGATCAGATCCAAGCCGGAGTCAGGTCGTTGGAAGACACAGAACGCGTGCGTGATCGTAACCGGACCGATGGTGATACGTACATCCTGGATCCCCATCACGGGCAGTGGTTGTCCGTCGGCACCCCATAGCTCCATTGCTGTTGGGCGGATGTCAATGCCAGGCACAGGTCTTGATAGGACAGACACTGCAGCACCAGTATCCACGACCATTCGCCGGGACTCCTTCCCCAAGCCGGCGGTGATCAGTATCATGGGCATCATGCCACCATTCACCGCGGTCTGGTAGGACACCAGCTCGTCTCCGCGGACGTCGACGATTGGTTCGTCCTCGTTAGTTGTTGTGAGACTGGCTTGGGTTTCATGGGTCGTACTGATGTTTCTGACCTGGTGCATTCGCGGATTCGAGATGGGCAGGGTCTTCTTCTTCTTCAGGCAATCAGCCTCCAGATGGTCACGGGATCCACAGAAATTGCAGAACAAGGCCGCGTAGAGTCCGTGGGGGCAACTCACTGGAAAGTGGGACATATCACCACAGTACATACAGGGCAGCACTGGGACGGTCGGTGGTAACTTCGTCGGCACCGGTATCAACTGGTGATCGCCGAACATGGCCGGTTTGTTTGGGTAACGGAGCGGGCTTCTGGGTTTTTGCAGGCAGTTTGCTGCAAAATGCCCTGGTTCTCCGCAAGAGTAGCATTTCTTGGGCTCCGAAGGTCTTGATCCGCTGACAGCGGCTATGTCCCATCGAGCATCGTAGTCCTGCTTCGCTCTCATTACGTCCTCCCATCCCTCAGCCCGCTCCACTGCATCCTCCAAGGTGTCCGGAGGGTTACCCTGCAAGTAGAGATGGAGTTCTTTCGGTTGCCCGCGGACAAAAGCGCTGAGTGCCTTTCGTCTTGTCCATTCCCGACGTTGGGCCTCGTTCAGGTTGGGTTCAGTTCGGACAGCCGATCGTGCCGTGGCCAGAAGTCGTTCTGCGAACCGTCGGATGGACTCGTCGGGGTCTCTCTGGGCTGTCCAGAGTCGTATGGTCGCCTTCTCGGGACTTTCCTCGCCATACCATGCCAGTATGGCCTTCTTCACGGTCGTGTATGGGGTTTCGCCAAGACCGTCCTGGAGGAATCGCTTGGCTCCACCTTTTAGGCGGGTGCGAAGGAATCGCAGTCTCTTGTGTTCGTCCAGCTCTTGGGTTGCTTGCTCCACTTCCTGGAAGAACACGGATGCCGCGATAGCATCCGGCTCATCAGGGTTCCATGTGTCGACTTCCATGAACAACGACCGCGGAATGCCGGAGGTCGCAGGCTCGCGGAAGAAGGCGCCCAGTTTGTTCATCGCTTCCGTCACGGCGTTCATCATGGCTTCGCCCTCGACTGATGGGCTGCTGTTTCGTTGCATGGTCGCGAACTCACTTGTTGCACAAAAGAACTAAATGAAAAGAATTACAGAACCGATAGATCACTTTCTTGCGCACCAAGGACCGATAATTCCCCCACGAATCGAGAAAGGACTTCCCAGTTGGTAAGAGCTATGACGGGTCTGGAATCGGGATGTCAATTGGAGCTGAAGGCTCGTCGGAACAGTCCCGGAACAGAGGGCCTCGGGACAAGTGTCGGAACAGTCCCGGCACAGACCCGGGACAGTCTCGGAACAGAGGGCCTCGGAACAGTCCCGGCACAGACCCGGGACAGTCTCGGAACAGAGGGGCCTCGGAACAGTCCCGGCACAGACCCGGGACAGTCTCGGAACAGAGGGCCTCGGAACAGTCCCGGCACAGACCCGGGACAGTCTCGGAACAGAGGGCCTCGGAACAGTCCCGGCACAGACCCGGGACAGTCTCGGAACAGGGGCTACAGCGAGAGTGATGCTACTAGATAAATGAGCCAGTATTTAAATTTTGATTTATGGAAAAAAAGAAAAATGATACGGATTTGAAGTTAATTGACTCCTCACTCGCTTCCTCACACTCGGGCCGATTTGTTTGTTTCTTACAATTTTAATTTCGGAATCTACAACTAGCACCATTTAAATTTCAAGATTATAAAACGCGACCCAATTCCTTCAGAGCTTTTTCTCACCAATATTCGCCTGGTCAAGATCACTTGTTGTGGATACGACAGAAATCGAGATTTCTGAAATATCCCACCGCTTGCCACCAAAAGATGTAACCCGCCGTTTCACCTAACGGGCTAGGGATCCAGAAATAGACCTAGGGAATAAATTAGTGGGAGACTAAAGACTTTCACTTACCGTTCGGAATGTCGGAGACGGTCGGTCATGACTCCAAGTACACCGAATGACTAAAGCTCTGAGGAATGGGGTTTCGTAAGTGAAAGGCAAGAGTTCAATATTGGTTTGTAATAACGCAATTGTTCGAAATATGAAATATGGAATGTCTCGGCCGAGAGGATACTGACTATGACTTAATCTAATTAGTGAGTAGGTAGAATGAAGGGCTGAAGGCCAATGAATTTACGAGGTAGCTGAAGGCTCAGGAGTGTTTGATTTGGAATAACGGAAAAATACAGATGATTCACTAATGTCCTCCCCTAATTCCCTTTGCTTTTCTACAACAAACAAGATACTAAATACTACGGTTACAACATACGATTCTCTGATCAGCTTTCTAATGACTAAACGTCAGGGCTTGGGCCAGATTTAAAGAGTCGACTTTCGCGTTGCAGAGGGTACGAGACAGAGTTAATTCGCCACTTACGTGCACCCAACGCCTTCGGATGAGACAACCGGGGTGATTTGCTCTTCGCTGCTCGGCCTTCGTTCAGGGGAACGCCGTCCAGGTCGGAGAGAGGCGAGGCTCTTCCAACGGAGGTCCGACGACTGGCGGCTGCGTGGAAAACCCAGACTATTGGCCGTCGGTCGGGCGCGAACGGATCAACACTCGGGTCCGACGGGGAATTTTCAGTTCGTAATAGGGGTCCACTGTTACGGGATAGGAATTGGCTGATCTCCCAATTCCCGAGTTCTCACCCTGAAGGAACCACGATACGATCGTTCCTTCAGGTCACTTTCACTTCACTTCGATGTCCCGGTTCACTTCGCCTCGATGTCCCCGGTTCACTTCGCTTCGATGTTCCGGTTCACTTGGATGTCCCGGTTCACTTCGATGTCCCGGTTCACTTTGGATGTTCCGGTTCACTTCGATGTCCCGGTTCACTTGGATGTTCCGGTTCACTTCGCTTCGATGTCCCGGTTCACTTCGCTTCGATGTTCCGGTTCACTTCGAATGTCCCGGTTCACTTTACTTCGATGTTCCGGTTCACTTCACTCCGTTCCGCGAACAGAGATTTCAACCTTCCTTCTCGTGAGTTCGGATACGACTGCTCGATGTTGGTTCTCTCAGTCCGCTCGTCACGTCGCCTTCCCCTTCTACGCCTCCCTGGGTGTCTTGCGCCGCCCATCGCCTACCCAATCCAAAGAGGGCACGCCTTCCGCCCAGCTGGAGTTAGGCGTTTGGAGGGGAGAGGGGTCGTTCCGTCCCCCGCCGCCGAGGTTTCTTGGCGGGGCGCTTGAAATTTGCCGCCCCGTTACACCCCTCCGATCTTCGGAGGCCGAGGTCTACCTCGGCAATTTTCCTTCCGGTGGGGGTGACTGGTGCGATGGGCATTGCGTCAGGTCGTTTGGCTGCTATCCACGCTTGCTCGTACCGCCAGCGTCTGCAAGCGGCACAGGTTGGTGGGCGGTCCGTCTCGTGTTCGGCGATGGAGCAGGGCTTCGGGTAGGCGGGATCCGTGGGTCGTAAGGTTCCGGCACTTTCTCACCAGCCGATTCCACATCACTTTGCAGCCACCGCAGCGGTAGGTTGTCGGCGGGTGTTGTCGCTTCGTGCAGATGCAGCACAGGACGCTCCCATTCGTCGAGGGTACGCTGGCGCGGATGTTCCAAGGTGGTATGTTGGATGGGTCGGCAGGGGCCACGGGTGAACTAGCGCCAGCATTCCCATCAGCTAGGACGACCTTCACCGGCCGAGGGGTGGAGGCCCGGGGGGAGCCGGAACGCGGTTGCCCTGGGGTGGTGTCTGATTCCCGTGCGGTTTCTTCAGATGACGAGGAGTCCGAGGACGAAGTCGACGAGTCGGCAATACTCGGCTCGGCCGCGGCGGGCGCTGTGAATGCAGGGGCGGGGTATCCGTCCACGTTGCTGTCAGGTCGTGGTGTCGACGATCCTCGAGGGGTGGCGCGGTGCGTGCTCGACCCGAATGAGTCGTTGAGGTGGGGTCATGGCTTGCAGCCGTTGTTCCATCATGATCACTCGGCAACGCAGGGACTCGACCTCCACCGACCCACCACTCGATCTTGATCTCATGTCCACCCCCGAGTCGCCAACGTTCAAGCTTTCCCCAAGCTCGTCTAGGCAGCGCAGCAGAATCCGCCTCTGTGTTGGCATCCTGTCGCAGGACGCGACCAGCTTGCCCAGCCCCATGATGACCGTGGAGGTGACGGCCAGCCACTCCGTACTTCCGGGTTCCAAGTCCGTGCTGCTCACCGACGACGGTACCCGCGGTCGAGGTAGCGCCATAGTCTTCTGGTGTCGTTCGCTGATCTCCTATTTTCCCACTATACCCTGAAACAGACAAACCGGCCTTTCTGTTAGTCTCCTCTCACGCTCCGACTCACCCGTTGTACGTCAGTCAATGGCTCATGTATCATGCAGACAACCTCCCTCTCTGCACAGAGCCAGACGCTGAACAACAATCCTAGATTTTAGCTACCATTACAAGGGAAAAACAAAGGAAAAGAGGGGAGTGGCAAGGCAGTCCTGTCCCGACCCATGAGGTACGGTCATTAATCAAACAAGGCAAGTACTGGTGTCGTGCATTTTATTCTACAGGTAAGACATTCCCTATTCTACTCCACAAATTACGAGTATACCCCAAAACTTGAAAAATTATTATTTTTTTTTTTTTTTTTTTTTTTTTTTTTTTTTTTTTTTTTTTTTTCAATTGCTTCATCCCGTTCGAGGTGTTGATATCTTCCCGCGTGGAGCTGCGCGTAGTCGATCGTTTTGCGCCTTGGTCTTAGCCCGTATGGACTGGACGCCGTCCTAATCGGAATCGGGATTCGGCTGGAGGATCTTCCGGGGCCCTGGGCCCCAGGTTCAGGATTTTCTTCGGTCCGTACTGGTTCCGGCCATTCCAGAGGGTCTGACAACCACGTCCCTCCACTATCTTCGCTAGGTGGAGGGGCAGGGCTCTCGGGTGGGCGCGACTCCTCCGCTACGTCGGGTGTGACGGCGTCGTCTGGCACGCTGTTGAGAAACGCTGGCTTGAGCCTGCTGAGGTGGTAACGCGTGGTCTTCCCCAGGACATCCTGGACCTCGTAATTGACATCGGTCAATTTGCGGGTCACACGGAGCGGTCCTTTCCAGGGGCTCCAGAACTTCTTCACTGTACCTGGTGGGGCGACGAGCTGCTGGGCATACACTTGTTGGCCTATCTGGAACTCCCGAGAGTGGCGTCGCTTGTTGATTGCCTGCTCGCGGGTGTGCCAAGCGCGCCTCAACTGTCGCTCGGCTTCCAAACGGACCCGCACCATTTCCTGGTGTTGATCTTCAAGGGCGATGTTGCTTCCCGTTTCATGCTGATTTCGGCTAGGTGCGGCATTCTCAGCTCTCGTCCGAAAACCAGGTGATTTGGCGAATAGCCTGTACTACAGTGGGGAAGGCTGCGGTAGGCAGCTAGTGCCAAAGGCAAGGCGGCTTCCCAGTCCCGGGTGTTTCGTTTCAGTTTCGCTACCAGGTTTGCCAGAGTGCGATGGAATCGCTCACATACCCCGTTGGCCTGTGGGTGGTAAGCGGAGGTGTGGACGTGGCGTATCTCCCAGGTATCGCAGAGCTCCTTGACGACCCCCGAGATGAAGGCGGCGCCTCGGTCGGAGACGAGCCTCTCGGGTGCCCCATGGGTTGGTAGGTACTTCGTGGTCAATACGCGAGCGGTTGTTACTGCTGTGCAATCTGTGGTGACATAAGCCTCTGCGTACTTAGAGAACTGATCGATTACCGTCAGGATGTATTTGGTACCCCCTCGACCAGGTAGAGGCCCAACAAAGTCAATACCGACGATTTGACCAATTCGGGTCGGTATCTCGGGTTTCTGGATCGGTGGTGTCAAATTTGGGGGAGTGTTCCTCTCCTGGCACTCCTGGCATTTCTGGACGAACTCTCGGATGTCACGTACCATCTTCTTCCAGTACCCGTACCGCCTTGCGACACGGGTAGTTGTTTCTATGCCAGGGTGCCCGGCCCACTGCTGTTGATGACAATTGGTCAGGAACCAGCGCCGCATGGTGGATGGGATCAGTGGCACCGTGATCCGCTGGCCATCCACATCGACCTCCTTCTTCCAGACTCCTTCCTCCTCCTTTAGTTGATACTTCCCTGGATCAGCCGTCAGGGTGGAGATCCAGGTGTCCAGGGATTGGGCCGCCATCAGAAGTTCCTTCGGCATGCTTAGTGTGATGGCGCCAACGGGAACACGACTCAGGCCGTCGACATGAGCCATCTGCGATCCGGGGCGGTACTGCGCTTCATACTCGTACTCCGTCAGCCGGAGGATCCATCGTCCAATGCGCGAAGTTGGATCGCGTAGATTCATGGCTGCCGTGAGTGCTGCGTGGTCGGTCCTCAGGACGAACTTCTTCCCGAGCAGGAATTGCTGGAAATGCGTCACGCCCCAGACTACAGCAAGGAGCTCACGCTCGGTGGTGGAGTAACGTGTCTCAGCATCGTTGAGGGCGCGACTCGCGTAAGCGACCGGTCGCTCCTGCCCTTGACGTTCCTGGGCTAGTACTGCTCCCATAGCGGTTCCTGAGGCGTCCGTGGACAGGATGAATGGCTTGTCAAAGTCCGGATAGGCGAGCACGGGTTGGGTCATGAGCGCTTGCTTGAGTTGGTCGAACGCGCTCTGCTGCTCTTCACCCCAGCTGTACTCCCGGTTTTTCCTCAAGAGTTTGGTGAGAGGGGCGCTCATTGCCGAGTAGTGCTCGATGAACGGCGGTAAAAACGGCCAGTCCCAAGAAGGATCGGAGCTCACGAACGCTTGTCGGCGGAGGGTATTCTCCTATGGCTTTGACCTTTTCCGACTCCATCTCGATTCCTTCTGACGTGATAACATGGCCTAGGAAGTTGACGCGAGACTTCAGGAACGAGCACTTCTTGAGATTAAGGCGGAATCCAGTCGCTTCAAATCTCTCCAGAACGGCTCGCAATATGTTAACATGCGACTGCAGATCCTCAGTGAAGATGATGACGTCGTCGAGGTATATTAGACAACCGTCACCCAGCAGTCCGTCGAGTACGTCATTCATGGCGGCTTGGAAGGTTGCCGGGGCATTTTTAAGCCCGAAGGGCATGCGCACATACTCGAAGTGGCGATTGAGTGCCGTGAACGCGGTCTTTTCCCTTGATTCGGGACTGACGGGTATCTGGTGATATCCCATAGTCAGGTCCAGGGTTTGTGAAGATCCCACCGCTGCCACCAAAAGATGTAACCCGCCGTTTCACCTAACGGGCCTAGGGATCCAGAAATAGACCCTAGGCGAATAAATTAGTGGGAGACTAAAGACTTTCACTTACCGTTCGGAATGTCGGAGACGGTCGGTCATAGACTCCAAGTACACCTGAATTGACTAAGCTCTGAGGAATGGGGTTTCGTAAGTGAAAGGCAAGAGTTCAATATTGGTTTGTAATAACGCAATTGTTCGAAATATGAAATATGGAATGTCTCGGCCGAGAAGGATACTGACTATGACTTAATCTAATTAGTGAGTAGGTAGAGTGAAGGGCTGAAGGCCAATGAATTTACGAGGTAGCTGAAGGCTCAGGAGTGTTTGATTTGGAATAACGGAAAAATACAAATGATTCACTAATGTCCTCCCCTAATTCCCTTTGCTTTTCTACAACAAACAAGATACTAAATACTACGGTTACAACATACGATTCTCTGATCAGCTTTCTAATGACTAAACGTCAGGGCTTGGGCCAGATTTAAAGAGTCGACTTTCGCGTTGCGAGGGTACGAGACAGAGTTAATTCGCCACTTACGTGCACCAACGCCTTCGGATGGAGACAACCGGGTGATTTGCTCTTCGCTGCTCGGCTTCGGTCAGGGGAACGCCGTCCAGGTCGGAGGAGGCGAGGCTCTTTCCAACGGAGGTCCGACGACTGGCGGTGCGTGGAAAACCCAGACTATTGGCCGTCGGTCGGGCGCGAACGGATCAACACTCGGGTCCGACGGGGAATTTTCAGTTCGTAATAGGGGTCCACTGTTACGGGATAGGAATTGGCTGATCTCCCAATTCCCGAGTTCTCACCCTGAAGGAACCACGATACGATCGTTCCTTCAGGTCACTTTCACTTCACTTCGATGTCCCGGTTCACTTCGCCTCGATGTCCCGGTTCACTTCGCTTCGATGTTCCGGTTCACTTGGATGTCCCGGTTCACTTCGATGTCCCGGTTCACTTGGATGTTCCGGTTCACTTCGATGTCCCGGTTCACTTGGATGTTCCGGTTCACTTCGCTTCGATGTCCCGGTTCACTTCGCTTCGATGTTCCGGTTCACTTCGATGTCCCGGTTCACTTTACTTCGATGTTCCGGTTCACTTCACTCCGTTCCGCGAACAGAGATTTCAACCTTCCTTCTCGTGAGTTCGGATACGACTGCTCGATGTTGGTTCTCTCAGTCCGCTCGTCACGTCGCCTTCCCCTTCTACGCCTCCCTGGGTGTCTTGCGCCGCCCATCGCCTACCCAATCCAAAGAGGGCACGCCTTCCGCCCAGCTGGAGTTAGGCGTTTGGAGGGGAGAGGGGTCGTTCCGTCCCCCGCCGCCGAGGTTTCTTGGCGGGGCGCTTGAAATTTGCCGCCCCGTTACAAGGCTACATTAGGTTCTAGGGGCTGCTGCGACATTACTGCACGCTAATGGTTTCTCAGCAAAGTTAAGAAATAGAAAGAAATAACTTCTGCCAATTTAATATTCTTAACTGCTTACCTGTACAAAATAGAAGAGGCACCAAGCTATGATTGTGTTGTAGTAAAGGGCGACGTTGAATGACACAACAGCACTGCTGATTCCAATGCCAGCAAGATAGGGGGACACCTGAAAAGATGACAAAAACTCAGTCAGCAGTTTGCTTAAAGCGCATGCCCAAACGGGCTGCGACTCTATTAGGTTTGTTCTTTGTTTGCAGAAGCGCCCAAACCAATTTCCAATCGGTTGGAACCACCTTGGGGCGTTCGCACAAGCTCCCCGACTTGGGACCTTCCGATTCTACCGATATGAGTAGATATCGATACTACTGGTATCGTATTGGTATCGAATCATCCGATATTATACTAGTATCGAAAGAAAATCTGCAATATCGATATCGAACCAGTCAGGTCAATAAAGACTCTGATGAGAAGAACATTGAAGCTTTTAAAAAATAAAAAAAGTAAGAGGAAAAAAGAAGTGGGAATTTTCGTGCCTTGAGTGGGGATTTTTTAGGGCCACAGTGGGAAAAACCAGCCAAAGGCCGAAGTCGTCTGGCAACAGTGATTGTTCGGTTATCTCATCTCGTTATTTGTTAAAAATGTTATTAAGTTGCTTTTGTATTCTTTCCTGGGCAGCGCTGGTGACAAAGAGTGGTTCCGTTGAGTAGTAGAATAGAATAGAAAAAACTTTGTTAGCTAGCAGCTTGTTTTACGTTTGTGTTAGTATTTCAATTTATTATTCTTTGAGTGACAATTTTTGTAATAAACCTTTTGTATGATTATAAACGTCTGATTTTGCCTGGAATTTTGTGCTTCCGAATCCACCACTGTATACAATATTATATACAATACAATGTGGGTACTCATTAGATACTACCCATATCGATACATTCCTTTTGATATTGTATCGATATCAATACCGTTGTTTCGATACTGATTCGATACCAAATATCGTATCGATTGGACTTTTGTGATCCAAGATTTCGTTTCAAAACCAAAATGGCTCGCCCAAGGTCTGTTCTTTCGTTGAAAAGGTTCTTAGATGAGGAATCTCACTCTTGTTGGTCCTCTAAACTCTTCGGCCTGGTCGACGCACACCAAAAGGATTTTTGAGATGCTTCGGGGTCTAAAGGAGTATGATAATACTATCAACTAAATTTAATACGCTGAATAATAAATTATGTGCAGTGGTTTGTTTTTCTGTTTGACTGATTTAAATTAAATTCATCAACTTGCGACATTCTCAAAGCAGTCAACTATGAAAAAGGCCTGCTCTCTTATTTACAAGGAATGTGGTTTTTTCACCTGGTTCCATACACCGATGGCTCCTTTTCGTAACCTTTGGCCAATGGCCAACTCAAGGTAGAACATTGGAATCCCCTCGATGCAGAGCATGATGAAGTATGGGACAAGAAATGCTCCTGCAACACGAACAATATTGACTGTGGGTACATTTCACAACCAACATAAATCTACGTTATTTAAAGTACGTCGCAGTAATATCGAACCTCCTCCATTTTTCTGAGCAAGATACGGAAAGCGCCAGACGTTCCCTAAGCCGACAGCGTACCCTACAGTGGCCAACAGGAAAGTCAGCTTGCTGTCCCAGGACTCTCGATCGTCTTCTCCACATTCTGGTTTGAACGATTTAGGCTCGGCCACTTCCACGATTTTTTCCGCTACTTTCATAGCCGCCTTGAAACAAAGCTCGAACATAGTCATTAGAAATTCGATTGGTTCAAGAAAATGCTCAACTCCACCATGGCAGCTCACCTTTGTGTTGGGGCTGGAGTCATCGAAGGCTGAGTTGGTCGCCCCATAACTTGCTCCGTTCTCCATCGTGGTCATCAGCCTCCCTTTAACTTCCTTCATCTCGAATCTATCGAGGGACCTGCAAGATGGTCGCATTTACGATAATGTCGTCCAAATGTTCAAAAACAACAACCCGTATTGCATGTTCTCATTGTTTCCTAAATGTTAGAAAAGCAGCATCAGATGCTTCTTTACCTCTGAGGGTTGAGGTCCCTCGAGCTCTGCCTCCTTACAAAATGAGCTGTGTTGGCCATTGCTTCGGTTTATCTCATCCACCCATCACAACCTGTGTACAAAAGAACAAAGCTTCATATTGGTTAATCCCTACTATCGCCATTTAACCCACCATTTTGGCGTTTCAATAGTGTTTTATCTAACAATTGCTGAGTTTTCCTTTCAACTCCAATTTTCAGCAAAGTCTGGAGATTTCAAAGAAGAGGACACCTTTTCTCTTTCTAAACTGAACGCATTGGAGACATTTTTAAAAGCTCATCTTCCTACAGAATAATTACGGACGCGAGGAGAATTATTATGATGGATCACCAGTTTCAGCGAGATGACTGATGATTGTGGATCCACCGAAAAGGGGAGAACTTGACGAACTCAAATCCATTCGTTTCAATTACAACCCAGTGGAGGAAAACAAAAGTTGTAATCCGAATGTGAATAATGGAAGCATCAGTAGAGGTGTTCAAGGTGTGGAAATATTTTTGGTGCCTTAGGAAACTTTAGAAATTTTAATACAGAACGCAATACAAATTATACAGATAGTACAATATCTTTAAAACGCACAGTTTCTGGCTCTTGTTGTGTAGATCAAAATGGTTGCATGACAGAAGTGTCATTTGTGGTCAAGAAAGAATAACCAGACTGATTTTGCAAAGCTTAGGCATGTAATTTCTATTTAATATTGAACGCTAAATCAAAAAATTAAGTAGGTACCCAACTTTTTGACAGAAGGTTATGGGCCCAGTAATGTTATTCTCCTTCTCCTGCTTCGTTTTTGTTACGAGTAGTTTTTTTTGGAAATACCTTTTCTACATCAAAACTGAATATTGTCCCCCACAAAATAAGATTTACTGAGTATCTCTCTGAATGATTAAAGAACCAATCATTGGTCAGTAATGGGGTCATTTTAATTAAATTTACTCGCGCTGTCTTTTTTTTCTGTCCATTTTAATTATTTTTATTTACATTAGATGAGCGAGGAAAAGGTGATTGAAATAGTGACTTTAAAAAAAAAATTCTTATGAGCAATGACAGTTGTTAGTACAAAATAATGGTAAGTGGAACTCGCTCCTCAATACTAATCCTGAATGACAGGTGTAGCCTCCCTCAACTTGTGAATGGCTCACAGAGCAATATGAAGAACAGGAAAACTCCACAGATTAAAACTAATCACTCGTAAGAGCGCACTGTTTAATAAATAATTGATGCTTTGTTGCGTTAAGTAGCTTTGACTTTATAATTAACTATAAACAATGAGATTTTAATCTGATTTTTTTCAAGTTGTCGGACTGATTGGAGCAACCACTCGGAATTGCAAGACGAATGCATTCAACGACTTGCAGAATATTCAGAATTGAACAAAGACCAAGTTTCAAGTTCTCTTCTGGTCCCTGCCTCAGTAGTTTCCCATCGCTTTGGAACTCGGTGGAAATATTTTTCAAAAAGTACCGAATCAGTACTCAGTACTGGAAATTGAGACGCTGGAACTTACAAAAACTGTGGAGCTCTGGAACATTCCTGCTAAATATTCCGGTCGAATTAGAAATTAGGGCAAGTCAGGTAGCCGGTGAATCGTTCAAAATTTCTTGACGCCCTGCGTGCCTCCATCCCTCGCAGTAAAAATTTTCCTAAAATCCATATTTTTCGTCAGTGACTCCTTTCAGGTTCTAGTTGCTCCTCAAAACTTTTCAGCCCGAAACGGAATCACAGAGGGTAAAATTGGTATTTTTAAGGGAACTTTTACTATTACTTTTACGCGGAATATACTAAATTCCTTGCACTTTATCAATTGAGACGCATTTTTGGTCGATTTTCGCCAGCAGAAGTAGAGTATAAGCGAACATTTTATTTAAAAGACGTGCAATTTTATCGATTTTTTAGCCTTTTTTAATAATTTGACATTTTTTGCTTAAGAGAAGATTAGGTGTTCAATTCTAGGGTGTTGGACACCACGCACCGCATAATTTATTCAATATTTTCTTGTCCTACAGCGATCATTCTAAAGTGAACACGAGGAGGCTTAAAAGGCAGTGGATGCGTGAGGCATGTACAAATGATGTAAGGGAGTAAGAGAGCGCTGAATGAGAGTCAATATACGATAATGACAAAAACGGAATTCGACCAATTTGTAAGTTGGATGTCTTTTAAGATTCTTGTGACCTATAAAAATCTTCTTGAGAGTTATCAGCACAGGTAGGGAGGCAGGTGAAGGTAGACGTGTTTTGAGAGAAGAAATCACTAAAGGATTTTGTATGTCAAGTACGAAATACGATTTACGAAATAGTACCTGACGAGCAGAGGGTTCGGAACGGCCGAACAAGTAAAATCTGATCAACGTCGAGGAAGGAAGGGAGGAATTGAAAAGCTGCAAGTGTGAAAAGGGGGCGTGATGGGGCTGTTGCATGAGGGCGCGGAGTGGCTTCTCGAGGGAGGAAAAAAGTCGACAATTCCCTGGCGAATTTCCGACCAAAAGGGGGTGAATGTTAGAAACCCATCGTGTGAGTGGCCCTAGTCGGTATTCGTGCCGGAAATGAGATCATTTTGAAATGTGAGAGAGGAATAAATGGTAAAATGCTCACCTGTAAATGAAGGAACGTGTCTGATGGGGGACCCGGGGATCGATGGTGAGGCTCCTTTTGGAACTCAATCGATGGTCTCCCATTTGGAGGCAGTGCCCCTCCTGCCCCTCCCGTGACGTCACAGGACGCCGGCTGAGCCGAATGTGAGTCGATAAAACGAGGAGGAAACTGTTTCGCCTGCTTTCGTCTCCGCCTACTCGTTGAAACGGATTTGACTGCGATTTTTCATTGAGCCTTCCTCTTCAGCTCCAAAAGAGGACGCTTTAGTTTAAAATAGGATTTCAAACGTCAATGCCCTAACTGGCCATCCCAAAAAAACACTGAAAATTCGACCACAATGGTTTATTATTCCCTAAAACAAGTATAAACAGGAAAACTGTGAGTGTTCTGGACTTATTTCATTTGATTCATCACCCAACATTTTTTGGATAATGATACCAACCCCACATGCTTAGGTTCCCGCAAATCGAAAACCCATTTCAAAGTACCTATTTTGACCCATACCCTCGAAAGGTGAGTAGCGTTTGGCACTGGGCTCATCTCAATCTAGAGTCCTGAAGTGGAAAACAATACTATCACACATGCCTAAATCACCGAAAAAAATAATAAATAAATAAAATTAAAAAAAAAAAAATCTGCTAACTTTTACACACGGGTTGGTTATTCCTCGAACCAGGCGCATGGAGACTAATTTGAACCTCGGACCAGGCCCATGAGATTCATTTCTTCAACATGGGGAAAATGGGGGAAACAGTGGGTGTGGTGGGTCCTGGACCCATTTTAATCGATTCAGAGTCCAAAATTTAGTGAAAAATGATACCCCACACGCCTAGGCACCAGAAATCTTAAAAACACATATTCAAAATGCAAATGGGTGGATACATACCCATTTTGACCCGTAACTTCTTCCAGTGGGTGCCAATCGCTTTGGGACCCACTTCATAGAATTCAGCGTCCAAGATTTAGTGGAAAATTATACCCCACTCGCTTAGGTACCAGAAATCCCGAAAACACATATTCAAAATGGGTAATAAGTACCCAATTTGACCCATAACTTCTTCCAGTGGGTGCCAATCGTTCTGGGACCCATTTCATTGGATTCAGCTTCCAAATTTTAGTGGAAAATTATACCCCACTCGCCTAGATCGCCCAAAATCTCGAAAATCCATTTTTCAAAAAAAAACATTTTGACCCCTACCCAAATTTGGTCCGATCGGGCTGAAACGTTTCGAGGACCATTCAAAGCCGGGCACAGACACCTGACCCAAATTTCAGACAGTCATTACGGATTTGAGCCAAAAAATTGAAGACACTGATTTGGTTTGGGTCCAGTTTTGGTCTGAAATAAAAATATTTGTTTATAAACCTATTGTCAATAGAATATTAAAGTACTATTGCACTTGAGTAATACTTTTTTTAAATTTATTAATTCATAACATTGTCATATTATGTAGCTTTCTGTCAGGTAGTATTGTGTCTCCATCTTGCAAAGACATGTTTGTTCTCATTCCTTTCAATCTCACTAGATCCAAAGTCCAAAAACACAAGCAGCCACCACCGCAATCATTTGAGGAGTTAAATTTTAGTTATTGAATTGAAATTTGCTGTGAACATTGTTTAAAAAATAACCAACAGCACAAGTGTGAGCAAATTTTAAATTAAGATCAATTTTGAATATCTTTTGAGTTGAATGATTGAATAAGGTTACAAATTGTTGACGCAAGGAGATGGGAAAACTAGTGGAATCCTTTTGGCAGAGGAGGAATTGCCAACATTCTCACCACTCAACACTACAAATTCATTAGATCCACTTCCAAATAAATATACAAAGGAAATGTCGTCAAAATTGTGTCAAAACGAGATAAATAATTGTTAACTTGCTGAATTAATTTGGCCCAAAGTCAAACCGCCATCACATGGACACGCCATACCGAAGTGTAGACAGCAACAGCAGCAACATGAGTGTGTCGTTATCACTGATATCAGTTTTACTTTTCAGGTAGGATTCCTACGAAGTTTGTGCACAATTTATCACCGGGAAAAATGCGGTGTGAGCACCTTTTATTGATTCCACGTGCGTGAAATACCCCTCAAATTAATTTCAGTAGTTATTTACTACTAATCGACGTACAACTAATGTCACAGTTTCTACGTTCGGGGCTGAAGAGCCGATTTTTTCTTAAGCACCCGTTTCGGGATACGAATTTTCGTGCTTCAAACGGTTTTAAAACGAACAATGACAGGGATGCAAGGAATAAATCAACGTTATATTATGTGGCGGGACTCGGTGTGTTATTTGTGGGGTTTTCGTACGCTGCAGTTCCGCTGTACAGGATATTTTGTCAGGTGGGTGTCGTAATGCGAGATATTAATCTTTTCACTGTCTCGGTGATTAAGTCGTAGTTTTAGGGGTGTATTTACCAAACAATCTCAAATATAATTTGTTAACTTTGCCGCTTTCTAATTGATGCAGGCGTACAGTTATGGCGGGACGACAACGCATTTGGCTAAGCCGGATTTGGAGAATGTGAAGAAAGTCAGGCATCGTGAAATCAAAGTGAAATTCAACGCCGACATTGGCTCGAGCATGAGATGGAATTTCAAACCTCAACAGACTGAAATAACGGTGAGCATAGGAATTTAGAAATGCTGAACAGGCTAAGGTTTTGGGAAATAACAGATATATAAACCACTGTAGCTAAACCGTGGTCAAGTGATGGGGGCTAGTGTCAGGCAAAAATAAACAACATTGTTGCCCAGAATGTCTTGAATGCACTCACTGGAAGACATTTTAGAAGATAAGGGGGAAATCAAAGGTATTTTATAGCCCTCCTTATGATGCGAAACGTTTTCATGGGCCTGAAACCGTCACATCCTTTGCTAATTTGCTTCTGATGTCAATCACAACCATCAGATCTGCTTCCCAAAGTTTTAAATTCTTCCACAATAGTTTACTTTTGCTTTGCGCAAGAGTTTGAGGATAACATCGGTTGTCCAGGACTCATTCCAACCGATTCAGCGTCCAACATTTGGTGGAAAATGATACCCCACGCGTCAAAGTACCAAAAATCTCGAAAAACCCGCTTTGTAATTGATAGGTAAGGTACCCATTTTAACCTATATTCACCCCCAGTGGGCACTAAAGGCCTAGATCGCCGATAATCTCGAAAATCCATTTTCAAATAACACATTTGATCCGATTGGGGTGAAAAGTTTTGAGGACCAACTAGAGCCGGAAACGGGTCCCGGACCAAAATGTCAGATTTTTAGAAAATTGTCTACAATCAAAAACTGCGAGGATGTTGTACGACCATTTTGCCTTTTTAATTTATTTAGACATCATGTAACCTTAATGAAACCTGATTATATAAGTTAATTACTCAAGGAAGAACCAAACAAAATCAATCATTTTATTCAAATTGGTGGGAAGAACAAGCTGAATCTTTTAAAACATAGGTGCTCTGAAATTGGAGAGTATACCTTCTCAATGGTCTTCTTCCTTCTGAATCTTCCAAACAAGTTTTATTGTTTTAGAGTCAAAAATTAAGTGTAATAGATTCTTCTTGTTTTCTATACCATACAAAACATGAGGCGCATCAAAATAGGTGTTGATAACAGTATGCGTAGGTACAGTATTATGGCAGACCTGTAATCGCCTAGCAACGTTCTGATTGAGCCAAGCTGCCTGGATGCGACCAGATAAGGCAATGTAGACCTGCCGTGCAGTAGGTGTTAGGATTCTCCAGCATGCTGGACTGATGCTGCTAGACTCATTACAGCAAACACGTAACCCTACTGTATTGGGTGTGTGCTTGATACTGTACCTATACTCACTTATCAGTACCTGCCAGCGAAACAAACGACAGTTGGCAGGATGCCCCAGCATCTTTGTTTCCACGGCCTCCCTGAAAATTGCAATTTCGTCCAACCCTCCTCTTGCAGGTCATACCCGGTGAAACGGCTTTGGCATTTTACACAGCGAGAAATTCAACAGACACTGCAGTAACTGGCATCAGCACCACACGTCGTCCCTTTGAATGGCCAGTACTTCAACAAAAAACAATGTTTCTGTTTTTGAAGAGCAGATGCTTAACCCTCACGAAGAGGTAATGATAATTGCTTACTCAATCTTCATTCCAGTTGTATTTTCGTCAATTCAAAAGCGGTTTATTGTTCTCAGGTGGACATGCCCGTCTTTTTCTACATTGACCCAGAGTACGCTGAAGATCAAAATTAGAACTATGTACGAAATCATCTTTGTCCTATACATTCTTGAAGCTAAAGAAGGTTTTCAAATACCAGTCCCAGGTTATGCCAGGAATGAAAGCCTAATGTTTATTGTTGTAATGTAAATAGCTAGATGAGTGATGAATAGATTGTTGTTGTTCAATAAAAAATGATGTTATGTTAATTTCAACCTTGTGTCTTGGATAAATGAGCCAAAACAGAAAAACAACCTTGAAAACACTTCAATGATGGAAAATATTACACCTCTGTAAACATGATTGAATTATGTTGGCTGGTGGAAACAGCTGAAAGAGTTGAAATGCGCAAACGTGTTATATCAACAGTCATATTTGCAATAATTTCTCTATCAATTGGTCTTCTTGTCTCCCCTTGAAAAAAAGATGTTGAAGGACTATTGATGATGTTGAAGCTGATGAGATATACCGCACCAAATCAGCATAACTGCAAATTGCATTGTTGTCAGAATTGAATCACTATTATGTTTTTGTCTTATATTTCAAAAGATAACACTATCATGAACGATGGAATGTACAGTCAGAACTGGTCATTGGACATGAATAATAGCAAACATTCAAGTTTGCTCCTATATACCAATGCTTTGACATCGATATGTAGTAATGATACTGCGATGGTTAGATATTATCATTATTCTATGAAAAAAAGAAGTGTTTTTCCACCACAAAAAAGGAAATGAACAACCCCTGTTTCTGTCAAGTTATAATAAAAAATCGAAAGTAGGAAGATAAAATCGGATGTTGCAAATCAGGACACATAAGTGTACACAATGCACACATTATTTTTAAAAAAAGTTCTGTTATAGCACCTTCAGAGTGTTGTGTCTGAGCTAATTTTGGTTGGGCACTCTTCAGGTTACCTGCTTGGGACAATAATTTCCCATTGCATAATAACCCTTAAAAGGTGACCTTAATTAGAGCCCTTAAGGGGTGATATACTTAAAAATTGATACATCAATGTTTTGGGTCCTATGACATGGATGGTGCTCATGGAATATCGACATTGACATCGATGTTTACGTTCGATGTTCCATCCCTACTGTATGTTGATAGTTGATAGTAACCTTCTTTTCAAGAGGGGATGAACTCATACAATAGCGTTTTCTACTTTTTCCCCATACAAAATCCCTGGCTTCCCTCCTTTAGCAGAATGATGAAACAACTAAGCATGCAATGATTGAAGTATGACTGCCAACTGCTTTTTACCCAGACTCACTCCACAGGTTTGAACATAACCTCAATGAACATGTAGCTAAGAAAGCTGAATGCTCTGCCCAAAACCAGATGTTGCAGCGCTACGCATACATTTCTTCAGCTAAGAAGCAAGTCTTGGTCCACTTTTGCTTCTTCAGGGTTCCTCATGACTGCTGTCTGTCCAAGGACCAACCTCTCTCTGTTCTTCTCCTTTTTCTTTGCTCATGGTATACCAACATTGACATCGTATGTTATCTCGATGTTCCATTCCTTCTGTTGTGATAGTAACTTCTTTTCAAGAGGGATGAACTCATACATAGCGTTCTTTCTTTGTCATACAAAATCCCTGGCTTCCCTCCTTCAGCAGAATGAGTGAAACAACGAGCATGCAATGATTTGAAGTATGATGCCAACTGGTTCGTACATAACTCAATAAAATGTAGCTAAGAAAGCTGAATTCTCTGCCCAAAACCAGATGTTGTTGTATGTTTCTTCACGTTAAGAAGCTAGTCTGTGGTCACTTTTGCTTCTTCAGGGTTCCTCAGGCCTACAGTCTGTTCAAGGCGCCAACCTCTCACTGTTCTTCTCCTTTTTCTTTGCTCTTGGAATACGACATTGATATATTGTTACGTTCGATGTCCCATCCCTACTGTATGTGATAGTAACCCTTCTTTCAACCAAACCTTTTTCTGCCAACTGCTTTAACCCATACTCACTCGCAGGTTTGAACAAACCTACATAAACATGTAGTCTAAGAGAAGCTGAATTCTTGCCCAAAACCAGATGTTGCAGTGGCCAAGCATACATTTCTTCAGCTAAGAAGCTAGTCTGATTCACTTTTGCTTCTCAGGGTTTCCTCCTGGACCGTCTGCCCCAAGGACCCTCTCTATCTGTTCAACCCACAACCAATCTGAAGTATGAAAGGAAAAGGGATAAAATAATGAATGAAACTCTGAGATTAAATGATGGAATATAATACTGTATTAGATACACAGAAATGCATTGAAATCAGTAGACTCAGAAAGATCAATCTTCAGCGGGCAGATGTTTGTCAACCAAGACACTCAATTATTTGTGTTTTTAGGTTTCTAGGGAAAAAACGAGTGTTTTTCCTCACTAACACAGTATGTAACATCGAATTGATTTTTTGGAAATAACAACCCTGTTTTAATTCATTTCTTAATCGTCATTGTTACGACGAAAATTTGAAAATCACATCCATCCACACCTTACACAGGGTCGTTACATTGACTAATACGTTGCCTCTGTTTTGAATTTTGTCGAAATGAAAAAAGCAACACAAAAGAGCGCAGGAGCTAGAAAGAAAAATTAAACCAGTCGCCGAGAAATACAAGAAATGACTGTAGGCGAATTAGGGCGTTTGTAACTTTCTTCGATTTGATTTCTCTCACCACAAAGTAATTAGAGGCGTCAAAATATAACTTACAAGGACAAACAACCTTATGAGGTAAACCGAAGCGGCAGCAATTTAAACGGGAAAGAGGAACAAAAATAAGCTAAATTTGCGTTAATCACAATTTTGGGTTTTAGGTTAAAATATAATCTATTATGTCTTTTCGCGTTAAGACACTTTTACATTGAATTATTATTCATACAACGTACTCACCGAAACAAATACCAATATTGTGTCTACAAAATCAACTGAAATGAACAACACTTGATCTACTAATGAAATTGCTTCAAAAGGTTTCAAAATTGGTCATCAGCACAATGGGAGCAAATGTTAAATTAAGATCCCTTTCCCCTCTCCCTTGA
>CM034002.1:2718778-2787551 GCA_019603395.1 Cyrtorhinus lividipennis | reverse complement strand
ATCTTCTTCCGGCGGGGGTGACTGGTTCGATGGGCATTGCATCTGGTTGTTTGGCCGTATCCATGCTTGTTCGTACCGCCATCGCTTACAAGCGGTACAGGTTGGTGGGTGGTCCTTTCGTGTTCGGCGCGGAGCAGGGCTTCGGGTAGGCGGGGTCCGTGGGCGCAGGTTCCGGCATTTCTCACCAGCCGATTCCACATCACTTTAAGCTATCACAGCGGGTAGGTTGTCGGCGGTGTGTGTTTGGTGCAGATGCAGCACAGGATGTCCCCATTCGTCGAGGGCATGATGGCACAGATGTTCCAAGGTGGTATGATGGAGGGTAGGCAGGGGCACGGGTGAGCGGCGCCAGCATCCCCATCAGCCAGGACGACTTCAACCGGCCGGGAGGTGGAGGCCCGGAGAGCCGGAACAGCGGTTGCCCTGGGGTGGCGACTGATCCCCGTGCGGTTTCTTTGAGACGAGGAGTCGAGGACGAAGATGACGAGTTGTTGTCAGGTGTGGTGTTGACGATCCTCGAGGGGTGGCGCGATGCGTGTCCGATCCAAATGAGTCGTTGAAGTGGGTCATGGCTTGCAACTGCTGCTCCACCCAGCTTGAATTCGGCAACGCAGGGACTCGACCTCACCGACCCACCACTCGTTCTTGATCCACGTCACACCCCGAGTCGCCCGAGTTCAGACTCTCCCCAAGCTCGTTTAGGCAGCGCAGCAAAATCCGCCGCTGTGTTGGCATCCGGTCACACGATCGACCAGTTCCCAGCCCATGATAAACCGCGGAGGTGACGGCCAGCCACTCAGTACTTCCAGGCTCAAGTCCGTGCTGCCCACCGACGGTGCCGCGATCGAGGTGAGCCATAGTCCTTGGTGCGTTCGCTGATCTTCTATTTCCTACTATGCTCTGAAACATACAAAAACCGGCCCTTCCTTTAGTCTCCTCTCACACATCCGAATCACCCATTGTACATCAATCGACGGCTCATTTATCAGTAGACAACTTCTTTCCCTGCACAAAGCCAGACACTGAACAACGAACCCTAGATTTTGCTGCCATTACAAGGGAAAGAAAAAAGGGGGGGGGGGGGGGCCAAGGTAGTCCTGTCCGACCATGAGGCACGGTCATAGTAAAACAAGGAAGTACTTGTGTTGTGCATTTTATTTCCAGATCGGGGTTGTTCTACAGGTAAGACATTCACTTCTACTTCACACAATACGAGTATACAACAAACTTGACAAATTTTTATCTGTAAATACTTATCCCGTTCTAGTGTTGACATCATCTTCCCCGCGTGGAGCTGCGCGTAGTCGATCGTAAATGGTAAGTGGTCCCCATGCGCCTGGACCGAGGAATAACCAACCGGTGTGTAAGAAGCATTTTTTGTTTGGAGCGTTCCAATTCCTGCCAATATTAATCAGCAGCCGCTTACAGGAGCAAAACCACGATAATCATTCGTTCGTTACACCTTCCAATGCTTTCAGCAATTCATCATTATTCGAAAGATAACCATACTGTCGCCTCAGCAGTTATCAAGATGGGTTCCAACAAAAATGCTCCCCTACAAACCCGACGAACTATTTCGATGGACACTAAAAATAGGTCACGCGTTGCGCACCCCAAGTTCACACATAAAATATCTCTTATCATTCACTTGTTTCGGCAACTCAAAATCCCTAATCAGTGAGATATAATACAAAATTCCGAATAAAAAATGGGATTCAAGGATGGATTTGACATTGAAATGGAAGATTTAAACGTGGATTTGGGTTTATAATAGAAATGTTGTGTTTTAAATTGGATAATACTCATCAAATTGATGAATTTTAATGACGACTGATCACTGTGTCTAGGAAGTAACGACTAACGAGGAACTTAGATCAAAATCGATTTGAAGGAGGGGGTTCGACCGATTTTCAGTGAACAGAACTCTCGCTTGGGAATTAAAATGACTAATAAATCAATACCTTTTCATAGCCATAATAGAATCTAACAAAGAACTGCACGTTCCGAAGCAAATTCGATGCAATCCGTCGCCGCGATGGCTTTCGTCAGCGAATGGACCACTTTTGAGACATCCGATTGTGATACAGTGCCGCAATAATCTCAATGAAATCTAAGGTAAAACTGCGCAATTAGGTGCCCTTCCGCTGTTATCACTAGATTCGATATATCGAAGGAAAGAACTTAGTTCTCTCGATACTAACATTTTTTCTGCAACATATTAGAACATTTTGTTGTGTATTCAACTCGGGGGCGTATTTGGAAAGAAAAAAAATCCCTGTTGTGTATTTAACTCGGGGGCGTATTTGGAAAGAAAAAAACATCCCTGTTGTGTAGTTAACTCGGGGGCGTATTTGGAAAGAAAAAAACATCCCTGTTGTGTATTTAACTCGATATATCGAAACGTGTAGGAAGGTCATAAGTGATAACAGCGGGGGCACCTAATAGCACAGTTCAACCAAATCTAAATAGAGCATAAGACAAAATTTATTGCGGATCTACGGAAAAGACAGATGAAAGAAGTGCATTTGATCGAAACCCGGGATCTTGCACAACAAAAATACTCCGGATAATGCCGTATCATCCTATTTGACAAGGGTTTTCTCGACATCTACGTGATAATTAAATAAGTGTAAGCCGACTGTATGAAGTCACATGTAGACGAAAAGCGGTGTAAAAGCGAAAAGAAAAGTGGAAAGGATGTTTGCAACGTGTAGGCACCTACCTAGTAAAGGGGCACCGCCATCAAAAGTTGGCAGAAAGGCGCATCGTTTGGGGAAGTTAGCAAATAGGAGAATTATTTCAACGAAAAATACGTCAATTTTCCAACGAAAAACGTACCTTCTTGCGTATCCATTTCCTCCACTTCGTCTTTTATATCGCGCTTGATAATGTGGTTCATATTTTCGTTCACAACTGACTGCGATTTATACTTCAATGGAGCACGTTCGATGTGATTTTTACCCGACAAATTGAGTCTGACGGGAACGATGGGTTTACTTGCAATGCGCCCAATGTCTGCAGATTTCCACACCCCCTGTTGCCAGGGGAAACAACGCCACCATATATGTCACTGAGATTGAAATTGTGAATGGAAAATTATCTTTCGAACGGTTGACCAGGAGAAAATTGACACAAAAGTACTTCGTCGAAACGAAAGGTTCCCCGCAGCGCAGAGATCCCACGAAAATAAACAAAATGGCCGACTGGTTTCGAAGGACGGCGCAGAGGACTACTGCGCAGATGCTCGGGATTGCTGCTACTTCAACGTGACGGGACCCATTTGACTCTAAATTTCTAAATACTAGCGAACAACTGTGGTGATAATGAGCAAATAAAAACTAGTGGAACACTACAAACAAAGAAAAACCATAGCTGATGCGTTGTTTAGTGGTAAAATTTTACAGAAGGAGCTCAACTTACAAAGAATTGTTATCCATGATAACTTGATCTTGAACTACATTCCATAATATTTATTTTCTTCTTCGAATTTATCATTTTATCTCCTCAAAGTCCTTTAGGGTACAGTAAATGTAAATTATAATAGGAAATTTAGCCAGTAAAAGCGATAATTGATTTCCATATTTGATCTCATTCTGTGATTTGTTACGATTGATCAATCACAAAACAACCCTGTCCTTTTTCAAAGGATCGTGACATTTATTTTTTGTATCCTTACTAACGAAAAGTCCTAAAGGGGTGTGTTTTGAACTTTTTTCAAATCAACTGCCAAGTAACTGGCATCTGCTTGCAAAATATTTTGATTTTCTTATGATCATGATCACTCAGACGAGACGTACAAACTTTTCTTCAACACGTTCGCTGCGGAATTGTTGAGCTCATTTGAGCAGCTGTGCGGGAGTCATCTGAAATAGGAACGCGCCAGGTGCGTGCGCCGCATGTGGAATGAAATTCGAAGCGAGTGCGGCTATAGCATGAGATTAGAGTAAACCCAAGAATAGAGTAAACCCAAGAATAGGGACCGTCGTCACTGGTAAGTGCAAGTATCGATAGTACGCTCTGTCGAGCGCACTATCGATGTACGCGATATATTATATCCCTGTCCGCCATATTTGTTTTTATAAAAACGAGAGAAAATACTAAATTGAAATAAACTTAAAAACAAATAAATAAATATTAAAAATAAAATAAATAATAAAATAAAATTATCGGAACAATGTTACGTAAGAAATAACAAAATGAAAGGCATTCAAATTGTATCGATAGTATCGATAGTCACCATATGCGCGATATCATTGCTATCAGCTGATTACGTGACAGCGGTGCCTAAACTTGGGTTTAGCCGAGTAAATTACTTGCATCGAAGTATTTCGTGTACTAAAGCGATGCGCTGAAAGAAATTTTGAGGCGGGAACACTGAAAACGATGCAAATTGGCAAGAAAACTCCAAACCAGTATTTCAGACTTATTTTTTTGCATCTTAGCAACACCCCAGCTGACTCCGATGTTTACAGTACCTTCAGAAGGTTCAAAGCTGGTATGGGAAGTAGAAATATAATTATTCCATTTCACTTCTGATATACTGGAGGAGCGATCTGAAGTGAAGGCTACCTTGATGCGCCAGCCGCGTGCGATGCACTCATATTGGAACAGAGCTCACGCGCTGAGCGCGTGACCCGCCGCGAACATGTTAACAACGATGAAATTTTGATAACGGCGTGTGGGAACCGTGAATTTTGATAACGTAAAATTCCATATTGGCGGGGGACTTTTCTACATGTAATAAGATTCATCTTTCAGACATCGCATTTCTTTACTTAGTAAACCAAACTTTTTTAAACATGAAATTGATCACAACCAACCTGCACCGATTTCAGCAATTCGACTCTTAGAACCTGCGAAGTGGTGGCGAAATCCAGCGTCAACCGATCATCAATCTTCCGCGAGAGACCCTAACTCAAATTTCAAAATAAAAATGTTACTTCACCGTATCTTCCTATAATAACTCGATGGTTTCCTCACAATAAGTAGGCTGTTATAAATATTGGGTGGGAAATTACTTACGTTTTTTGAGAATGTGGATAGTAATGGATTGCTTTGGTTCAGCCGTGCTGGATTACGAGGTTACAACTATCGAAATGAATCCAATTTCGGGGGGGGGGGGGGGGGGGGAGTGAAAGGATGGACAGTGAGAATAGAATTGGAAGGGCTGTTTAGGTACTACTGCTTAGTAGATTTTCTAGTAAAATCCTAATTTGCAATGAGTGGGAAACTACTTCTAACTAGGTTTCTACGAAGGCGTCTTATTCTTTTTGAAAAAACGAAATTTGACATTGGTTGCTAATTCCTTGAATAATCAACCTATGTTTTCATGCAAAAATTCAATCTCTCCGATTCGGCCCAAAATTTTTTTCTGGGCGTTTTGAGGTGTCTCGATGATAATGAGCAAATGCCCGTCCGCCGTATGCTGTCCGATTTTGGTAGTAGAAAATTTTTTGAA
The DNA here is from genome assembly GCA_019603395.1 of Cyrtorhinus lividipennis. Classification (NCBI taxonomy): domain Eukaryota; kingdom Metazoa; phylum Arthropoda; class Insecta; order Hemiptera; family Miridae; genus Cyrtorhinus; species Cyrtorhinus lividipennis. The sequence continues at coordinate 2,782,093 of CM034002.1, read as the reverse complement.
AATCTGAAATTTAGGCCAGGAGTCCGTTTCCGGCTCATGTTGGTCCTCGAAAGTTTTCAGCCTGATCGGACCAAATTTGGGTGGGGTAGGGTTCAAAAAATGCGTTACGAAGAATGGATTTTTGATATTTTTTGTAATATAGGTGTGTGGGGTATCATTTTCCACTAAATTCTGGACGCTGAATCGAACGAGACGGGTCCCGGAACGCCGTCTGCATGAGGTTATGGGTCAAAATGGGTCCCCAAAACCCATCTCGAATGTAAGTTTTTGAGATTTCTGGTACCTGGGCGTGTGGTATCATTTTCCACTAAACTTCGGAATATTTTTCTTGCTTTGTAGAGAGCGCCAAAATTTGCAAACAAAAAACCGTAGGATCTCTACGGCCCTGTGTTACAACAAAAAGAACGTACAATAAAAAGAAGAAAAAAACTAGCGTTCAACAACCGTTGATCAATTCAAAAATAATGTAGCTATTACAACGGAGAAAAACAGTTTGTTGTTTAAATAAAACTGCTTTATTGTTTCTAAACCTTTGGGTACCATATTCTTCAAGAACAGAAACAAATTTTGAATGGAATAAATGTAAAAATTCACAAAAAGGTAAAGAAATGATCGTTTTATAGGTGAAAAACTTTGAGACCTGTTTTCTCATAACAAGGTTTTTTTCACTCTCTTTTTTCCTTTGAACGGCGATATAGAGATTTAAAGAAAAAGTTAATATTTTGATGTATGTATATCATACGTCATTATACTTCGGTATATCGGAAAGTGGTCACTACTGGCAGCAGGCCCTTTAGGGTCGCGAGTACAACGTCTTTAAAGGCTTATCGACCGCAATGGTCGCTAAGCTGTTGAAGAAAAAAAAAAATAATAAGGTGTGCAGTGGTAACACTGCCACCTTCTCCCAGCATCGCTACCCTCCTCCGGTCCGCCATTGTCTTTTTTTGTTCGCTTGAGTAAAACGTCTCCTCTCAAGATATTCTCGTTTCGACCGGGTTTTACCCTTTTACTTATATTTCTTTGTGCGCCGACAGTTTCGTTTCGCGATTGTGCGATAATTTAATTTGTTTGCACAACCAGTGGTTGTTGTGTCGGCGATTTATCACGGCGTGTGTTGTGCCGTTTTTTCAATCGAGGTTATTTTTCGTTCGCCCCGAGTTTTCTGTTTCAGCGGGTGGATGTCACCCGAATCTCCACGTTTGGAGATTCACCATCAATCTCTGATGGCTGTTTGGTCCGATCTTTCGGTTTCCGGCCATCGTGGCCAAGTGCGCGACCGCGAGGTTCGAGCGTCATGCCGTCGTCACCAGCGTATTTCACGCGAAAGATCTCGCTCTCGTAGAGCGAGTCACCGTTGACGTTGCCGTTGTCGGTCGTCCTCTTCGGTGTCGCCGTCGTCCAATGAGACTTCGGGATCGCTGCCATCGCCACCCAGTTGCCGCCAGTTGGCAGGCTCTCCCGTTCAGTCGGAAGGACCAAGGCCAGTTCTGGAGGGAATTCAGCGGCTTATAAGCGGCAGTAACGGTAAGTAGGTAAGTAAGATCGAAGTGCCGCGTCCGGATATTGACCCGGCTATTGTCGCAGAGTTGGCAAAAGTGCAACGCGAGGGGCTTCCCCTGTTGGCCTACACCTCCTTGAGGGATAGGTATGTAGCGTTGCCACATTTTCCCGAGTTCACGGCTCCCGTGCTCAACTCTGCAGTGTCCGCTATGATCCAGTCCTCCTCAAGGGAGCGGGATCGGTCAGTTGCTCACCAGCAGGAGCTTCTCCTGAGCTTGGTGCTGGCCTCAGTGGAAGGGTGTACCCTATTGGGTGACCAAAACCGCTTTGATTGGGCTGACGTCCAACGTAGAGGTAGACTGGCAGATCTGGTCTACAATGCGGTTTCCATTGTCTCAATGTTCACGGCTCCCGTGCTCAACTCTGCAGTGTCCGCTATGATCCCGTCCTCCTCAAGGGAGCGGGATCGGTCAGTTGCTCACCAGCAGGAGCTTCTCCTGAGCTTGGTGCTGGCCTCAGTGGAAGGGTGTACCCTATTGGGTGACCAAAACCGCTTTGATTGGGCTGACGTCCAACATAGAGGTAGACTGGCAGATCTGGTCTACAATGCGGTTTCCATTGTCTCAGCCAGCATATTTTCCGTCTGTCAAACACCCGAAAACGTCAGATTCTGACGGAGTTTAAGCCGTCCATTGCTGAGCGGGCCATGAAACAGCCAGTGGGCCCAAAATCCTTATTTAATGACCAGCTGGGTTCCTGGGGCCAGGAGGCCCAGGCCCAATCAAAGACAGTTCCCCGGCCTTCTGTAAAAGCGGGCCCAAGCTTCTTGGCCGCTTCTGCAAGATCGGGAAACTCTTTGCGCCCTGCCAAATCTGCCCGGCCGGCAGCGCTGACGGGCCAGGCGACTTGCAACAAGCGCCCAGTGCAGCGCCAGGATCGTTGCTTGGGACGGGACAGGCGTCCTTAGACACGGTGAGTTTTAGTCCTGGTATTCTGGCTAAGCGGGTACATACTTGGGCTTCTCTGGTCAAACCAGGTAGTCCTGTACTTGAATGGGTGTGCGGCTATCGTTTTCTCTGGCGCAAGGAACCTCCCTTGTTGTCGGTGCCGTCTCCAAGGTCCCCACGGCCTCTTAGGCATCGGGACCGCAATTTAGCTTCTAAGATTAATGAGCTTTTAGCAATGGGAGTTATCACGAAATTCCCCCGTTCTGGACCCTGTTTTCTGTCGCCCGTTTTTCACTGTACCAAAGCCAGGGTCGGTTTATTGTTAATCTTAAGCAGTTGAACTCTGATGTTCAACAGGTTCATTTTAAATTGGATCACCACAGAACGGCTTTAAATTTTTTGGAACCCCACATGTATGCAGTTGTTATTGACTTAACAAATGCCTTTTATTTAATCCCCATACATACTTCTTATAGGAAATTCCTGGTTTTTCCAGTTTGGGGACTGCATGACCTGCCTGCCAATGGGTCTATCAACCTCTCCCTACACCTTTCATAAGCTGATGAGGCCAGTGGTGGCTAAATCTTTAAACAGACGGGGTGCGCATTATTAATTATCTAGATGACTCCCTCCTGATAGCTCCCTCAGAGGCAGAGTGTATACTGCCTAGGGACAAGGCGCTTTGCTTTTTCCAGGGTCCAGGCCTGGTAGTCAACCAGGCAAAGAGTAGGCTGCTTCCATCTCAACTCTTCACCTTCTTGGATTTCAATGGAGTCAATGACTATTTCCCTGCCACAGAATAAGCGAGCGGATTTGCTCTCAACGTTGGCAAAGTGGTCTGACGCGCTGAACGGATCGATTCGGTCCCTTTCCCGCCTCCTAGGAAAGTTGGTGGCGGCGGTTCCAGCTACTGTTTTCAGCCGTCCGCACCTCCGCAATCTAGAGCGGGATTGTGTCTTAGCTTTGGCGGCGTCCCACGATAATTACGAGGCGCCCTGTTCCCTCTCTTCTGGTTCCCTCGAAGACATTCTTTGGTGGGCCAAAACTCTTCCAAATGCGACTGTGGGCATTGAAAGGGACTTCTACGATCACATAGTTTTTTTCCAATGCGTCCTTGGCGGGGTGGGGTGGTTTTTCCAAACCCCACCCGGTCTATGGTTGGTGGCTTCTGTCTGAGAGATCAGCGCACATTAACCTTCTCGAGCTTTGGGCCACGCTTCACGTGCTTCGAGCTCTAGCATATGGTTGGAAGTCGGCTTCGGTCCTTCTACGGCTGGATAATACGACAGCTGTTGCCGTGATCAACAAGGGGGGTAGTGTAAGGTTCCCCCACTTCTAGGAGGTTGCGCACGCTATTTGGGACTTCCGTGAGGCGCGCAATTTGCGTCTGTTTGCCTGGTACATTCATTACAAAATGTAATTGCTGATGTGGAATTGCGTCAAGCTAATTGGGAGTATGAGTGGGGTTGTCCCATGGAGTTTTTTCAGAGGCAGTTGCGGCCTTTGGCACACCCGGCATAGACCTCTTTGCTTCGACTGAGTTACACCATTGTTCAGTGTTTCTCTCCTGGTTTCCTCAGGATGGGTCATAGGGAGTAGATGGATTCACCCATGATTGGGCTCAATGGTTTTTTTCTATGCATTTCCACCATTCGCCCTTATTCCACAGGTACTCAAAAAAGATTTGTAATGATAGGGCCACGGGGATTGTGGTTTTGCCCCTCTGGCTAGCTTAGCTATGACAATTTTGCATTCCATCATTGTGGGGCCTAATCATGATCTTCTTTTTTCACCTTACAGCAGTCTAGCCCGTCCATTGGCGTCCAGCCTGCGCCTATGATTGGCGGTTTTGTCTGGGGATGTTTTGCAAGGCAGGGCTACCCAGCTGATGTCATTGACACACTCGTGAGTTCTCGGAAAAACTTCTCGGGAAAGTTCTTGGGTACTATGTCTCAATATAACCTTGCGTACCGGCTCTGGCTGGCGTTTTGCGCTGATAGGTCATGGAACCCCACACAGATAACACCCTATACTCTTCCATGTTTTCTGCAACACCAATTGAATACGTCAAATAAGGGTTATAGTACTCTCAATTATTCTCACAGGTCTGCATTATCACTGCTGTCAGCTTCTGACGTGGGTGCTCATGCAGATGTAAAACGGTGTTTTGAAGCTGTTTTCCGGCAAAGGCCTACAAGGGCTCGGTACCAGACTTCCTGGGACCCTGCAGGGGTAATCCAGTACTTATCAGCATCCAATGATACTTATAGAATTTTCCTAACAACTAAGTTGGCGATTCTGTTGTTATTGTCATCGGGACAGCGTCTACAGACGTTGGCGTTGATAGAACGGAAGCTTATTGTTTTCTCTGACGCCGGTGCTACGATCTTTGTGCCAGGTTTTCTTAAAACCACTAGGCGCTCAGCTCACGCCCCCTCTATTGCCCTGCCTTTCTGTCCGGACTTGCCGGCAGTCTGTGTACCTTCGGTCCTGCGCGCTTACTTGAACCTCACGGCGGACGCTTCGTCGCCAGTACTGTTTCTTACAGTAAAAAAGCATTTTTCCGCTGCCTCAGCGGCTACCATAGGCCGTTGGGTTAAGTCAGGGCTTGCAAGAGCGGGTGTGGATATTGGGGCCTTCCCGGCTCATTCCACGCGTCATGCGGCAGTTTCCACGGCAGCGCGTCAGGAATGCCCCTACATGCAATTTTCGCAGCATTGGCTGGTCGCCGCAATCGCACATGTTTGCTAGGGTTTATAACAGACTTCTTTCATTGCAGGGACAATTTGCAGCTGCCGTCCTTCGTCCGTCGATGTAGCGCCCTTCAGCTTCAGTCATTTCCGGCGGTCATCCCCCAATGACTCTTCAAATCACATTACGGTTTTTCTATTGCAATTCAGAATTTGGCTCCTTGCAGAGTAACCTTCCAATGCTTCACTGTTTTGTGTTCATCTCTCGAAAATGTTTTCAACTCAAATTTAATCAGTCCACTTAATTTTGATCCTTTGCTTTAACTGCAATGGGCAATGAACATTTCCGGTGCTACACTGATACAGTTTCAAAAAATCTTAATTTACGGACCACAATGGACTGTTTCACTTCATGACTGGGTTGCTCTTTGCTGCATATTTCTACATTGCAATCATGTAGATTAAAAAAAAAAAAAAAAAAAAAAAAAAATTAATTAGCTTCCCCTTTGTTCCCTTTTGTGGCCAAAGGTAACAGCAATGAAAGGCGGGGGGCAGTTCCCTTTATCGCCCATTGCCACATGTAGCAGGGGTTGTGAACCTTCTCTTGGTTTACCCCTCCTTCTTTCTTCCCCCTCTTTTTGTCTTGCCTCTTTTCCGGTGGACGGGTTTTTTCTGCTTTTAACAGCTGCCAGTAGTGACCACTTTCCGATATACCGAAGTATAATTTACTGATCAGCCCACCTGATGGGCAGGCTGATCACAATTATATTAGGTATAAGAGGAAAGTGGTCACCTACGTCCCACCCTGCATCCCAGACGTCGATGTTTCGAGGTCGTTCGGGCTGCCTCTGTTTTTTTTGTTTCCCCAGCCCAGCCGTCCACCGGGGGATGATCTTCAAACGTGCAATGGCGGACCGGAGGAGGGTAGCGATGCTGGGAGAAGGTGGCAGTGTTACCACTGCACACCTTATTATTTTTTTTTCTTCAACAGCTTAGCGACCATTGCGGTCGATAAGCCTTTAAAGACGTTGTACTCGCGACCCTAAAGGGCCTGCTGCCAGTAGTGACCACTTTCCTCTTATACCTAATATAATTGTGATCAGCCTGCCCATCAGGTGGGCTGATCAGTAAATTTTTAGAAAATTTTCTCTTACTTGACTTTCTTCCAAAAACGGCGTGGACGGCGGACGGACATTAATCTTATCTGATTTAGACACCTTGAAACGTCCAGAAAAAAATTTTGAGCCGAATCGGAGAGGTTGACCTTTTGCATGAAAATATAGGTTGATTATTCAAGGAATAACCAACCAAAAGGTCAAGGTCCGTCCGCCGTACGCCGTCCGCGCTGTTTTTGGTAGTAGAAAATTTTCTAAAAATTTGATTTTGGTCAGGGGTCTGTTCCCGGTCAAGAACGGTCCTCGAAAGTTTTCAGCCCGATCGGACCTAATTTGGGTGGGGTAGGGGTCAAAATGTGTATTTTGAAAAATGGATTTTTGAGATTTTGGGCAATCTAGGCTTGTGGGGTAGTATTTTCCACTAAATTTTGGACGCTGAATCCAATAAAATAGGTCCCAGAACGATTGGCACCCACTGGAAGAAGTTATGGGTCAAATTGGGTATATATTACCCATTTTGAATATGTGTTTTCGAGATTTCTGGAACCAGGGCATGTAGGGTATCATTTTCCACTAAATTTTGGATCCTGAATCGATTGGAATGGGTCTGAGACGCGCCACACCCACTGTTTTCCCCATTTCCCCCATGTTGAAGAAATGATTCTCCTTGCGCCTGGTCCGAGGAATAAGCAACCCGTGTGTAAGAATTTGCAGCGTTTTTTCCCAATCGCCTGGCTTTAACGTGCCTCTTCTCCGCCAGGCAGCGACTCCTACGTATTCCTTTCATTACCAACAAGCTTTAGCTAATCACGATTATAATTTTTGTACTGTGTTTAATCGTATGTTTATTTCAAGTAATGTTTCAATGTTACTACGTGATATCACCTAGTGGACTTGTGAGAATGACTAAAACCATTACCTTATTACATTATTTATCAACCTTATTTCTCTTTTTGTTTCTTCCAGGTTACGCGGCTTATTGCAGCAGCTACAACGGGGTGAAATTTCCGCTGAAATTCTCCAAAAAAACCTTTTATATGCCGCGAAAGTTCTCGAAGCCGTTTTCATTGATGAAACCAAGTAAGTCACCTTTCAAATTCATCTTATTCGTTTTGTATCATAAATTCTTCGATGAGAATGAGTTTAAAATTTTTGATTTGGCGGAAAGGGTGAATTCCATCAACAGCCTTTATTATGAGTACGTACAAAGTTGACGGAGATGATGAGAAAACTAAACTAAGGTAGGCCTTTGATTTGGTCAGTGATGATATTGTTGAGTCAACTTATAGGAGTCCAACATAGTCAACCATTTGCGATCGTTATTTACAATTTTAGTTAGTTACAATTTTTTTTAAATTATTGTTTGAGTATTATGCAAATTAAATACTAAATGACCGCTTAAAATCTCTGGAAATTATGGGAATGACAACAATTTTTTGATAAAAATTTAGGTTTTCGAGTTGATTTATTCCGAATTTTGCCATATCGCAATCATTCGAGTCTCTCACCATCAACCCCTGCGACTGGTTACGATGTGGTGGAGCTCTGCATAGTTACTCAGATTATGTATTAAATTAATTTATTGATGAAGTACAAATTCTGGATCGTATTGCCTGTTGAATATTGACAATCCTCCAATTGAGATTGTACTGGACGACTTGAACAAAGTTGAATTTCGATTAAAGGAATTGTCACAATTTTTAAAATAGACAAGCTTTTTCAATTTTTTAAATTTCTCACTCCATTCGGCGTTGGTGTTGCTTTCACTCACTCCTACAACCCATCGATGTCGAACCCCCCTCCCCCTCTTCTTCGCAAGTTCTTGGTGTTGACACTCTTACGTTTTTCGAGCACCGGCTACTTAAAACCACTTTAATGTAGAAGAATTGATTTTCATTTTCATTGTTGTGGCTATTTTCGATGTGTTTTTTTTTATTCTGAAGGTGGTACTGAATAGGAATGAGCGATAGTACGATCGTAGTTCCCGTTGTCTCATCCTCTTTTTCTTATGTCTTGTCGATCTCTTTTGTGGCCACTCTATATTACCTGTTAGAATATACTTGCCAATATTTGAACATTTTAAACCTTCAACAAAATTTTAATTTGGCTCTAAACAGGTAGAAATTTTAACGCTCTTTCCATCGGTTTCTATCTGAGTTAACTTGGGAATTATGAGAGTTATTGTTATGGCTGAAAACGCGAAATGAATTTCAAATAACTCAGAAACGAAGCTTCTAAAACAATTTTTGGAAGATGAATAATTTTGCAAATTATTTGCAAACTTTGTACCTGACCGGGAAGGCGACTTTAATTGCAACATCCAGCATAACATAAAATTTTATAAATTTTAACATCATAATCAAGGCAACATTAACCGAAAAGGCGCGTTTTTTGGAATGAGGGTGTCTTTGAATAGCAAAATTTAGTGTTTGGCAATAAGAAAACTGGCCTAATCATTGATGGGAAGAAGGGGGTGGACGAAAAAAAAAAGAAATGGGTAGGAGTGTAATCGATAGGGTTGTGCCTAGGGCGAAGGAAGCTGTTCACGATGAAGATGATGCTCACGAGAAGATCAAAAGCGACGAGCAGGAGACAGGTCAGACGCCATCGACGCCACGGAGACACCACCAAAGGCGGCTGAGAGCTCCCGTTTGGGCTTCCTCAAGGTCCTTCTCATTAAGCCTTTAAGCAGATTTATGGAATTTCGTTTCGACCCCCACCAAAGTCAAAACCCTGCCATCCTCCCTCTCCACCACGTTTATCAAAACCACTTCCCACCATCGTCTTGGAAAAATGAGTTTACTCATATTAGGTATGATTCATACTTAGGAATCTTATTTGTACCTTTTTCCGCTTCGATTTTTGTTGTATTTATTATTTTCACCCTCCTCTGGACGAGACACTGATAGTGCGTGGGTTCTCCTTTGCACGAAAAATTCCGCCTCGTTTCAACTTGCCCGGATTTCATCTACTATTTCTTATAAAACTCCGTTTACGAACCACTTTCCTGCAGCACCATTCTAATAAAGCACACTTTGGGCGCACAAGGACTCAACGTATGCGTGTGGGGTTGTACTTGGCTCTAAACTTTTCGCCTAGGCTTAAAGCAGTTCCAACTAGCTTCTAGAGAAGACTGTTATAGATGTTTCTCGGGCTCTTAAACGTCCAAAGAAATGCGCGATTTTAACTTTCCACGGTTGTTTTTTATGTTCTTCACCTTTTGACACCATTACCAATCTCAGACAAAGTTAGATGGGCCATGAGGGGCCGAGGTGGCCGAGATCGTTAAGGCGTCGGTCTCTAAAGCCGAGGCCGCAGTGCAGGAAGGTTGGTAGGATGGTGGATGGTAGATACCTGCCTGGCGACCATCCAGCTATTTATAACGTAAGTAATGGTACGATGGTAGCCGCAGTGGCCTCCCACTACCATCTAACCCCTTGAAACTATCCTAGGTACCTGCCTAGCGTCTATCCATCCGTATCAGTCGTGTTTGTTATTCCATCCACCATCCACCTTTACCATCCAACCTCCTTGCGACCATCTAGCATCCTGCAGTGTGGCCTCAGCCTAAGGGCTCGAGACTCCTGTGGTCACAGTTTCGAGGCTGCTGGTTCGAATCCAGCACTCCTGGCGTTTACTCGACGTCGTGAGGCCAATATAGTACCGGCAGTAAGTATCCAAAACGGTTGTCGGGGGCATATCACAACACGCGTGTTTGCCTTTGTAGTCAGGCTTGCTTTGTGACCACCCAGGTGCTAGCACAATGGGCCACTAGGCCTAAGTGCGGGGGGTGGACACTGCAGTGAAGTGTCCCCCTAGTGGAGTCTACCCCTGTGTAATTAATCTATCTATCTAGATGGGCCATACCTACCTCGACGAGATAACCATTGTTGCAGAAAAAACTCAAATAAGAGTTTGAATGAGGAAGATCAAACTCTCCCAGCGAATTACCGTTAAGGATTTTTACTCGCAAAACCATATAAAGTTGTTTACTTGGTATTGACGAAAGCACAAATCGATCCAAATCTCACTGTACAACTCACAACTTTGGGTGACAGTGATGAAACGTTGCATAGATTTCCACGCACAAAGCAGTTCATGTGGGCATCATTATAAGTAAAAGCGATCAATACGTTGTGTTGGATTGCGGGCGAAATACTTTCTACTGCGAACTTTTAGTGGTGCGGACTTTGAGCAGGTTTAACAGGAACGCGGTTTCTCCGTTGGTTCGTTGAGCGACAACTGCGGTAGAATGGTCGGTGCGGCAAATACGTTTTGAGTTTTGGTGTTCACATGCGGCAAGCGCGTTAGTGGAGCTGATTGGTGGCGAGATCCCGCATAATGATCATTTTTTGACAACATTCCTCATGAGTTTTCTGTATAGTTCGGTATAGTTTTTAGTTCTTTTATTGCTCTTTTTCTATTTTTATTATTTATTAACAGATTCTTGTTAGAGAGTCCAGGGAGGATTTCGGGTCCTACAGCTTCCTGCTCCGGCAAACCTCTTTGATCAAAATAAATCATTAAATGTGTTGTCGTTGTCCCTTTTGTCAGTCAATACAACGGCGAATTTGGACCATATGGTTTTTATATGGGTGCAATCATGGAGAAAAAGAAAATTTCTCCTATAAGGTGCGATGAAAATCGGAGAATACAAAAATGGCACACATGAGATGATAAAACGGCAGGGAGAGCTGCGCATGCGGAACCTGCGGCAAATATCAAAATTATTTTATGGATACAGACCGCTTCAAAAGTTCACCTGCGGTAGCTGCGACAGACCCGTAGAGCCAATCAGATGGCCAAACGCATTTGCCGCCCAATGGACCAATGGAGAAACTGCATCCATGTGAACCCAGCTCTAGTATTCTACAAAAAGTTAACTCCAATTGAAGATGGGGTTGCTTCCAGAAGAGGGTGAAGGCAGAACAGACCTATACTGCAGAATGCAGCAAGGAAGGAAGGACTGCTTCTTCTCGTCTTTCAGTGCTTGAGGTGGGTTCTTGTGGATTTTGGTTTGTTGGGCGGCAAGTGCGTTCAATCAGCTGATTGGCTCCACGGGTCCGTTGCTGCACCTCTGCGCAGTGGGTCTTGGAGCAGCACCCCCCCGTTTTTGGACAGCATTTTTTTGTGTTCATTTTCATTGATTTTGTTCGTCTTGATCCAAATCCACCACTGCTGTGTGTGTTGTGCAACAAAATGGACGCCAATAATAATTTCAATGAGTATAAAATTGTATCTGTTGGTTCTCATCACCTTTATCCAATAAATAAATAAAGAAATTAACAAATAAAGAAAATAAAAATAAAATTAAATATAAATAAAGTATGTAATAAAAGAACTCAAAATAGTGCCAAAATTACAGAAAACTCTGGAGGAATGTGTTGACAAATTTATCAGTAGATTTGGCAGGATCCTGCCACACAATGCACTTCCTGCACCCGCATCCTTGTGAACAACAAAAACTTCTTGTTCTTTGCTTTCAAGCTGTGGATAGATAATGAAGGAGGTGGAGGCCAGTGATAGTGATAATAGGCAATTATTTCATTCGTGAAATGTTCACTAGCCAAATGGTGGGAATACCTACTGATAAAAAATGGTGGTTTGCACCAAACGCGCAGTACACAAATATGGCTGTATGAGGCAGTACAGAAACAGTATGAACGGAAACAATGCGTTTCAGGGAGGACGTGCTTGTTTCTTGTGTGATTCTCTGGAAAGAACTGGTCCCTTCGCAGTCCTTTAGGTAGCTAATGGGGCGTAGATTGACGTTGACAACCCTCAATGTAAGTCATTAGGTACAACTTTGGCGTTTCTAGGTGAGCGCAAGGACGCTTTCAGGTCCCTGTAACTGTAAATCTACAAATGTCGCCTCATACAGGTAAGTCGTTTGTACAGAAAAATGAAACATTGCCTTAATTTACACTTTTTAATTAATATGAGTCTCTCATAATGGGGTCACATTAGTTCCATCAGCTTCCACGGGTCCTATTTTTTCCCCCTTTTCTTTGGGTGGTAAATTTATTATTTGTTCCCTGAAAAAAAGAGCATGTGTGATACATTGGCGAGTGCTTGTATCCAGTGGCTTTGCTTTACAAAAATCCAATAAAGTGCCGAATCACTTTTTTTCGTTTATTCATAAAACGCTCATAGGTTACAAGGTTGGTCAAAAGAAATTACAGAAAGTTTTTTTAAAGAAAGTAAGCTCAGAAACAGAAGTTATATCATGAAAACACCGAGGGTCAGCCTAAAGTTAACTATATAAAACACGGACTGCATAAGAGAGGGCAATCAAGTGAGCTACACACAAGGAGCGTACAATGATCAGTAAACTGAACCTTCACGTATGGCACACATCCTCAAACAGAGGACGCCCCTCAGAAGCCCCAGCCAGGGCAAGGCCATGGAGCAGATGTCGAGGAAATCATCTATGCTCAGCACCTTTCTCGCTCAGCCCAGAAACACAGCATTTCCTGATGTGCTACAGTGTGTCTGATGATCCAAGATTGCTGGCCTGACAAGGTCAAGCGCTGGCAAAGGTGTAAATTAAGCTGGTCGATGGATTTACGGCAAAATCTATCCCCTGCTGTGCCTACCTTTAAGAAGAAGGGGAAGTTTCGAGTTGAGGTAACAGGCACATTCACCAGCAAGAGCAGTCTGGTTCACTGAGGAAGAGTTAAATCTTGATGTATGAGCCAAGTCCAGGTCTTCCCCTGAAGGGTGATTTCTGAAGGGTTATCCGAAAGAACCTTTTTCAGTTCCCAGGCTCAATCAGGATCAGCAGTCATTGAAAAGCTGTTCATCTGTACCACCATTTTGTATAGGCGATTGGTCAAGTAGGGAATGAGTTCCACCAGTTGATCGTTGCACTGCCTGGGCAACCTCCAGCTATCCATGAGCCCGCTCCACCATCCAAAATATGGTTTTGGCAATAGAGTTTCAAGTGTGAGAGGCCTAGTTTGGTCCAAACTGGGTAGTCTGGTGTTGATTGACCAAGGCCCAACAGCAATTTGAATGCTCTCTGAATCCTCTTGAGTGGGTTGGTCTGACAAAATCCTCAAGTTCCGCAGGCGTTTATGTCAAAGAAGGCAATCAAGGAGCCAGAGAGTTCTCTTCGTCTTTTGAAAATTCGCCCGGGTTTTAAAATTAGAGCTCACGTCGATAACTGCAACACCCTTCTGGATAGCTCGTTTTGCATGAGCTGATATCAAGCACGAAAAGAGAACTCCCAGGAAGCTGAAGGTGCTCACAACTTTGGGGCAGGCATCTGCATATGGGAATAAATAGAGCAGCCTTTATCAGGCGGCCAGTCTGTATCTGCAAGCCAGGTCATCTGCATAGAACAGGGAGGCCATTTCATCTACCATATTTCATACTTTCACTTCTAATGCCACGCTGTACTGTATACGAGAATAATCAACAGCCGGGGTAATCCCTGAAAGAACTCCACTTAGATCTTCACGTTCGGGTGCAGAAATTCCATTTCTGTCGTTGGTCCCCTTACTGCCACCGTCATGAAGGAGGGTGGCCTTGAAACGACAGCATTTTAAAAACAGCCTGTGAAGATCGTAACGTGAGGCAGTCTTGTAAATAGACGTTCCAAAATCGTCATGCAATAATAATGAATATTTACTCAGCTGCGTGGTCCCTTTTATTGGCTATCCAATACGTGCCTCTGACGAGTGGTGCTGTTAGTCATCAGTTTGTCGTTCAAAGGAGAGTTTCCTTGTTTCCTGAGTTTTACAATTCGTTTCAGTTTTCTCTCGTTCCTTTAGATCAGTTTTGATTTCAATTTTCTCTGGATACGGGGCTAAGTCACAAATTATTGGGGACAGACGGTTGATCGAGGAGACGGAGGACAATCAATCAAAGCAGGTCGGCCCACTGCACGATTAGTTGATCCCTCTGATTCCTCTTTTTGTGTATGTAAAAAGATTGTCTCTCTCTCTATCTATCTCTCTCTCTCTCTTTCTCTATCTCGTTCTCTCTCTCTCTTTCACACTCCCTTTCTCTCTTGCTCTCCTTCACTCTCTCTTTTTCTTACTCTATTACGCAATCATTCTTGTTAACCCGAAGCAATAAAAAAATATTGCAAAATTTGTTTCAATTTTTCCTGGAAAGATGGAGTGGCTGCTTGTTCATCTGCCAACTCCTGGCTCCTTGTGCGTGAGGTGTGTACATGGATGATCACCCCCATAATTTCAAATTATTATTATACCCTGAAGAATTACTCATCTTATTCCTTAACTTGGAGAATACTCACCATGCTTTGCTGGGATCGTACCGTTCGTAGGATGAGCCCGACGATGTGGACTTCTCTGAAAAGCTCTCTTGGTCGTCTGGTTTTTTCAGTTTAGCCTTCCTTCTCTTGGGGAAAAAGTGAGACTTTCGGAGATTTTGTACCTTCGACTTACCTCTTCGCGAACCTGAGAAGGTTAGAAGGGAAATGTTTCGTTAGTCAATCGAGATATTGTCTTTTTTGCAAGTAACCTAATCATCCTAGAGTATGCTGCAGTAAGATACTTGTTCGCATCGCAAAGAGCTCTTGAGATTGTGTCAGGTACAACCCTCGGATCAACTGCAAGCTTAATTTTTGTCTTTACAAGACAGTGGCGAGTCTAGTAGGAATGTGCGACTCGATTGTGGGAGGACAGAAGCTAGCAAACAAATTGTACACAACAAAAATTGTAATTTTTCAGTGCTCAAAAATACGGGATACTCAGTTATCTTGTCCGCAAAAACGAGCACAATCATGCGCCCCTACCTGAGCAACTGTAGGAGAGAAGTGGATTGCATAGAGAAAAGCAAATGACTTCATTTGGTCAAAACCCAATAAATAAATCAGTGCATATTTTGGACAGGAACCGGATATTTTCGACTATTTCATAGGAGTATGTACGACGCAGAAGTATGAACATCTAAGAGTCTGTACAGTATTTGTGTTGGCAATCTTACCAGGACGACGGTGGTATAATGGCATACCTTTTGGCAGTGAGTCTTCACTGTGGGCCCCCATATAATCGTTGCAAAATTTGTAGCCATAACGAGACATACAATACATAAATACATGCTCTCTAGAAACATGCATCCCAATCATCTGCACTTTCCCCATAATCGTGTTGTCTTTTTCTGACACGTCCCGCAGTTGTGCTGTTTTGCCAAGAATATTCCCCGTAATTGTGCTGTTTCTTATCGCAATAGTGCTGTAGTATTAGCCGTATTCCCGCAATTGTGTTGCACTCCCAACGAAAGAGACCTAGTATAGTAAACATTCTTGTTTTGGGGTTAGAAATTGAACACCTTTCACAAAGCTGGCCTGATGAATAACAGTTATTCATTCACAGTTACTGTGAACGGCGTGTATACAAACACAGAGAACACTTATCAAAAAGTGATCTGATGAGAAGGAAAGAGGTGGGTAGCACAGTGATTCATTCATTAAAGTAGAACGCCAACCAGGAGTCTCACTTGGAATTTGGACTCCATGACAAGCCCTTCTGGTGTTCGCCTCTGCTCGGTCATCATCCTTTCGCACTGTCTAACAGATACCTCAGTTGAATTACCTTGGGGCAATCAATAACACCAAATGTCACACTAGCTGTTCATTGGCACTGTGAAAGGAGGCAGCCAATGGCGATGATGTGACAGCCCACCTCGAATGTCTTGCAACAGTTTTAATGAGATAGCTTTGTAAGCCGCTTTTCCGAATGGAGATTAAGGTAGACAACCTAAATCTTCGAGGTGTCACGACGAAAAACACATTTAATTGGGTAGCGTTCTTGCCTGAGGGGCCTGTTGTGACTGTTGCTTCGGAAAATGGTGTTGCAATAAACACGATACCTCACTGCAGAGAGATGGGGGTAACGGGGTTGAAGAACCAAGACGATAGTTAAGAAGAAGATTACGAGAAAATGTGGGGAAAACAGTATCAAATTGCTATGTTTAAGAATGAAAACAAATGAAATAGGTGTAACTAAGTAGATGAATAAAGAGGAAATCCCACCCCTGAATTAAATATGAAGATAATAAGGAATTAAGTAATAAAGAACTAATAGAATAACGAACAGACGCAATAAAGAATTAATGAAAGAAATTATAAGAAAAGGAAGCAAAATAATGAAAGAATACAGAGTTTGGTTTGACTTTAGATACGTTCTTAACTAATTTCTTGGTTCAGCTGAAGGCTGATTCAGGGCTCTTCAGGGCAACCGAGTGTACAGTTAATGGAGGTTGGCTTGCTGCGTCTCCTTGAAACTGGTAGGGAAAGGGATGTTCTTGGTGAGTTCTGGGCATTCTCTGGGGAGTTTCTAAAGAGTTCTTGAATGCGTTCCCAGAGAGCTCTCAATGTGTTTTTTGGCACATTCTTATGGAGTTCTTGAGAACGCAAACAGAAGTTTTCAGAGAATTTTTGAGAACACGGGCTACAATCACTTCACATGCGGTTATACTGTTGGCGAGAAGACGTTGGCCCCCTCCTCTTGTGGCTCGAAAACGACGAGCGGGCAACCACAGGGCAGGAACCCCACCTCGCCTGGGCGTCCCAGCTGGTGATGCTGCTGGTGACATGTTCAAGTACTGGCCTGGATGGGGTGACGGCTTAAAGTGTGCACCATTAAGTAGGCCCTGTCTTATAAGCAGTGGACCCCAGCCGTTGCATGGACCATTTTAGTTTGATTCTCCCATTGCTTCCATTGCTGCAGCCACCCAAGCTGGTGCTACACGATGCGTCGAATGTTGGGCCAAACGTTTGACCACAACGTTTGTTTGTTGGTGTTGTTGGTGGTGGCAAACATTTGATCCAGTGAGATCCAGGTCGAGCCAGGGAGGAATTCTGTGCTACAAACTGAACGCCGAGCCTCCGTGTTCAAAGTAACGAGCCTCCAACGTTGGACCCTTCTTTTTCCTTTGACTTGGGTGCAAAGACCGCTCTCAGAGCGATCGCCCTCCAACGCCAATGTTGGACGCTGGACGTTCGAAGGTCGGCTACACGATGCGACCAGCCACCACGCGTCCAACATTGGAAGGTGTTGGTAGCATCGTGTCTGACAGAGCAGGCCCTTTCAAACATCTCACCACTACACAATACGCTTCTCTTGCATTTCCAATCATTCGTGGCATTTCTTCTACGCTACTTGTCAGACTCACCCTTATCGTCCTTTAATGATTCCTTTTTCGCGAAAATAGAAGATTGTGGGATCTCTCTAGCGAACGTGAGCACTTCTTTTAAATTTGGCACCCGCTTTGAAGAGCCCTCGGCATTGGGTTTCTTCTCTTCATCCTGAGGCCCTCCTTCAGAACTTGACGAACCATGATAAGCTAATCCTGCCAAAAAGTTATCACAAAAGGCTCAGAGTTTAAGTTACTTTTGGAAACGATCCCCTAAACATCTAGCTTTAATGACTAAAATACCAGTTTTAAAGCCGTTCTCTATTCAGTAAATGGCAATAATATATGAAAAATGAGATTTCATACCTTCAATTTTAACTTCTTCGGCCACGTCAATCGGAACGTTGAAGGGATTAAGCCGGGAGCTAAATAGATTGTCCTGGAGGCGGAAGGCGAATATGTCGCAGGGCGTTGGGAAAAATCCTTTCATCTTGGGCTTTCTTTGTCCGTCAGGAAGCCACCATTTTTTCATTCCATTAAAACAGAAGCGGATTTCCTCCACATCACTGTCATCTTCTTCGTAAGACTCGGACGAAGACCCTTTTGAATCTAAGAGAAACCAAAATATGAGTAAAATGAAAAATTGCGCAGTCGGACTTTTAGAGGTTAGGAGGATGGAAAGAATCCTCGTCTCAAACTACAATATTTTACCATCACATCTTGTTCACATTGTCTTCTCGTCCTTTGTACATTTTGGTTGGTTATTCCTTGAATAGTCAACCTTTTCATGCAAGTTTTCATGCAAAAAGTCAATCTCTCCGATTCAGCCCACATTTTATTTCTGGGCGTTTCAAGGTGTCCAGATCAAAATAAGATAATGTCCGTCTGCCGTACAAATTTGGATCAAATTTTGGGGGAACAGGGGTTGTAACCCGTCGTTTTCACGTAACGGGCTAGGGATCCAAAAATAGACCTAGGCGAATAAATTAGTGGGAGACTAAAGACTTTCACTTACCGTCCGGAATGTCGGCAATGGTCGGTCATAGACGCCAAGTACACCTGAATTTACCAAGCTCTGAGGAATGGGGTTTCGTGATTGAAAGACAAGGGTTCAATATTGGCTTATAATAAACGCAATTGACAGAAATATGAAATACGGAATGTCTCGGCCGAGAAGGATATTGACTATTACGTAATCTAATTATTGAGTAGGCAGAAGTGAAGGGCTGAGGGCCAAATGTATTTACGAGGTAGCTGAAGGCTCAGGAATGTTTGATTTGAATAACGGCAAAATGAAAGTGATTTGCTAATGTCCTCCCCTAATTCCTTTACTTTTCCTACGACAGACAAAATACTAAATAATACGGTTACAATGTACAATTCTATGATCAGCTTTCTGGTGACTAAATCAGGGCTTGGGCCAGATTAAGATTCGACTTTCGCGTTGCGAGGGTACGAGACAGAGTTATTTCGCCACTTAAGTGCACCAAATCCTTCGGATGGAGACAACAGGGTGATGTTCTCTTCGCTGCTCGGCTTCGGTCAGGGGAACGCCGTCCAGGCCGGAGGAGGCGAGACTCTTTCCGACGGAGGTCGACGACTGGCGGTGCGTGGGAAACCTGGACTATTGGCCGTCGAATCGGGCGCGAACGGATCAACATCGGGTCGACGGGGGTTTTCAGTTCGTATAAGGGCCCACTGTTACGGGAGAGGAATTGGCTGATCTCCCAATTCCCGAGTTCTCACCTGAAGGAACCCCGATACACGTTCCCTCAGGTCACTTTCCACAAACCGGCTTCACAAGGGGTTGATTTGTACGCGTCGGTTGTCGCTTCGATGTTCCGCTTCACTTCACTTCGTTCGCCTTGTCTTCACGGGATACGGCGAACGGAGATTCCAACTTTCACTTGAGTTCGGACACGACTGACTGATGTTCCTTTCCAGTCCGCTCGTCAAGTCGCCTTCCCCTCCTACTCCTCCTTGGGTGTCTCGCGCCGCCATCGCCCAACCAATCCGATGAGGTCGCCTTTCGCCAGCTGGGTCAGGGCTTGGAGGGGAGAGGGCCCGTCCGTACCCCGCCGCCGAAGTTTCTTGACGGGGCCCTTGGAATCTGCCGCCCCGTTACAGGGTCAAACTGTGTATTTTGAAATATGGATTTTCTAGCTTTTTGGAGATTTAGGGGGATATCATTTTCGACTAAATTTTGGTGGCGGAGTTCAACGAGACAGGTCTGAACGATTGACGCCCACCGGATGAGGTTGTTTCAAAATTGGTATCTACCTATTCATTTTGAATGTTTGTATTTGAGATTTCTGGTACCTAGGCGTGTAGGATATCAGTTTCAGATTGTTGGAGTCCAACAACCCCAACGTCAGTAAAGAATGGGATTCCAACGACCCCAAGTTTGGTCAAAGATGAGTTTTGTGAGAATCGTGGAACTCCAATTCTATGTATGGGCACAAATGCATTTGATAAGAGTTATGGATTCCAACAATTTCAAATGTGGGCAAGGGTGAATTTGATAACAGTCATGAATCTCCTACTATTTCAACTAGGAACAAAGATGAGGTTGATGACAGCTACAGCTACAAAAATTATCAAGTCGTCAGCGTAGACTCGTCATTTGATCAAATAGGTGAAGAGGTTATTGAAGAAATCAACACTTTTGAATTGTGCTGATGTACCGCATGAAGAAGATGAATTCCCAACCCCTAAAAAAGAGTTTGGAGTATCGCCAGTCATTGGAGTAGAAAGGATTGACGAGATCATGGGCAACAAGGCCTTCAGATACGTTACACTGTTGGCAAAAAGACATTGGCTTCCTCCTCTTGTGGATCAGAAACGTCTACCCTGAGCTGGCGGCCAGTTCTGCCTTATATAGGGCTGGTACTCCACCTTGCCTAGGCCTCCCAGCTAGTGAATTTTGACGAACCTAGGCGTGTGGGGTATCTGTTTCTACTAAATTTTAGACGCTGAATCGACTGAAATGAGTATCCGTGCTGCTGGTCCAAGGAATAACCAACCCCTGTAAAAGAATTTGCGCCTTTTTTCATTTAACCATTCCAAACGTCAATTAACAACTGATTATGCTACCATTGTACGGTCAAAATATTACAGCCATCAATATATGAGTGTGAGTCCCTCCAAAAGTCAATATCAATGCTGTTCCTCATAAACGCCTACCACATCCCCCTCTGGCAATGCATCCATTTTCCCAAAACTGTGGCAAGCGTAGGGCATCAATCAGAATTTGCGTTTGGGTTGGATATTCACTACCTCAAGCCATCAGGAAGCAGGATATGGGGAGCCGTCCTGGATGATGTGCTGATCCGCTTCCGTGTTCCGTGCTTCCCGGAATAAAAACACGCCCTTTCTAGATCAGTGGATAGTGACCACTAGAATACCTTACCCACTGATGCGTCCAGCGAGCATTCGTCGTCATTATAGGAATCCGAAGAGAATTCGTCACTGCTGCCCGCTGTGCTTTTTGACGCAGCGTCATCCTGCTGTTCTCCAGCAGCACCGGATTCTGTTGAGCTGGACTCCGACATGTTCGCCCTTTCACTTTCCACAAACGTCCAAATTTGGTTCTTAAAACCAAAAGGCCCAGTAATCTAATTTAAATTCTTACTTCTATCACATAGTTGAAAGTATTTACAATTTAAACATCACCTTAGACACGTGAAATGATTTTCATGGTTATGGTAGGGATCTATCTGTAGTGTAGGTTTTAAGCTGGAAGTCGTGGAGAAGACAAGGGTCCTCAAAACTTTTTAGACCGATCGGACCGTATTTGGGTGGTGTAGGGGTCAAAATGTGTAACATTTCGAAAAAAGGATTTTTGAGATTTTTGTCAATCTAGACGTGTGGGATATCATTTTCCACTAAATTGTGGACGCTGAGTCCAAATGAAATGGTTCCCGGAACGATTGGCCCCCTCTGGATGAGGTAATGGGTCAAAATGGGTTTCTATCTACCCATTTCGAATGTATGTTTTTGAGATTTCCGGTACCTAGACGTGGAGGGTGTCATTTTCCACTCAATTCTGGACGCTGAATCGATTGAAATGAGTCTCCATTCACCTGGTCCGAGGAATAACCAACCCCTGTGATAGAATTTGCAGCGTGTTTGTTATTGCGCGCGATTGTTTTCGCGAGCACGCTAAGTTGCGCAACCCCAAAATGGTCAAAAGTGGATGATGATGAAATCTAAATAAACACATGAATTTCTATTGTTTTTCAACGTTAATTCGCGTGATGCTATCCGTTTCTTGATTCGACTCAATTTTTGCAAAATACTAACCAAAATGCGTGTGTGTTTGCACAAAAAATAGGTTTCTTTTTGACGCGCTTTTTGCTATCCTTATTTTTATTTCCGCCTCCGCTCTCATAAAAATCGACAATAATAGAGTTTGAAAAATAAAATTAAATAAAACGCGTTAAAAAAGGTGTTTTGGTTGGTTATTCCTTGAATAATCAACCTATGTTTTCATGATAATGGTCAACCTCTCCGATTCGGCTCAAAAATTTTTTCTGGGCGTTTCATGATGTCCTGATCAAAAAAGGTCAATGTCCGTCCGCCGTCGCCGTACGCCGTCGGCGCCTTTTTGTGTAGAATGTTTACAAATCTGAAATTGAGAGTCTTTCTGGTTACGGTCACATGTGAATCCGTCTTGGAAGGGTTGTTGTCTGTAGCGCGGTGAAATTGTTCCAGCCGAGATGGGTCCTCGAAACTTTTCAGCCGATCGGACCGAATTTGGAGGGGGTAAGGGTCAAAATGTGTTTTTTGAAAAATGGATTTCGAGATTTTGGGTGATTTAGGCGAGTGGGGTGTATTTTCCACTAAATTTTGGAGCGAATCCAATAAAATGGGTCCAGAACAATTGGCACCCACTGGAAGAAGTAATGGGTCAATTGGGTATTTATTACCCAGTGGGTGACTTCAGCCGAATGCAAACAAAAAACATCGTATATCCTGTTGTTTATAACCAGCTGTTAAACTTAGCAACACATTTGAGCAGTTCCTACAATTCTTTTTATGTCCGAGCTTTTATTCGTACCATTCAATTCAATTTAATACAATTATTATAGCCTTCTAAATACCTACGTTTTCTCAATATTATATTAGTAAATTAGTGTCGTAGTGCCCCTAGATACACCCATCTTGAATATGTTTTTCGGGATTTGCTACCTAGGCGAGTAGGGTGTCATTTTCCACTAAATTTTGAACGTGAATCCAATAAAATGGGTCCCAGAACAATTGGCACCCACTGGAAGAAGTAATGGGTCAAATTGGGTATGTATCCACCCATTTGGTATGTGTCAGGATTTCTGGTACCTGGGCGTGTGGGGTATCATATTCCACTAAATTTTGGACCCTGAATCGATTGGAATGGGTCTGAGACCCGCCACACCCACTGTTTCCCCCATTCGAGGAATAACCAACCCGTGTGTAAGAATTTGCAGATTTTTTTTTTTGAGCAAAATACACAATTTTTGGTAATTTTTTTGCTAAAATTGAGTGGAATACGGGAAAGGATAGCATCACACGAATCAGCGTTAAAAACAATGAAAATTCATGTGCCACGTTTAGAGTATGATGGTGAACATCCACCATTTGATATTGTGAACCCTACAGTATTCGTTGTTATCTCCTCTTTCTCCATGAAATGAGTAAAAAGTCCAGCTATGAATGAACATCTTATGAGCAGCATGAATGGCATTCCTTCTAATGTTTATTGTGATCAGTTCCTACTTGACTCGACCACTCATAATTTTCAAATATTCTTGTTAAAATCCGTCACACTATCCCCTTCGTCTGTTTTTCCTTCTTTGGCCAAACATCACATTGCCCTTCGGTAACGCCTTTCCCGCTATTCCTGGTCCGACAATTCACTGCATTGATTTTATTGGAATAAAAATGATGCGTTGTAGCCTTTAGAATCGTAGAAGTAGGTAGGTAGGTACCTCAAGAAGTGTTTCGTTTGACTACGTCGATAGTCAGGTTGTCCTAGATTTGATGAGAAACGACGACTTCTGGTAATGGAGTTAGTTTAGTCTTCATTGCATGGTTGTGTAAATATTTGACTGCGATGACTTCATGAAGTGTCTTCCATCTTCCCACTTACTTCCAGTCGTGCCCTACAAAATTGCTCTGAATGTCGAATGTCCCCCCCCCCCTTCCCCGCTACGGTCTTCAGAGTTCTGGTTCTTTATCATTCCCTCGTTTTCTTTTTCTTCCTTCCCATCTGAGCGACTTCATCCAGGGAAACCGCTTACCTGCAGGCGTGTGGATCTATCAAAGGTCATTTCAATAGAGGGGAATCAATAATAGCACTTGGAGCATGTTCGTAGTAGGATTCTTTCAAGTCTTTTCCTGAAACCATTCCGGATCCAGCCCCTTACATTTAACCCCTGTCATGGCCTCTTTTTTGGTGGCGGTGAAGAACGTGCTGTACTTTCTCACATTTCAGGATAGGGGTCATAGGATAGGAGTCAGTCATTATGTTGGCTCATTATCAGGGGTCTATGCTGCCGAAATGGTGAGGATATTTCGTAATATTCATGAAAGCACATGCCAACACAAGTATAAGTAGGTATTCGAACAACTATGCCTCAGAGTATACGAATCATGTTTTTACCGAATAAACTATTACTCCACAATTATAATTCCAATCCTATTTATTGAAACTAACTGATTTTATAACTTTTTTTCTCAATTTTCATTAGTTTTGTATTCATCACAACTCGGGCTTCCTAAGAACTTGCTATCTTTATTTTGCCCTCTCTACCGAGCGAAGGCTGGTCATTATTAACAGGAGAGTGATGTAGAAGTCTTAAGATCGGAATAAATAATCGAAATAATCGAAGCGAACATTTCAATATTCATTCGCATAGTGTGGGGGGTATTCTCTGCAAAAATGTTACAGGATACGTTTTCTGGCAAAGTCCTTTGTTTGAATTGACGACCAAGTACTCGAAGTACAACTTGTACCGTCATGCTAAAACAGTTAAAATTGTGGATCACAATTTATGTTGAGCTTATATTTCATTATAGTTCCAAAAAAATGCCGTTTAACATTACTGTAAGACCCTGAATATATGTTGTAGTGAATTCAGTTCAATATGCAGTGTTTTTTTACGCTGATTTACGTGATGTTATTCGTTTTTTGATTCAACTCTTTTTTTGCAGAATAATGCCCGAAATTGAACCGATTAATAAGCGCGTTATTGATTATTCAATTATCTCTGTAATGGCAGCAAATTTGTGCCAATTTTCAACCCTCAGATTGAGATAATTTGCCACTAGATCTCTGAAAAAGGTTTCAATCTCCTATTTTTACATTTTTGAACCATAACTCAAAAATTAATCCTTGTAACAACCTAAAAAAAAAAAAAAACGCCTAAAATGAAAACACTGCAAATTCATTCACACGGGTTGGTTATTCCTTGGAACAGACGCAAGGAGACTCATTTCTTCAACATGGGGAAAATGGGGGAAACAGTGGGTGTGGCGGGTCCCGGACCCATTTCAATTGATTCAGGGTACAAAATTTAGTGGATAATCTACCCCACACACCTAGGTACCAGAAATCTCAAAAAAACACTTTCGAAATGGGTAGATAGGCACCCATTTTGATCCATTACCTCATCCAGAGGGCACCAATCGTTCTGGGACCCTTTTCATTTAGTTCAGCGTCCAGAATTTAGTGGAAAATGATACCCCACATGCCTAGATCGCCAAAAATCTTGAAAATCCATTTTTGGATATACACATTTTGACCCCTACTCCACCTAAATGTTTTGATCGGGCTGAAAAGTTTTGAGGACCCACTAGAGCCAAGAACGGACCCCTGACCCAAATTTCTGATTTTTAGAAAATGTTTAACCACCATATCGGCGTGGGCGACGGAGGGCGTATGGCGGACGGACATTTGCTAATTTCGATCTAGACACCTTGAAACGTCCAAAAAAAAATTTTGGGCCGAATCGGAGTGATTGACTTTCTGTAATTTCGGTAATTATTCCGCAAAAATTGATCCGAATCAAGAAACGGATAGCATCACGTGAATCAGCGTTAAAAAACATTGAATATTTACCCCTTAGACCATTTTGGGGTTGCGCAACTTTGCAAGCTCGCTGAACCGGTTCGCGTGTTAACACTCCTATCGAGAGAAATTTAAAATTGAACAAAGCTGAATCTTAGAACGAGAAAACCGATGAATCTTATCATCAACTAGTCCACTCACTGTCTAAGTTGTGAGTTTCGCAGCCGCGGACTAACATCACCTTCAAGCTTCAGGGACCTTTGTAAGCTCGTCAATCGTCTTTCAAAAGAATCGGCAGTCCGATATTCCTCAGTTGAAGGGCACTTTTCTTTGGAACTCCTTCGGTGGACGACGAATTTTTCCAGCCCCTCAGTCTGAGAACTGACTGCATCGAATGGATCCAATAGAAATGATGAGCAGTATGCATGGAAAACCTGTAGGTTAGGACAAAAGTCATCGTATTTACTATGCAACTTCCACACAAAAATCAAACATTAGAAGTAATTAAATCAAGAAGCATATTATATAATTGCCTAAGTAAATATTCGCTTGAAGCTCTCGCCAAATTCGATTTTACACAATGGGTTACGAGTTCCATCCAATGTTAAAAATCCAAGCGAAACATTGCAAAAGCAAACAAGAAAATAATTTACATCGGGGGCATCTTTATGAGAATTAGAAGAACCAATTGAACGCGTTCAAACTTTGAATGAGCAAATCTGTTACAAGATAAATCGTGTTGAATTATGCCCCCCTCCCCCATCGATCCAATAAATTTGCAAATAAATGAATAAAATACAAATGATTGAATGAAATGAGCAGCAGTGCGCGATCAACACTAATATTTGGTTAACCTCTGGCGTAATTACATAGGTTGATTATTCAAGAAATAGCGAACTAAAACCAAAATGTCCGTCCTCCGACGGAGTGGTAGTAAAACATTTTCTTAAATTTTGGTCAGTGCTGTCTTTCCGGCCCTTGTTTGTCCTCAATTTGGTGTTCCAGAGAAGGTTCAATTTGGTTACACTAATCAAGAATTGAATAATTCCATGATTAAGAAATTAAAAAAAATGTGTGAATGGATTTGCAGGTTTTTTTTTTTTTTTTTTTTACAATTCGGATTATGCCCACACAAGGAGAAATATACGGTTCAATCAATTTCTCTGATTGAAATTTAGACCCTTAATGAGTGTATGCAGTTTTCAACTTTTCCTGACAAATCCATTTTCTTGTGAATCCTCATTATCATTGAAAAGGACTCAAAAACGAGTAGTACCAGATCACAAATACTGCAATATTGTGGACAGATAAATTAACCCTCATCTTCCTAGGTAAGGGAAAGAATAAAAAGCATGTAATCTAAACCTTCTCCTTCTATGTTTTCATGCAAAAAGTCAATCTCTCAATAGACAATTTTCTAAGATTTGAAATTTGGACCAGGGGTCTGTTCCCGGATTTAGTTGGTCCTCGAACCTTTTCAGCCCGATCGGACCAAATTTGGGCGGGGTAGGGGTCAAAATGTGTATTTCGGCCCTCTGGATGAGGTTATGAGTCAAAATGGGTACCTATTTACCCATTTCGAATGTATGTTTTTGAGATCTAGTACCTAGGCGTGTGGGGGATCATTTTCCACTAAATTTTGGACCCTGAATCGGTTGGAATGGGTCCGGGATCCGCCACACCCACTGTTTCCCCATTCTCACCCATGTTTTCTTAATCCTTCAAAAGAATTTTATGACGAAAAAAAAAACCTTAAATTACCAATTCTTGTATACCCACGGGTTGTAACTAGATGTTCATCTAGGCATCGTAGGGAATCGATCTCGTTATAGAGTTATACTTCACACAAACGCTAGTATTTGTCAATAAAACGAGTTTCCAGTTACGATCAACGCCAAAACACCTTTAAATCACCTGAACTTGCTTCAAGAATACTTCCAAAATTGGCATCCGAATGTCTCCTATGTAGAACAATTTCGGCATTTCGCTCGCAGCCTCTTTGTACGATTGGAACAGTGGAACCAAACAAAGCGTTGCGAAGTAGGAATATACACGTAAGTGACTTCCTTTCTCACGTTACTCCACGGTAAAGGGCCGAATCTCATGTGGAGTTGAGACAGACTTTTCTCTTTCTTGATTATTCTCTGTCAAAAAGGGTAATCACGTGAGAATTGATCTAATAATCCAGTGATTCAGATAAAAATTACCCAACATAAGTTACATTACTTTCATCTTATCGTCATTGTACTCGTCTCTTCAGGCGCAGCCGTTTGTTCACTGGGAAATGTTTCCACCACTGAAAATTGTCAAACCAATCAAAACTGTAGTCTTACCTACCTCAGAGGATAAATCAACAAACTGCTGCGTGGAACTAAGAAAAATACCTTTTTTCTTGCCCTTAAATACTGCTTAGCCGGTAGGTGCACCCATTTCTACGAGATAAGCTACTGTTACCAAAAAAACTCATTGGACCTTAATCGCCAGAAAATTATTTGACTGAGCTTAACCCGGTCGTAGTACCTAGAATTGTACCTGGGCTTAAAAATGGAATAACGTCAGAAAAAAATGGGGTAGTCGCCACATTTCACGGTGTCTTTTCTCTCCCTAGAATCAGACTTTAAAATGTCCACCGTCTCTCATTGTTATTAAATTATTTTAATTTTTTGCATAAAAAAAAAACGCTTCATTGTAGTGTGAGTTTTTAAAATTAAATATAAAGAAACTTTTCGTTCATTTTCAGAAGAATTCGGAGAATCATTCGCTTTTTTCTGTTGAGGGTTCGAAAAAATTCAATGGATTATTAAAATACTGAAAAAATATAAATATTTTAATACTATTCTCCTTTGAAATATGATAGGTAATAGAGAAAATACATTTTTTGCCATTTTCACGGTAAACTCAGCCCTACCGATGAGTTTGTCAACTTTTGGACTATAGCGCCCCTGTATTTCAAGACTTATAAATCGGAAATAGTGCCAATATCATAATTGGGCGCGCAGGCGCAGTTGATCTGTCTCCATGGCAACTTCGTATTCCTGACGTCATAGCGATTTCGAGATGGCTGTATATTCGCCATTTACCTTTCAACACCAGTATCTTCAAATCTCACTTAGTCTCAACTCGCTTCAAACTTTTGGTGAAATTAGCCCAATAACTTGATCATAAACGTTGAAATAATAGGTCGGAGCAGATATCCGTCTCACTTACCAGAAGCGGGGCTTTAGGTCTCCTCTTCGTCTTGCCTCCCTTTTTCAATTTCTTGGGTTTCTTGGACTCAGGATCATCCTTGGTGTCCGAGTCAGGTTCTGGTAGTCGCTTGAGCCTCTTGTACCTCTGGCTCAACCGGATGTTGATTTTCGTCCTCAATTCGCGTCTTCTGAAGGTTTCAGATTCTCTTCTTCTCCTCCCGCGCTCTTTCTTCTTTGTCAACATCCTCGACGTCGCCTTTTGACGGCTTCTTTTTAAGTTTTTTCTTTCTTTTCGATTCTTTCTTCTTTTTCTTTTCATCTTCTGCACTCGCCTCTGAATTGTCCTCGCGGTCAGAGGTCGTGGGCGAGGGTTCCTTTGGTCTGGGAACTTACGGAAAATAGTTAAAATCTTGAAACACCTTAATCTTGGTTGGAAAGTTGGATTGTTCATCTATAAGTTTCCACCTAGTTGAACGAACTCAGAACCCAGAAGCAGTTGATGACTCTATTGGGAGTGAAAAAAAAAAAAAAAAACTATTTTGCCCTTGAGCACGATTTTTATTTTTTTTTTATTTTTTACATGACACTTTTACATACCTTCATTTTATGTTACAGCTTCTGAGATCAATTCTACAGGTTGGTCCTCCTAAAACTGAGATGAGCTTAATAGCAAAAGGAAGAACGCTAAATATCCAACCTCCTTAAGATGAAATGAATTCTAAAATGGCCAACGTTCACGTTTATAAAATTTAAAAAGTTCTGGTTATTATAATTTCTAAATAAATCCATATCTAGCAGGGAAATTAAATTAGGAAATCACATTTCAAAGAGAGGGTACGATGCATTATCAAGTAAATTGAGGTTTTATCTTGTACGACGTTCATGGTCAGCTTTTATCTCGTTTTGCTTCGATTCCAAGTGGGTAAGTACAAATTTTGATCGAATCGTTCCGGATAAGTCCGCTCTTAGGTAACTCTTGGTCCACTGTTTTTGAATAAAACTCCGCTAATTTATTTGCTCCAAAACCATGCATCCTTAGATGGAGGAACGTGTCTAGCGTCTCAACTTTTATCTCGACGAATTCAGGGTTTTAAATCATCCACGAAGAGTCTTTTAGTGAACGTCTTTCATGCGGCATCGGGGCGGTACGAATTTTGTGATAAACCTGCTGCCATGGTGGAGTTACGACCAAAATTGTCCACGAATGATTGAGATCCGGGAATTCAAGACTGAGGGCCGTAGCTTTTTACAAACGTATAGCAACACCGGGCGTTGTCATAAAGTGATGAGGAGCCATCAAATATAGAAGAGCTTACCTTCCTTCCTCAAGTTACTTCTTTGTAAAAGGTTTTCGTGTATGTCGTGTGATAGACATAAAATACTCTCGGGGAGTTCTCAAGCCCTGCGAAGAGTCGGAAAAGTCGTTTTCTCGGCTCGTCCGTCGTGGCGTTGGAGCTATTCACGGCCAGAGTTTCGTCATCAAGCTGGTAATACCCCAAGACGCGGTCCATCACCCACCGCAGCCGAGGATCGCAGTTGATCAACGGCTTTTTCTCCTTCATCTTCGCCTTTCTTTTTGTTCGACGACCATGATGAGGAGACAACAACGGGAGATTCACTAACCCGACTCACTACTTTCAGACGAGCCGGTTTATCGTTGTTTTCATTATTGATAAACGACCGGGTTGCTAAGGGAGCAACCCTGAGGAAGGACGCGGTCGTTTTACAACGTTAAGCAACCCCTCGTCTCTCATCCCCTCTTTTCACGTTTACGTGGGGTTGGGCCACGAGTGATCTCTGACAGAAGAATGGCACTGGATGATGAGGTGCCAGATTTCTCACCAGTGTTCATATTACTTTGATTACGCTTCGGGGAATCCGCTATTTTAATAGGGCAAGTAAGCGTAATCAAAAGGCGTCGTTGTTGGTTCATTATTCTCTTAATAACAACGAAGAAGTGGGTTTTCAGCCCTCAAGAAAATAAGGTTTCAGTCGCATAAGTATTCCTACAACTAACTCGATTATATTCTATGAACTATTCTATGAATTCTATGAACTATTTCCTTTTTGTTGAAAAAAATGTTTATACCTAAGTCATTATTATATTGGCTTAGCTCACTTCCGTCGTGGGTAGTCTGAAAAATTCTGAACACTGAACTGTGTTAAACTTTACTTTTCATTCTGGACACAGACGACTCATGAGTTTCGGGTCATTTGTCAAACACTGTATAGGCTAGATAAACAATAATTTTTTCTGGACTTTTTTTCTTCCAAATTCCTAGGTACTGCTGTGGAGACCTCGAAGATGATGGTATACTTTCCCACAAGAGCCAGATGCTCCTAGATTATAGACCATTGTGGGTTCCCCCTCTGGTGGGTGAAATATAAGCTTCCAGCCCACTTCAGAAATGAGAAGGTGTGTTTGAAAGAAATCTACGTTTGAACACTCAGCAAGCGTCAATTTTCCGTGGTCTGAGGGACATCCCGCGAACGCTGGCTAGGCTGTCGATGACACTTCTTATGGGGTCGAAGGATTTGTGTTACTGATAATCTATTCAATTCATTTGCGTTTAGTCTTATGTTATCTTCTTGAGTGTATCGGTACGTAATAGGTACATCTGAGTTCGGAAACCCGACGACCAAAAATTTGTTCCGGTTGAAGTATTGCCGGTGAACATGATTGAACATTTGTCCTAGAACATTGGCGTCCAAAATTTAGTGGGAAATGATACCTCACATGCTCCCCCCTCAAGTCAAATATCTCGAAAACTAATTTTCAATATACCTGTTTTGACCCATACCATCTCCCAGTGGCATTTGGCCCGGGGCCCATCTCAATTGATTCAGCGTCAAATTTGGTGGAAAATGATACCCCACACGGCTTGCACCTAAAAACCCTACAAATCGAGTCTCTAAAACGACATTTTTACCCATACACTTCCTAAATTTGGGCCAACAATTTTCAAAAACCAACTAGAACAAGGAAGAGGTCCCCAACCACAATTTAAATTTTTTTAGAAAATTTCAAATGTGTATTTCGAAAAATGGATTTTCGAGATTTTTGGTGATCTAGGCGTGCAGGGTATCATTTTCGACTAAATTTTGAATGCTGAATCCAATGAGACGAATGCCACGCTAACCATCCCAGAACGATTGGAGCCCACCAGAAGAAATTATGATTCAAGATGGGTATCTATCTACCAGTTTCATAAGTGGGTTTTCGAGATTTCTGGTACCTAGGCGTGTGGGGTATCATTTTCCACTAAATGTTGGACGCTGAATCGATTGGAATGAGTCTCCAGGCTGCTGGTCCGAGGAATAACGAACCCATGTGAAGGAATTTGCAGCGTTTTGATTTTGGGCAATCGGAGAGATCAACATCTGGCATGAAAACAGGTTGATCTTTCATGGAATAGTAAACCAAAACCTACCACAAAATTGGTAGTTGTCACTCCAAATAAAAAAACATAAAATCTTCAAGGGTCAAGGATGATGTTTTCCTACGGTTCTTTGTGGTTCCTCCGTTAGGCGTACTGCGAGTGAAGCGAGTAAGTGTTAACTCCCCTCAGAAGCCTTATCTGATATTATTTGTTGGCCTAATTCAACCCTAAACGTTCACTTTGTCGTGGACACATTTCACATTACATCTTGCCATTGTCAGGCATTACAGATCGCGAACCTTTGCCGCGACACATTACAGTTGGGCACCCGGCCTGATGGGATCCTTTCTGCGGCGGCAATAAGGAAGTGGTGAAGCCTGGCGGGAGTCTCGCCGACTCTACGGTAGCTCGAAGGATGAAGGGGTGCGGGGACGTCGACGGGGGTGCCGGGAGGTGGTTTTAGGGGTTGCCAACTGGGCGAGGCGGGGGTCGGAAGACACCGAGGGGGCGGAAAAGCTTCGTAACCACCCTCAGTGTCCATCCACCACTCAAGCTATCAGCTTCGCCCCGCTGCTGAACTCAACTCACTACCACAATACGATCATCAATCATCCCGGCCTGATTACTTTGTCATAAGGTACATTCTATTTCATTTGTCTATGAACCACATGATTTGCCCAATCCGAGCTGATTTTTCCCCCTTCCAAATCCTTTCTGGTCATCCAATTTTAATAATTACCAACGAAATTTTATTGAAAAAATTAAATTTTACCTATTAATAAATTATTTAAATTTTCTGATACATACACTAAAAAATGTTTTATTTGCCTTACTGGTATTTAATACCAACAGGATCAATCAGATCTCACTCATAAATGCCACATTGGATCAAAAATTTCTTTCACCAATGTGGCATTTTTTTTTTTTTTTTTTTGAGCATGCTCATGACGATTGTTAACCATGCTCGTTTGCTCTATTAGCTTTAGCGATGAGAGAGATCGTGCTACTCACATCAAAAATCATCCTAATTAACGTACGTTCAGCTATGAACATCTGTCAGCGACAAATTTTAACGCCTCATAAAAAAATCGAACCATTGAACATTTAATATTAGAATATTTTGGCTCCTAAATTAGTTTTTAAAACTCCAACCAAAGCGCCTGTCATCAGTGAACCATTTATTGCCGGGAGAAGGGCATTTTGTCGTATTACACCGCCGCGTTCTATCTATCCGCAATGCACGATGAAGACATCTTTCTGAAGGTTGTTCAGCGTCAGGACATTCCGCTTATGTTTTAAATGTTCCAAGGAAGCAGTGCCGCTGCAGGTTAATCGAGCTTTTATGGGTGTGAACCAGTTCCATCAGATGAGAGTTTCTAATCGTGCAGTTTAACACATTACACTCACACTCGCTCAACGAGAAAAGCCGCTGGGTGAATTTCCGTTGTGATATAGTGCGATCGTAAATTCAACCCATTCTTATTCAACGAGTAGGTAAATGCATACGCAGATAAGTGTTTATAACTGAACCTGAATAATCCACATTCCGTCATGAGGGAATAATTCTCCATGTAATCTTGTGCATGGGGCTTTACTGCAGTTCTAGTTATTTCACATCCAACTATTGTAGGTACTCATAATCTCTGAATAATAATCCCCTGAATTCATGGTTGAAATCGATCTCCCTGATTTGCATTTTGCACGGAACGTTGACTTTTTGCAGTATGAGTTTTTCTAAAAATCTGCAACTTTTCTGCTCTCAAGCTCGACTTGGTCCTCGAAAGATTCCAGTCCAATCGCCCCAATCAGAGGCAGGTTACGTGTGAATATGTGTATTTCGTAAATGCGTTCCTACTTACTTTACCAGAAATTTTTCTGTCCATTTTTTCTTTTCTATAAAAAACCAACTTTGGAGACCTCGTATGTACGTTTTCCCTCTTGAGCGAGATCCATCTATGATGAAACGCTGGCATTAATGTGGATTGTTATAGCTGTTCAGATCGAGGCAAATTCGATAGAGACTTCTTCGAATAACTACGAGCGTTTTCTTGTTTCGAGATTCCCCGTCAATCCACTAGTAAAGTAGTAAGTAAAGTAAACAAGGATTTTCACCCTGGATTTTCGTCCGACTACCTTGGTCAGGTGTCGCGGACGTCGTCAGCCGTCCTCCAAAGAGGATCGTAAATTGATCTGACGATTTCGCTCGTGGCTACTTATTGCCTCACCCCCTTAAGTGAAGAGGACGAATATGAGGGTCAAGACAAACAATTAAGTTGCTCTAGCCAGGATTCGAACCCTGGCCACTCGGAGTACCACACCAATCCGTCTATTCCACTAGACTACCGAGCTCCCCCGTCAATCCACTACAAGTGGCAGCCGAAATAAACACGCTCATTTATCTTTTTTGCGGAAATTATCAGAAGATGAAAAACTCAATTGTGACACAATACAATAATATATAAGTACATTCTTTCTTTATTGTCTGCTTACTCAGAACTGAGGTCCGAACCCAAAAATTCTCGACCTAGTATTTTGCATAAAATACTTGTAACTAATAATATTAGTTATTGGTCGTATAAAACGCTATATAAACGTTGAAGAATCGGAATTCATTATTAATCATAATATCAGTTGAAGTCCTTTATATCATCAATATTAGTTCCTTTTGGTTGGTTATTCCTTGAATAATCAACCTATGTTTTCATGCAAAAGGTCAACCTCTCCGATTCGATCCGTCGCCGTCCGCCGTCCATTGTTCGCGCCGTTTTCGATAGTAGAAAATTTTCTAAAAATCTGAAATTTGGGTCAGGGGTCTGTTCCAGGCCTAGGACGGTCCTCGAAACTTTTCAGCGATTGGACCAAATTTGGGCGGGGTAGGGGTCAAAATGTGTGTTTTGAAAAATGGATTTCTCGAGATTTTGGGCGATCTAGGCGAGTAGGGTATCATTTTCCACTAAATTTTGGACGCTGAATCCATTGGAATGGGTCCAGGACCCCCCACACCCACTGCTTCCCCCATTCGAGTAATAACCAACCCGTGTGTAATAATTTGCAGAGTTTTTCATATATTTTGTTACAACAACTGCTACTAATAACAAAAAAATCTCCAATATTATCAGTAACCACAACCCACAAGAGTTGATCAAATTATCTGTGGAGAAAAGTCTCTTGTAGTTTTATGTCACTGGTTTTCAGCATTATGGAAGATATATATTTGAAGAATTTCTTTGAGGATTTCTTACTACGAGACCCTAGTAATTAGGGTATTAATTTTATTTTATGAACCTAATATTTTGTTGTCAATATTTGGTTGTCCAATCTAACCTCATTGCTGACAGCAAACTAATATTGGTAGAACCAATTGTCAATTTCCTTTTATATACGAACTTGTGAAACGTGGTGCAACGTACAATTATGTACGAGTGGTATGCGGACCTATAGAGTTGTTAAATTTTCAAATATTATTAGGGTATTTTGCAATAAGGTCACTTCACTACTGCGGATAAAACTGATACGTTGATGGTAGATGCAGATATGAGTGAAATTGGCCGCACGAATCGGTCATGCATGAGTGGGTTAACCTTTAGACCTGACTTCACTCTGACCCTCATCAAGTTTGCTGGGTTATAATTAGCAGTGGGTGACCACCTGCCCGCGTATATCCGTTCCAACTAAGATTAGAAAAAGTCAAAATAGTTCCCACAATAGGCAACAAATGTGAAACAGGCTGCACGGGTTCGAGCATCCTCACAGGTTCAGCACTACTAGGTAATTTATTGCTATCAACCATTGAACGTAACTTCATTGACTGATCATACACACACCATACAAAATAACTCAAAAAAGGTCAAATCTATTTATTTAGTCGTTATAGCAGTTAAGTTAAAGTTCCCTCGCCATTTGAATGTCCCACACCGATAAGAGGTAGGAATGTTGAAGAGTTTGGCCCAAAAATGTCCAAAAGATAATGAGAGCCCTCAAAAGGGCTAGTTTTCCGAGTGTCAGATCCACAATTGGTCGATAGCGGATCCGGCGTCAATTTTCCGCACC
This sequence comes from Cyrtorhinus lividipennis, assembly GCA_019603395.1. Classification (NCBI taxonomy): domain Eukaryota; kingdom Metazoa; phylum Arthropoda; class Insecta; order Hemiptera; family Miridae; genus Cyrtorhinus; species Cyrtorhinus lividipennis. Next base: position 2,746,070 of record CM034002.1, on the reverse strand, counting down.
TACTTCCGATACGCTGATACTGCACCTGTCAGTCGACCTCTTGTTATCCGGATCCTCCCCCTCTCGCGGCCCCCTTATCATTCGGCTCGTTTCACGTCCAAAAAAAGGCCTCGAACGGGAATAGATGGAGGCCATGGTGGCCAGCATGAGAGGTATTATAGGCCGTGACTGTGGGAATCACGGAGTGCGTACGAGCAACACAATTGACATGACGAACTGACCCAATATCAGTTCCTCGCGTCCGAGGGAAAAGTTAGTCAACTCTGTATGATAAAGGACCTCGGTATTATAATTTTACTCAAAACATTGCGCACATCTAGGGTTCCTCAATTCAAGAAAAAAGGCAGGAAGTTGACAATGGATCTTCCATCGATTCTGCGTCCGAAGTTTAGTTAAAACTGACACCTGAAGGCTCAGGCCCCACATCCGCAGTCTCATTTTTCTTGGCTTTATCGTTTTACTGGGGCTTTTCCGAGTATCCTAGACTCCAGTGATCGTAATCCTCCTTGGACACTGAATATCACCAATACGTTTGTTCAGTGCAGTAACTAAGCTCATTGAGCAAAGGATTTACTTCTTTCACACTCATCCTGAGGAGGAAAACGTTCTGCCCAGTAGATACTCTTGTGTGAAGAAATAGGTTGGGGTGTAGGAGGTCCTATTCTTGATAACAAAAGATATCAACTCCTTGCTGAGCCGAAGGAAGAAAACTATACCTGCCGAATGGATATAGATCCGCTTATCATGATTGGGTCGGAGTCTTAACACTGGAATTTGGTGTCATTAGATCCGTTTCTCTTTTAGATAACAATTCAATGGTGAATTTAAAAAAAAGTTGGAAATGAATACATATAATATGCGTACAATTATAGATGGAAAACGATATTTTGGATGACTGCTGAACGAAGATACCGTGAGTTCTCTAGAGTCAGTGAACCCAAACAGTACCTGGAGGTATTCGAGATTGTAGAGTGAGCAGAGGAGAAGACTCGTGGCTCAAATCTCCGGTTGTAGATAAATGAAGACGTTCAATCTAACGTTCATTCCTCTGATTCTACCCAGGACCGCGAAATTGAAGGTGTGGCGACGTTCAGTTTTTTGTCGCTCTTACGCTCGAGGGTGTACGTTATAAAAGATAATGAAGAGGAAAACAAGAAACGTCTATATGAATTCAAAGCCCGAGAAAATGTGTGGAATGAAAAGCTTCTCCAGCAATTTTTCGATCAGTCTTTTTCACTTATGAACGATCCTGACGAGGCTACGCACTTGTAAAAACTCACACGACACTTCATTCGACTCACCAGTACAGTAACTCAAAGGGCGACGAGGAGAAAATTGCGTGCATTTGAGGTTGGGATGGATGAGCTAGATCGACTCAACAAGTCACACGAGCTGGTTAATGTTGTTATTGGTAGATGTTTCTAAACGTCAAAGCGTCTGAGCGTTAACCATTAGTTATAATATTGTCTTATTTATATTTCCAAATAAAAGCAACAAATACCAGCGAACGGTTAAAGTGGGTCATTACCACGCTGCGGGAGGCAAAAAGCCTTTTTCATTTAAATTGCTATTTTGTCTCAGTCCAATCCTACATACTAAAAGTGGACTTTTTCAATTCATGATTGAGTGAGTACGTATTATGTCACTGAGATCAAATGTTCTTTTCTGGGTTAACACTTCACGTGGATTATAAGGAAGGCCAATTTGGATATCGGTTGACCACTTTAAAAATTTACGGTTAAATATCTAATTTTATGGTTAGCAACTGTTATTTTTATTTCCTTCCGCTCTGATTTCAAGTAATGGCAGATTACTTCCTCCTCGGTTGTTTTAATAAAATTTTTGGTTGAAATAATTTTTTTATAATTTCAATAAAGGTTTCTTTTCACGGTTGCTCAGTTTTCCCGGTTATACAGGCTTCTACCAAGATGGAATATTTTTTCTTAGTGCAATACGGATTCGATATCAGAATCAACGGCAATTTCCTTCCATTACTTGGCGTGACTAGTATGTGTACTACAGTTCTGTACCATTTCAATACTAAGCACGAATCGCAGCGTTACTATGTTCGGGCAGAGTAAGATAATCAAACAACACGGCTGATAAGAAATATACACCGGAAGGGGATGAAAGGCGTTCTTTGAGAGGACCCCGTGTATACTTTTCGAACCCGCAACACAATAGTTCTCCGAGCTCTTTCGCAAATGTGTGGCGGAGACCTCGCTCGAGTGTAAGGATAAATTTATTGTCTTTGATGTGGGCGAAATACCTACATTGAGTCGAGCAACCGAATGTTTGCCAATGCTTGTAGTGAGCAGAGAATACCACCGCACACGACGGAGTTTGTGTATATGCGACTGAGAACTTGGCAAATGCCGCATGTGTGTGGTCGCCTTTAAGTTGTGTGATTAATTCTAAAAAGACGTCGAAGTGGCCATTCCCTTTGTAAGCGTCCTCAAGGTTTCAAGAGGCTCGATCCTGTATTCTATGGGACCACTTCAACTCAGCTGCACTCATCACGACTCCCTTTTGATAGTTGGAAAGTAGACCGAGGCGATCAAGTTGATATCCAATTAACCACCTTGAGCGCAAATACATTTTTTATCATTGTGCGACTGGAAAACTTGACTATGGAAAACTATCAGATTTTTAATGGAAAAAGGGACTGTTTTAATCGGAGACGTTCATCAACTTCCAAGGTCCCGTCGTCAGCTTTTCTGCAGTGCTCCCTCTCTTATCGCTTACCCAATGAACAGAAAATGACTTGAGTCAATGAGTTTTTCAACGGCTAGAAGGAGAAACATTATTAATTAATTGGCCTGTCGAGATTAGTTCGGAATCATGTTGTAACAACAGTTCACTTCGGAGTAAGTTGCGCTTCAGCCCATCGTTATCGCAAATGAAAAACTCGAGACCAGTCGTTATGAATTAATTTTCACCACCCAAGAGAGTAATGGCTCTATTTTTCCTCCTGCATAGAAAGGGACGAAGGATTAAAAACTCGTTAGTTAAGATTTCCAGTTGGCTTTAATTGTGAAAAAGACGGGTTTAACATTTCACAACGCAAGCAGACCTTGGAGTAAGGGGGAAGTGCGTGGAGGAAAGGGAGAGGGGTGTAAACTCTTTTTTAATCATCTCTTTATTTTTCGGTTCGTAGAGTTCCCCAAGTTGAATTATCCGTCCTTTTATGCCTTGCAGTTCCTACAGTGTCTCCGGACGTCCGTGTTCGCTCCCCTCTCTCCTAGTTGTCACCAAACGCACACTGACTGCCCACCGCACTTTCAGCACAGAAATGTGAAATCCAAAACTTTTTTTTTACGAGAAATGTTGATGTTTTCCCCATTTTAGGGATAGAATATGTCGTTTTATCGTGTGGTACTCCACAGGGTGGTCACACTTGGGAACCACTAACAATCAGGACAGATTGTAGGTACAACTATATCAGCTAACTATTTCAGTATTATTTACTATTTATTTTTGGAAATTTCTTCATTCCCTAAAAATTCAACCTATATTTTATGCCAGAGGTCAACCTTACCGATTTACCCCAAAATTTGGCAGTTTCATGATGTCTAGATCAAAATCACAAGGGTTGGTTGTTCCTCGGACAATGAGCATGGGGAAAATGGGGAAGACAGTTAGTGTCGAGTATCCCGGACTCATTTTAATCAATACAGGCATCCAAAATTCCTACACCGCCAAAAATCCCGAAAATATATTCTTCAAAAAGCATATTTTCACCCATGCTCTCCTCAAATTTGGTCCAACCGGGCTGAAAAGTTTCGAGGACCAACTAGAGCTGGAAAGAGGCACTGACGAAAATTACAGGTTTTCAGAAAAAGTTCTACTACCGAAAAAGGCTTTGACGGCGTACGTTGGACGGGAATTATTTGTTTATTTTGATGTAGACACCTTGAAACGCCCAGAAATTTTTTGGGGCAAATCGAAGAGGTTGACTTCATGTATGAAAACGTAGGTTGATTATTCAAGGAATAACCAACGAAAACTGAATGTCCGTCCACCCTGCGTCAACGCAGTAAGTAGTAGTAATGATTTTATAAAAATGTTGACATTTTTGTTGGGTAATATGGTTTCAGTTTGTTTTAATATTCAGCTTGATCGCCCCAAATGTGCATAGGATTTGTGTAAAAGCGTGTTTTTTGGAAATTTGGTGGAATGGATTTTGGCACCTACCTATTTATTTTGCAAGAGGGTTTTTTGAGATTTTGCATAACTAGCTGTGTGGGATATCATTTCCCACTAAATTCGAGACGCTGAATCGATTAGAATGTGTTCTGGTTACTCCCCTTTCTTCTCCATACTCTCGCTGTATGGAATGATAAGCCAGGGTGAATCGAGTCTTGACGATACTCACGGGGGGGTGATAACCGCTCCGGGGCGCGTTTAAATCGATTTAGTCAGCAGAAATTAATGGAAAACGATACTTAACGCGCCTAGGTTCCAAAATGTTAAAAAAAAAAATATGTTCAAAATATCATTATTTTCATCCATACCATGCCTCCGTTTGATAATTTGGCTGAAAATGATTTAGGCTGAATCAGGACTCGATCGGAGGCACGACATATCGGATTTGGAATAAGAGTATTTTGAGTCATCAGTTGTGGGAGTTTTTCATTTTTTATTTTGCTTAGGAAAATACAAGGTTACGAGGACCTATTATATCCTAATAATGACAATAATGAAGCTTACGGTATTCATGTACTGCAAGAACAATCGATTGATTGTTGAAACCTGCCTTATCGGTTTTTGGTGCCTGCTTGAGATCGAGACCGAAGTTTATTAATACGTACTCAAGTGCATTCCGAAGAAGGGACGAGACTTTTTAAGCCGACTCAGGGCGTTTATTTTGCCCAACTGCATCCGTTCGGGGTCTTCGTATAAAGATGAAATGTGTCGGCTTGTGGAATTTTCAATTATAATTACAATTATGAGTCCACGTCTTTCCAACCTATTCACCATTTAAACATTCACCCTCTCCGGTTGGTCCTTTCTAAATTACTCGTGGAAGTACATTACGGACCCTTGTTTCCACGCTGTTAGTCAGACAATCTCTTCTCTCATTTTATATTCAAATTTCAACGCTTTATAATAAAATGTCCAGAAAAAAAGGTGGAAGTGGGGCTCGCTTGAATCCGCACATACCGTGAACAAACGGCACTGGAGCCCTTTATTCCAGTGGAATTCATCTTATTAACATTCTCCTCTTTCGTTGTTTCAGGTTTGTGTTCGAATCTGCGTTCCTCGTCATTGTGAACCGTGTAAGGTAGGACTGCTGTTGTTTACGGTTTTTCTTTCTTGTGGTTCACAAAGAGATAATATTATCTTTACTTCCACCGTGACCCAAGGCTGTCGTTCCACAACTCTTGAATGTTATGTCGCGGAAAAATCAAGGGTGAAACTCCCTGTAAATTGAAATTCCGGGTATCAACGTGAGTTTGACGGGAGCTGTGTTCGCGGATAATCATTTTCCACAAAAGTAAACTGTTCACAAAATTTTGATTTGGTTCTTATTCCGAGAATACGATTCAATTCTGTTTCCGGCCGTAACGTCACGTTGATTGGACTGTATAGCAAGGAACACTTTTTCAAGTTTGTTAAAAAATTTGATGGTTGACGGACAATATCTCTTCGTGAAGGTTATCCTAAAATGTATGACAACACGATTTCCACGTAGAGAGTCTCAAATTGACGTGGATGCTGTTAATTTGGTTTTGTTCGTCGAAAACTGAATATAGTCGAAACAAAAGAATGTTTTATGAAAAACTTTTGGTGGACATCAGAAAGAGAATTAATTTCACCTGGAGGCACACTTAGGGTCTGGTTTCAACGTACACTGTTTGGGCAGATGGTAGGAAAAGGCCACATTCCAGGTCATCTTGACAAGAGTTGTCCCGGGAAAAGTACTGTGAAGAGAAAAATCGACAAGTTCGCCCCATTCGTGGGGTGGAAATGAGTTTTCAACGTGGAACCGTCGCTCGAGTGTAAGGGCGTCATGGAATTAGCTGTATAGAGCTGTCCGGTCTTTTGCTTACGGCGGTGAAAACCTGGGAAGTTGACGACAGAAGATGAAAGGACGAAGTGGAATAATAGCGGGGGAGGTGGTAACTCGTGAGAGGTGTGAAGGAAAGTTGTGGAAAGCTACCGGGAAGTTTTACGACTGCGATGCGATCTTTTACGAAAACTTTGTACGTAACGTGGACTTACCAGAGAACCAAGTGGGAAAACGTGGAGAGGTGGGAAAGTGGTGGTGGTTGGTGGACGGGGGTGAAGGAAAACGATTCCACGCGATCAGTGACACGAGGGAGGAGGAAACGAGTTGGGAGCGAGGTCATCCGATAAGAAGAGTACAGGATACAGTATGCAAATCATGTTGCATGCGTGGGGGATGAAAAATTGTCAAGTGTATGCTGACGTGCGTGGAGAAAACCGTATATCTGAGCCACTTGATAAAAATGAATACCAAGTTGAGGGAGGAGCAACTTTTCAACGAAGTACATCCACCACAATGGGTCTGTAGCGCTATAGTTGCACCTACCAACATCCATTTTTCGAGAATCCGATCTGTTTTTTGAGAGCTACATATAATAATGTTCTTCAAGAGAGTCCACTTTGATTCGACTCAAATGTGAAACGTCACTCAATTGGACCTACCACTCAATGGCACTTCTGTTTTATATGAAAGAATATTTTTCCGATGTCAATAAATATGGGTCAGTGAATTCCTTCATAGGTATCATAAACGAAACAAAACATTCAATACGGAATACGCGTGGGTAGCCACGTACCTGCGACGACTCACGTCCGCGTGTCAATCAATCCACTCTATCATTCGCATTGAACTGTCAGCTCTGACAAAATTTTCTCCTGGCGTTCGCCCCCATTTCCCCAATTTTTCGCGATCCCTAAACTAGCTCGAAGAATAAATTGCGCTTTGGTGCCCTCGGTTGAAATTCCCGCTGTTACAAACGCGCTGATTCCTCTTTACTTTTAGCACTCGAATTGTCAATAAGTGCTATCAACTTCTGTGCGTGTTTTATCTGAGTTTATCAAAGGTCGAAATTCTGATTATCAAAGAGGCGGACTATTATTGTTCGCAATTTTAAATATTTTATCCAATCCCCTATTTAAAAATCATCTTCTCATTTCATAAGCATAACCTAATTTATATTGATTACGAGAACTGAACGCCGAAAATTATTCCACAATAGCTTATGTTATTTTATTTAGTACATCATATGCGTACTAGCTAACAGAATATGCAAGCAAAAGAACCAAATGGCGCCACACCTACGGGTAAACCCAGCATGGAGGACATCCTCACTCAGGCCTACATATATAGGCCAGGGAAATGCCCATGGAAGACACTAGAGTCATGGAATAAGGGAGGATTTCCCATTCTCCCAACGTACGGATAGTCCCAACGTCCCTAGTACATGAAACTTAGTTCGCATTTCTGTCTTTTGAAACTCCCAGAGACGTCAACCCGAACACTGCTTTTGAATTTGTTGTGACCTCTACGGTATTTCCCTCAAACAAGGGAATGTGCGTTCCAATTTAGTAATCGCCCACCTTTTCCAATATTCAAACACAACATTGGCGTAGGTTTTCGCGTTCCCTTTCCAAAGTAGATCTAATGCGTGTATTATTCAAGCGTGAGTCACATTTTCGCCCACTCATGTAGCGTTTTAGACCCCTGCCGCTGGGAATCTTTCTACAGAAAGTCTCATCGTGGAGGTTGACATCAATGTCATCGTAAAGGGACAAGTTTTACGGATATTCCGAACATTCTCAGCTCGCAAAATGGTTAAGAGGTTTCTCGGCTTTTCGAGACTCGCATCGACCCTTCGCCAAGGGAGGCGTTTCTCTCCTTCCGAAATAATGTTTTTGAAAGTTGCTAATGATGTAGCGTAAACACGTGAGAGTGCGAAATAAAATACTCGGGAGTCGAAGGGAATTTTAGGGCCCCTCTGGAAAGTCTGAAGCAGATTTCCATGTTTTCACGGTGTTGTCTTGAGCTCACGCCGCTCAGTAGGTAAATTTCAGTTACGCGAGAGAATATGCTCGCCGTCTAAACAAGTCATTACCGTCTTGTACTCAGCTCAGAAAGGCCCCGCGTTGTTTGGTGGTTAGGGAAATGCTTACTGATCATCCAGCCATTGAATTTGAACAAAGCAACTACCGACGTTGACTGATGAGTGTTTCGATATACAATTGCAATCAGACTATGAGTGGGTTCGATTCGGGCTTGAGTATATCCATTATAGCTCAGGAATTATTTAACAGAAAGGTTACCTAATTAAGAAGAAATTGTTTACAAAAAATAATTGTTCTGGAAATGCAGGTTGCCCCACGAGTGGTCCCCTCCTTCCAAGGTCGTCCATACGGGAGTAAACAATAATTTTGTATTAATCTTCATATATTTTTTTAACGATCTCAAATATCATATTTGCGCACCCCGCGCGACTGTGCAACGTTCTTATTTTGAATTGGAACCCCAATTATTTATCGCAGGTACGGATTCTACCCGAAATTCCATGGAAATTTGATCCCTGAACCTATTTTTTGATTGCGCGCAACCGGTTCAGCGAGTACGCAAAGTTGCGCAACCCCCACAAAATGCCAAATAGTAGATGATGATAAACATTAGTGTATGGCACATGAAATTTCATTGTTTTTCAACGCTGATTCACAGGATGTTATCCGCTTCTTGACTCGACCTGCCTGGGAATATAATATCTTTCATCAGTTTCTTTGAAATAAATGGCTGCTTTTGATGGATGCATATCATTCAACCTGTTAAAGAAATTGTGGATATATTTTTTAATCAAGTGTATATATTGTACCCATCCCTCTTCGCTAAAGTACCTACAGAGTTCAACCTATTTTGGCCGACCGTTCAGATTTTCGCTCGGAGGCACGATAGTGAAATAGTGCCCTCTTTCCTCGGCCAAGCTCGAAAACGGCCTAACTAGGTTATTTATTCGTGGAAGGTTTTAGGGATGAACGAAAATTATACATGGAGTCGAGAGAAACAAGAGAGTCAGCCAAGATGCAGCAGTCCCGACCCTCTTCTCGCTTCGGGTCTGTTATTCACTTCCCTATGCCTCCCAAACTTGCCTGAGTTAACAATCCTAACTTTTAATTGGTTTTTTCCGAGTTTTCTTCTGTAAACGATTTCTCTTCTTGTGGAAAATTGAGAACTCTGAGTAGGAAAAATCCTTATTCAACCCTCAGGTTGAGTTAGGTACCAACCTACTCAAAGAGCAACACACTCGGTATCGAACTTCTCATTTCCGAATGGGTGAATTTCCAACCGAGATTTTCCAACCAATTCCCCTGAATCATTCGATGAATGTGTCCGTGAAAGTTTCGTTTTGTATTGAATAGCATATAATCACCAGGGCTTTCGTTGTGCACTTCTCTTTTGAATTTTACTTTGCCGTAATAATACTCCGATACCGGGGCTGACTGACCAGTTGAATGTTTTGATAAAACCAGCCTTGATTTGCACCATCCGCGAATTTCAGCAGAATCGTAAAATAAGCTGTAGTTACCAGGTTTATGGGTCTGCATTTCAGGTTCTCCCTGTCAATCAAATATAAACGTCTCAGTCAATACCAAACAATTAGGCAAGTGCATGTGCGACAATACAGAGGGAGGTTTCAATAAACCAGCGGGATGATCCCATTCAAAACCTCGATGGTTCATATGGTTTTTTAACGGGCTCGTACGAAGTATGTGTAGGTTTGACTCCAACAACTAGAACAATGTTCCATTGATGAATTCCTATTAAAAATTATCATTCTACATCGGTTCGACACTGTCACTCAACGTCAACATGCAATTTACTGGATGGTAGAGGTTACGAGATTTTGGTTCATTATTCCGTGAACCACAAACCCTTGGTCCGAAAAACTAAAAAATTCGAGATTTTGTGTTTCAAGAGATCGAAATTCAAAATAGAATTGTCCATCCGGCATTTTCGGTTGCAGGAATTTCTCTAAAAATCAGTCATCGTAATGGGATTCCCTTCTGGTTGGTCCCCGAAACTCTTTTCATTCCTACAAAAGTATCTTATATTGTATTGAAAAGATAAATGGAACAAATGAATGAAACAAAAAAATAAAATAAATTGGTTGGTCATTTCTAGGACTAGGAACATGGAGTGGAAGCATAAGGGGAGGATAAATTAGCCCCACGCGCCAAAATCGTCGAAAATATCGAGCATGGGGAAAATGGGGGAAACAGTGGATGTGGCGGATACCGGACCCATTCTAGTCGATTCAACGCCCAAAAATTAGTGGAAAATGATATTGCACACGCCTAGGTACCAGAAATCTCGAACACACACGTTTGAAATAGGTAGATAGACATCCATTTTGACTCTTAACCTCTTCCAGTTGGTTCCAATCGTTCTGGGCCCGTCCCATCAGATTCAACGTCCAAAATTTAGTCGAAAATAGTACCCCACACGCCTAGATCGCCTAAAATCTCAAAAATACATTTGTATTTGAAAAGTTTTGAGGACCAACCAGAGCCAGAAATGGGTGCCTGACCACCCTGGACACTGGATCGACTAAGATGGGTTTTATCCTGATTACCGCAAACGGTATAGGACTACCATGTACAATGAACCAAATTAGAATAATCGTGGATTGAATTGACGCAAATTATTTCTGAAGCATATATAATTTCCGAATGAGGAGTTTTAATTTTTAACACCAATTCATGACGAGGATTAGAATTCGTCCGACGATTTGATGATCGTTATTTACAAATTAGTGGAATAAATAATTTAATAAATAAACAAAATTAAATAAAATAAATAAAAATATAACAAAAGGAATAAAATTAATTTGAAGTACTATTAAAATAAAATGAAATAAAAATTAAATTAAATTTAAATTCCCATAATAATTCATCCACAAATTGATGACATTACGTATTCTGGTAGGACACAACCTCATGAAACTCCGTGACAGTCCTCCCCTTTGTTTGTAGCGGCATACAATTTGTTGTTGTTGTAGAGTTTATACTGCCCTATGTAGGGGTCACAATTTGCTTTGTGACTCTTCCGTTCTGTGTAATTTTTCCTTTACGAGTCCGGAGCGAGGGAACCAATAGTTGAAAACTCTTCAACCGTTTGAGCCTCGGTTTGAGAGATGAAACCGTCCCAGACTGTATGTAGACAGGGAACGGTAGAGGATGCTGTTATTCGATATCTGTGCATAAAAAAAAATAAAATAAATAAAAAAAAAGGGACGACGAGAGGATTCTCGGAAAAGAAGGATTCTACGTTTGACGCTGTGAGGGTAATGCACTTCAAACCTGTTTGTAAGCTGGTAGCGGGACCAAAGGGAAGTCAATAACTTGTCAGGTGGATATTGTATTACCCCCACTTGTCATCCTAATAATTAAATGAAACATTTCGAAAAAGTATCAGTAACCCGTTTCTCCACCCGAAACCAATTACTTTTTTTCTCCTTGAGGCAGCTGCTTTACACAGTGAAGCGGCAGAACAAGGAACTGACCACGGCAAATGTTGGAGTAGTTTTGGAGGGCCAAATTTATCGCTCCTTTTTGACCCACCGTCATCGACCGGGTGCCATATCCTCGGGACGGGCAGAGTGAAGATTTCTCGTCTGGTTCTCACGTTGAGAGCGGGTGCGCTTTGACTGACAAATGTAGAACACCAATTATCATGAGTGGTTCGGCACTCAGACTTCCCGTCCCATTCAGCTGCACCACTGGTTATAAGGGGCGATGGTGAGGCTGTTTCCCTTATCTTCCTTCCTCGTACAAATCTGAATTAAGTTAAATGTCGAGGATTTCTACTCCTCGGCGCATTTCGTGATCTTCAAACGATGATGGTAATTCCGCTCAGACCACGAAATCGAGCAAATTACTTCTGAATATTTTAACGTTTCCGTGAGTTTTATATCCGGCAATCATTTCTTGCAAGCGTTTAAACTACTTGGGGAACTAAACGTATGATATGGTTGATAATGTACACCATAATGTGGAGTAACTCACATTCCTCGGAATTATTTTCAATTTTTGACGGCGGTTGGATAAATAAAGGCACAACCAATCATGGACTAGAACTAGATCAACCTCGTAGAATAATTTTCTTAAATCAATTTTCCAGTTTGCTCTCCGCTCACCTCGTATAAACCAATAATTATGCGTAATGAGGATGTCATATCTGGGAGCACTTTCTCATTAGGGAAATCTGTCTAACATCGACTTCACTGTGTGGACGTGAACAAGCATATTCGTCAGTGTGAAACATGTTTTTACGCCGTCACCACGCAGTGTGCGTTCTAACAGAAGGAAATGGACGTGCCGGGAACCTATGCCACCTATTCCATGCTGAGGATTCAGTGAACTGCCATTAAAGAGCTTATCTCGGAGGAAATGTAGCTTCCTTTTTCACGGCATAGTTAATTTAGATTCTATCACCGTACCAAAGGAATTTATAGCCGCTCCCGTGAGACGAGATGGGGCGGTGTCCTCTCATCTCCTCTCTTACTTCCGAGTCTTTCCTGATGTTACCTTATTTCTCCCACTTTCCGTGCACTTTTGACTTCCATTGTGCTCGGTCGCCGTCTGCATTGCCATCTTAAGATTAAAGATGATCTCGCGGGACAAAAGATAAAGTTCAATAGCTGCTCTTCGAATCACGAAATTAATCAGTTTATTCATCAAACGAAACCTGTTCACTCTCGAGCCTCTAGAGGCAACGTCTCCGGGCTGTTTGATCTCCGTCGAATAATTTATTCTTTTCTCAGCCGACATTATGAATCTTCCCGACCAGCTTCCTCCGTTCTTGGTAAATAAAATCAATTCCGCCTTCAACGTCTCCTCTGTTTCTTTAGGTATATATACCGGAGACGAAACAACGGACCTCAGGAATACAACTAACTTTAATCTAGATTCAATCTAATTTAATCCAAATCCTTGAGAGGCGAGACAACGGCTCCCCTTCCCACCAGGAAAATCGGTGGAAGTGAAAAGCGAACCCTTGGTCTTATCACGTTGTAGACTTTCCCCTCCTCGGCCTTTCCTTTCCGAGGACTTCCTCCTATTCCTTTTAGTAATTGCTTTATCTTTAACTGAATCAGTCAACCGAAAAGTTGGTGGTTTTCCGCAGAGAAAAGTTTTAGGAATCACTTGGTAACAGTAATGAGCTAATATTATGAAGGGAGGATTGATTGACTGGGCTATCATTAGAAGGCTGTGATCCGATTTTCTATCTTTCAGTTAAGCAGTGAGCGCATAGGAAACATCTAGATCTTCGTGTCATGAGGATTATAATTATGATATGAAAGCATTCCCTTAAGAGACCGCAGCACCTATGGCGGTTGAGGAAACTATATACCTCCGATGTTGCAACAAACTGATCGAAAATTTTAATTGGTGTGCACATGGAATAAACCTTTATAAATAAATTATTGCTCAAAATACAGAAATCAAGGATCAACGCTAGGAGTTTGCTCTGGCAGTCCCTTCGCACCATAGTTTTCTCGGGGATTTGCTTCCACAAAGTACTGACTTTAATTTTATTTTCTTGTCGTGAAGTTGGCATACAACCTCTATATAGCGTGCCAAGAGCTGATGAAATGGCATAACTACAAGAATAGAAGAGAGCGATGGCAGTTTTGGTGGAAAAGCCTACAGCCTGCTGCATGTTTTACGTTAATTCTTCTTCGAGGGAACGATATTTAGTCATGCTTATTGTTTTTAGCGGCACTTCTCATAGAATTATTGTCTTTTATGAGCATTACCTCAAAAACCGCAGATTTTCGATAAAAGAGAGGTTTCCTTAGTAAGAATCGTTTCGTGATGGGCTTGCTGTAAGTTGTGACGTTAGGCCTCATGATACTTCATCATAATGTGTGATAATTGAGTCTGCACACTCCAATGCTTACCCATTTTTTTTCATTTGAGAGAAAGATTCATAGAGATTAGAATACGTTTACGGTGAAACTTTTGAGGATCGGATTTCGACTATCGAAATCCGTGTAACTTTCTTCTATAGTGTATAATTTCCAGACACTATACTATCCTGAAGGTGTTGAATGAATTTTTTCATTTCCGCATTGGCAGAGCTGGGTAGCATGTGCTCCACGCGTGAATTCTAATCTACCTATATGCTGACGTTGGCCGCCCCAGGTGGTGGTTACTGTTCGACCGCGGTCGGTATTTTTCAGCCAACTTTCTCGCAGTTAAAGTGACTGAATATACGAAGTAAAGGATTGATTCCAGTCCAATATTATGGTTTTTATATGACCTAGAAATCGGTACATGTTCATGCCTAACCAACATACACTCCTTAGTAGTAGCTGTACAGGACTAGATTTCCTCCGAGAACCTCCCAAGATTCCGAAGCCTTAATGTCCGATGTGGAATTGGCGAATTCGCTTAGTTGTCTACGGGATTGAGTGAAGTGCGGCATTTCCTCATTTAGTTCGTTACCTTAGAATGTTGTTACCTCAAGCTTCGAACAACGAACGAAATTTTACACCGCGAGTCTTCTCTTAGGTGACGACGGTGGTAGCAAGAGAAATTAGGTGGCTGCCGATGGGAGGGGGTGATTGGGCTATGAGGGGAGTTCGAGAGCCCCACTCCATCCTCCTTTCCGGCGATTGTTTATGCAATGAATAATAACCAATGGAAACTTCATCAACCACTTGTTAACACAAACACCGAATACATTAGTTGCCACTCGGAAATCCTCGCCGTCATGTTTGTTGACAACTATTTCCACCGTCGCGGTGCTTGCCAGTCATTTAATATTGAAGTTGTTTGACGCCTCCCAAGTAATGCATTGAAGATGAGGCAGGTATTGTGGATAAGTCGTCCAACCTTCTTGCTTCGCTGAACATTTTCCCGAATCCTTTCCCTCTCGTCTTCATCCACTTGGAAAAAGGTCTTGCTCCTTACAATATTTCTACACCCTTCGGAAATTTTTCTTCTCGCTTTGTGGAGTGATAACTTACTGCTGATCGACTTATTTCTCAAGATGCTTTTTCCGCCCGGCTGCCTTTTTACACCCCACACGGTTCGTCATGTCGTTGGCTCGGGTCTTTCGACACAAGTTACAAGCGCCGAAAAATGTACGTAAGTTCAGGATTGTTGATAATTTATTCGAAGACATTGGAGACTGTCAATAGCAAACACTTTTACCTTGGGACCTCGCGTTGTTATGAACTAGTTTTGACTAGGAAAACTGAAAATCGTTCCGTTGCGTATTAGCAATCTCAGCGAAATTCTTACAAGGAAATTCGCCATTATTAACTACCTTTTCAATATTTGCGATATTGGTGATACACTGGTGGGAGGATTTCAGCCGCTTTTACCTACATTTGGATGGTTCGGGGCTCAATAAATTATAGGGCTGTGCACACAGGAGTTCCATGATACTAAGTTTAGGAGTAAGAGAAGATGGTGTCTTGACCTACTCAGCTGACCAGAGCAACCCGACGCCAATCTTAATAGGCACGCCCTTGTATGAGCCAGCTCCCCCGTTACACAATTCTTAATGAATCATAAGTTTTTTAGCGGACACCTGGTTGAAGTTTTTGCAGCTTCCGGGACCTTTTCACTTGGGGAAAAACTGGTAGAGCAGTGCGAATCAAAAGAGGTGAGAGAGAGCAGACATCATTACCAGCTCCTTCAGAGGCAAGTCACAATGTAGGTGGCTCAAAAGGGAACAGATGAAAGGTCGGGGATGAGTTGAGCCAAGCGAGGGCCCATTTGCTTGTTTATGCTCCCGACAAATGAGCAAAATGGAAACCTTTTGATCCTGTCCACAACGGTGGCAAAACTCTGTCACGGCGGATTACATAATTTCTCACCCAGCCAAGATGGCGCTATTGTCTGGTCGAGCAACCAACTCAACTCGTGCTGAGGATATCTCGAGGCTTGCTCGGGATATCTGGGTGTCACGCGGGGGAAGAAGAAGATTACTCTCCGCAGGAGCATCATGAAAACTCTCCAAACTATTTTTATCCATGGTCAATAATTCAACAACTCATTCCGAACCTTACCTCCCAAGGAGCAGGCAATTTGTTGATAAATGATAAATGTTGATGGAAGGAAAAGATGTCGAATTAGAATTTAGGATTTTGACTCCGCACATCATTTCCCGGATTATTCCGATGAAAACAATAATACAATAGCGTACAGTGAGACCAAACAAATTATCAATGGAAGTGAAAGTGGAGGTATCCAATGCGTAATGAAAATGCACCATTTGGTTACTATCAACATCCATTTGAATCGGTTCAATTGCAAAAACACTTGCGAAATATGGTTTCAAATTAACCCTCTAGATAGGACGCTGATATCTGCCAAGTTTAATAAACATATTTGCTCCCATGTGACACAAGGCAATTCACGTACATTTGTCACGGCATTATGTCCTTGATAAACCTACGAGTTCTCGTAGTTCATCATATAATCTGAGGATACTTAATTTTGAACAAATCTGTTAGCGGCTGGCGTGAAAATTATATTTATGTTGCAACTAAGTCGTCTCCAGTGCGGTAATAGAGAGCGCCTGAGATTTTTCACATTTGTGTTTTTTTTTCTCCTTTCAACTTCGTCTTGATCAGGATCCATGGTATTAGTTTTGGTTTTTTTTAGTGTGTACTATGAAAGTACTTTATTCATGAACTTGAATAGTAATTAAATGAGATTGCAATGAAAGGTGAAATATTGGCTCTGCACTACGTCCTCCGTACATGATATGAATGTGTTGATTTTCGAACGCTCTTCTCGTTCTTTACATTTAAACTTTGGATCAATAATGAAGAATAAGGAGGGGGCTGGTTACAGTGGCAAGAGTTTTTATGCGGTCATGATACGTAATAAAATATTTCCTTGGTGACCTGTTCAATAGTCAGATGGTGATATTACTGTCTGATGGGTTTCGGTCAGTTGTCACCTGAAAACGCAAAAGGTGTACGGACGGGCGGTACAGGTACGGATGAGTATGAACCAGGCTTGGGGAAGAAAATATGTACGTTTTGACCAACTCGATGTGTTCTCCACTCACGACACACTTTATCACATTTACAAACCACCTTTCATCAATGTAAAGCGTGGAAATATAGGTATTACATCGTTTTAGTGGTGAATATGAACCGTAATCTCAAGAGGACCGTAAACCAAGCTCTCTATTCACAGTCGCCAGTAAATAGCGACGTTCGTAAGCGGGAATTGCTTTTGCCCTTCGACACGAAATTCAAAACAAAGGGTTTGACCGGCGAGACCCTCATTTGGAACGGACTCAGCTTTGCGGTTAGTCACTGGATCCCGTCGTATTAACCGCGACGCAACGGCGTCACTCAACTACGGTTAACCACCATTACTATGAGGAGGAGATAACCAGCTCGAGTGATATCCCTTCTCATTAGTGATCAGCCGCGGACGGTTGAGTTGAGGCCTCGCAGATCCCAGTTAGGTTCTAGGTAATGTTGATAGTGTCGTGCGAAGACAATGATCCGTTTATTGTGGTCAGAAGAGAGGTTATGATTACAAAGCTCACCTTATGTACTTCAAAGGATTTCGTTCACTAACACGAGCATTTACATCGAACATTCGAACTAGGGCGGGTAAGCAGAAGTAATTAACTGATTACTCAACAAAAGCATTATTAATACACAGAAATGACTTGGTCAAGACCAAAAATGGCTTACCAAAATAAAATCCCTCTCCAATTGTGTCCCAAATTTTGTGTTCTTATACCTACTTAAATTAAAAAAAAAAAAAAAAATGTACGGCAAATTTTACATGCTAAAAGTAGAGTATGATGATACTCACGCATAAATAATTATTAAACCCTATTCTACTTTATAATGGCTCGTAATCCTTTCGTGAGAAGAAATAGATGGCATGCCGACATCAGGACGCTTTTACAAACTATACTGCTTCAGTCAGGTTGTTCTCTCCATCCTATTTTAAATTGTAAGAAACTACACAGAAATCCAGTGCTTATTAGACTGAAATTATGTACACACAAAAATGAAATAACATCTTTAAAAAAAAAATAATAAATAAAATTTTGGCTGAAGAAACTAAAATTTTGCCATCAATTGGGTCCTCTAAATGTAATTACCAAGAGTAAAATCGAGGTTAGCTTATAAGGCCTCTGGCATTTTTTTTGAAAATGGGTTTTCAGGTAAATTGCTTGAAAAGTAGATGGTTTGGTTTGAATTTTGGATTTCGGTAAAAATCGTAAACATTGGTAAAATGTTAATTATAGAGGGACATCATAGATACATACGCAGGTTTATTACTTAAAAATGGAAAACAATAAAAAAGGAATTTAATTTCAATGAAATGATAAGAAATCGAAGGCAATTCCTATAAGTACTCATGACAATTCTTGAATGCTATTTCTAAGGAAAATTTTTCACCACTGGAATAAATTGAAATATAACGTTGCAGAAAACACCAGGAACCAGACTGGATAATAGTCCAAACAACTGGGAAGCCAGATAGTTCAAGGTATCCGATGTGGCTCAGGAGGTGCTGTCCATTTTAAATATCGGCGATCCCGTTGTGAAATCAGATGAACAGTCTTTAGTGAAACAAGGATATATTGGAACCTGCACTAAATTGTTTAGTTGTATGCCAATAATGTAGGCCCAAGGACATGGGGGTTGAATACAGCAGTAACCGAAAGGGTTCGCAAGGGGTTACCGGCCGAGAAAAGACGTGTAAACGTGATGCTTGTTGCTTCAAGGCTCCATGGGATTGCCATGAGCTTTTCACCCTCGTTGGGAGGGAGGCCTTCGACTTGAGAAATCGAACCGGGATTCAATGATACAGTGGCGTTCAGTCCTTGTATCACTGTAAAGGTAACATTAGGTACGTCTCGTTACGCTTTTGCATGCTGTACATAGGATGGAACGCTTACATAATCACGATCAAACTTCAGAATGATTTTTACGATTACGATAGTTATAAACGTTTTACAGTTTGGATTGAAAAAAAAGTCCATAATAAATAAAACAAATGAATGAAATAAAAATAAAAAAATTTTTAGCAACTCTTTTATGCTACTTACGGAATTGGGTTGAGCCAATTAGTATCCTCAACGACTCAGAAAGTAATTTTCAGCAATAACTTGTGTATTTACATCCAAAACTTGCTAATAGAGTGGAGACAACTCTTCATCCTGACTTGATATTTTTCATTAATGATTTCTTCCAACTTGTTTTGGTAGTTTCCCATGAATATTACTTATAAATTTTATGAATAGCATCATGCACGAACCAGCACCAGATTAGCCGCCTTAACCATTTTTAATCTGAAGGCGAAGGGGAAAGGCGAGGTTGTCCTCAGGGAGTACCGTCCAATGCAATGAAAGGCTCAAAACCCGCTAAAGAGAGAGGGGAAAAAAACTCTTTCAAATCCTCAGTTCCGTATTAGCGACCTCCCTTGTCGGCTGAGTAGAACTTTTCAGTCAAATTGAAGGTTTTTACGACCCAGTTAAAATGTTGTCTAGCTTTCATCTGAGCTTTTAGTAACTTGAATGATTCTCCAGCCCGAACCTCCCTTCACTACCTCTTGTTCTTCTGACTAGATTTTTTTTCCTTCTCATCAGGTTGAAAGTTTTCTCCTCAAATACTTGTGAAATCCTGTTAGTTTTTTTATAACCACCTTTTCATTTGTTTATGTACGTTTTTATCTGTGTCGTTATAAACCACTTTGGTTTTTACCTTGGGCTATAAAATGAGGATTACCAGAAAATATTAAACATTTGGACCTTCTTTTATCATTTCAAATTTGTCACTCTCAGTGTTGTTGGTATGCGGGCATTCATGGAGAAATTTAACCCTTCATGATGCGTTCCCTCATTCTCGGGTTGAACCAATTTTTTGAGAGAATGAATCCGGCTGAAGGAGTGACGTTTGGAAAAAAAACCAAATCGCTAAGGAACAAGGAGCCATGTTTATTTTGATGAAAAGGTTGAAAGAGAAAAGCTTTGGATAATAACCTCAAATCTGCATAATACAAGAAGATCCCGCGAAAAAAATTCTTTCTTTCACTTGATGATGATCAAGTTGGCATTCTCGCTAGGTCGTTGGACATCCTCCTGAAGGCCTTTTCACCTGTTACTGATAATGAACATTGGAAGCACAGAAAAGAGTAAATTCTACGACCTTTGATGGCCGATTTTGTCAAATCTTACGAGCGGTGGGGAAGGGAAAAAGTACCAAAATGGATTTTAGCGTCTGAGGAGAGCCAGTTAGAAATTCATCACCTTCCACGGAGGATTGTTTGGATAAGCCCCAGCTGAGGATATTAAAATTGGGAAGAGCCGTCCTTAATTGAGAAGAGGGATGGTGCTAATTGCTCACTTCCTTTTTCTCTCCTCTTCCGCTGCCCTTATCTTCTTTTTTAATAAGAGCAGCAAAGAAGGAGGTTCAAAGAGGACCCGAGTAGTAACTGTGGGATTTCATTGCGTGAGCCGAGGCATCTCTTCCTCCCTCACAGTTTCCTCGACTACGAGTACATAATAATACCATATGTGGCCACTAGTTTCCTCTCAAAACACTGCGTTGGCTATAATGGATAGTGAGGTTGCTCATTTCGTTTTATGCTTAGTTTGACTATCTCAATCTTGACCCTATTTTGAAGGCCGGATCCTTTCCAGTTGGATTTCAGGAAGCTGGCGCAGGTCCAAAGCGTCTCTGTTAAATGCCTCTCCTTTCTTTTAATTGGAGTTTGTTAGCGACAAACTCTTGCTTCATGTCTTCCAACCGTGATCTGCAAGAAGACGTTTTACGCGACATATTAGTGTAATAACGACGTAGATGAATTGCAAACTACTCCTTGTTTAGTGGTTGGCGGAGGGGGTTCTTTAAACCTATCTCCGGCTGCTTGATGATTGTCCCGTATTCTCAAGGACCAATGCTCCCTGAATAACAATCAGGCTCGGCTACCTCGTTTACTCGGGCGGTGGTGGAATGTCGAGGTCCCAGTTAGATCCGAACACGTGGGACTTGAAGGGTTCTGAAGAGACTACGACCTCTTCGTAGGAATTGAGGTTAACATGGCTCGCCTGCGTCTCTTCGTTCCTGAATAGGAATCTTTAAAAACGCCTCGAGTGTATTAACACATAAATAAATCAGTGCATGAAAGTGGGTCTGCATTGTGCCAAAACAGAAGTTTACAAGGATACTTTTTTTAGATGAGGTAAATTTCCAGCAGGTAGGTGCTGTGGAGTAGAGGGGGGTGGTGTGTGGTTCACACTCGTTCCGGGTATGTGGAGGTTTTCACTCATTACAAACCTCACCTTCCTTCCTATATTGGGAACCTGTTGCACATTTATCACCCCTTTTTCCTTCTATTGCTCCTCATTCGGTTCTGAGTACCTTCTATTCCTTTTTCCGTTCTAAGCAGGTTTATTTTAGCATGATAGCAGTAACATCAGGGGAACAAAGTGTCCGTCACCCTTGGAGGTTTTGATTTAGCCACGTTATCCATTTGGGGAAACAGCACATTACTCGTGAGTACATGCGAGTGTGATTTGGCCGCCTCTGATCTTTAGGTGCGTCCGCACTGCGTCTACGATTAACGAACCCAACTTAAGGAGATCATGCTGTCGGCCTCTATAGTGATAAGAGCTGACCCGGAAGCCTCTATCAACGAGATATTTGACGGACGAACAAGCTCTTGTTCAGAACACGTATTCACGAGCAAATAGGAGTTTTCTTTTCTCTTGTTCGAAGATTATCCGCCATTCGTCGGTATTACTCGTATGATTTTCTCTATGCGGACTCCCAGCTATCATAAACTCGCGTTATTTGAGTTACACGACAAGGAACCTGGAAACACTTGCGAAACCTCCTTTGTTGGGCTGCTCTCTAAGAATAAAGTAAACTCTCTAGAACAGTTGGCTTGAACGTGTTAGCTCGAGGTCTCAGTCTACCTCAATTATTCTCCACTCAGAAACCCAAGAGCTCATGCGGACTTCCTGTCCTCAAGGGTCCACTTTCTCTTTCCATTTCTAGCACGCTATGGTGATCAACCCCATCCACAATGAGTGCGTTTGTCTCTGACTCTGGTTGTGAAAACTGTTGTATCCAACAATGAGAGTTACGCACTAATGGGACAAAGAGGCCACACATATCGTACGATCAAACGACCGCATCGCTCTCAGTATACGTGATAAACCTTTATGTTGTGCCTGCTTTTCTGAAATCACCGCAGGTTGAATAGTCTTTTGACCAAGATAACCCTACTCATATGACTTCAGGGTCGAGTTACGATGAAGATACTCTAAAACTCGTACACTCGCGTAATAAATCGACGCTCAAAATATCTCCACACGACAGAATGAACTATTCGTTTTTGAGCGTGAGATGATCTGAAAAGGAGCCCATCACTATTGTAATTGTAACTCGGAAAGAATATTACGTCGAATGTCGATTCACACTCTTTTCACTGCGCGTCTCTGGCACTGAGGGTTCTAATTTTATTTAAGTCAATAAAGTCGATTGAAAGAGACTAATAAGTTTCACGACTGATGGAATTCAATGAACAACCGTAGACGGATGGGATACTGTTCGCCTGATAGCCAGATGTCGTTCTCTTTACTCTCATCCAACGCTAACGAATTGGATCTAACCTTTCCGGCAGATGTAAGCGATCAATCAGACACCGCCCTAATGAATGATAGGAACCCAAATGGCCAGCAGTTTGACTGCGAGAATGGCGAGTGGAAGAGAAATAGAACAATCGAACCAGGAATTTCCTTTCGGCAGGTGGGACTTTAGGGGGAGGTATCACGGTTCAGATCGGTCCAATCCCGAATCCTTCGTATCCAAATGATGACGTTCTGCAGCACTATCAGATCTGAGTTCGTAATTGGTACGCCACTTTTAGCAGAAGCACCAATTTTTAGTTTGGATTGAGTAATCTATCGTGTTGTTCGTCCCAATACCCTCAATAAGAAGTCCAAGCGAGCGTGAACCGATATCAACATTCCTTTTGTGGTAGTTGTATACAGTTTTATTTTTATTCGAACCCTCTTGAAGACTGACGGTCCTAAATTGCGAGGTTCAAGTAATAAACAATGATATTACATTACGATAATTGCGAGGTTCAAGTAATAAACAATGATATTACATTACGATATTGATTTTATCAGTATTTTATCTCTCGGTTACTCGCAGCCAATGTTATCAGCGTTATTTGAACCACGGTGAATATTTTGATACTTCCTGTGTCAACGAAAAATCAATGGATTTAATTAACGTTATTAATTAAATTAAATTATTCCATCGGTAACAGCGACGCCAAGTTCGCCGGTAGCCGCTTGGTCTTTGCTGGATAATCTCCATTTTTATTGGCTCGACTTCATCAAATGAGACTGGTGGAGGAAAATCGGGTTACCTTTGTGACCGAGAACATAATGTCGTTAGTTCGGAAACGCTGAAAGTGATTCAGATTAGACACTGTAACGATCTTAACTACTTTCGGGCTTTCCAGGCTAGGAATTACAAGTTCCCCGAGAACTTCCATTTAAACACCTTATATACCCGCACACGCAGACTGGCACCCCCTCCCTCACCCCCGCACAACCCGTGCCAACACCCCACATCCGTTTCCTTGTGCAAACACTTTCGCCCCACCTGGCGTTGCGAGCTTATCTTTAATAGCGAGCTGCGGTGGCGCGGGTGCACTTGATGCTTGGAATTACCTTTTTTACTTCTTTTCCTTGGGAGCCGAGCTTCTTCTATAAGTTTTGATCATGTGGTTCCTCGATGCCTCCAGGTGCGTTTAACTCGACCGTTAGCGTCTGCATATTGAAAAGCAATTGACGTTTCCGATCGAACAGAGGTGAGGGTTGTGCACGGTGATAACCCCGGCCGTAGCGGTTGATCTTGCCTGATTGGACCTTGATGAATCCACATAACGACGTTGTTTTAACGTTCAATGGGACCTACAGTCTTCTTTAGCGAGGAGACTTCACTCAAGTCTCTGCCCTCGACTCATGTGTTCCACACTCAGCATTGAGCTGTGTAAATGATTGCTCCCACCGAGCTTGACAGTACTCATCTGAGCAAATCTATTTGCTAACCCACAGCCTCCAACTTGCAGTCGAAGCAATTGTCAGCGATAAAACGGTTTTATGCAATAATAACATTCTGTCACGCCTCCAATCTCCGTCATCTTCACCTGCACGCCCTCACGAAGCGGCACTCTGTTCAAATGCCCCACATTGTTAGTTAGAAGTCACAGTATTTCATCTAATATCCATCCAAATGGAGTTTTAACACTAAGTCTGCCTTGGATTTCTGCTCCATATCACAACTTTTAGGGCCGAATTGGAGAAATTGACTTTATGCATGAAAATAGGTTATTCAGGGAATACCAACCAAAACGTTCAAGAATGACATTTAACGATTACCAATAGCAGTCGATTTATACTTTTGCGCCACTCCAATACTACAAATCTCCCTAAGTATATTTGAAAGGATCCAGTCTGTCACTATTTGTTCTTCTGGAGTCAAAAATCTGAGTCCGAAGTGACTGCTAATTGTCTCCAGGGTGAAATGCACCCCACAGTGCACATAACGAAGGGAGTTTCCGCGGTTGTTCAACTTTTCTGGGGCTCATTTCTCGTCGTTTCTTGGTATTGATTGTTTGATGGCCAGTAGAAAGGAATATTCAATCCCGGAGGATTTACGGAATAATTTAAAACAGTTGGATGAGGAAGTGGGTGGGGAATGTTGCGATTCAGAGGTATACGTCGAGATTGAAGATCCCTCGGACAGGTATCTGGGCTTAGTTTTGATGATATTCTTAGTTTTCTATCGTTTGATTCTCGAGTTTGTACTATCAGAAACATAACAACCGGTATATTTAAAATGGTTTAATTTTTTTTCTTTTCACGTATTAAAAAAAAAAAAAAAAAAAAAAAAAAACAGCGTTAGTCAAAAACACGATAACATTCTAGGATTAAGGGCGTTGACGAAATGTATGTAATTGTTTCATTCATCTACCCTGGAGGTTTGTTAATCTCAGTAGTTCACGCTATCTGGGGGAATGCGTATCTTTCAGGTCTCCCGAGTAGATAAGCATAGTACTAATTCCTACTTCGGTGGGGCAGTTTCGGTATGGCTCTACTGGGAACGAGTAATTAACAAGAGAGATTGTTGAAAAGAAAGAAAAAAGTTTTGAAAAAAAAGTTGGATAGAAATCAAAAATGTATAAGGAAAAAAATTTTCAAAAACTAATTCTGTTTTCCTATGAAATGAATGAGTTGAGATTGAACACGTCTCAACCTGCTTGCCATTTCACTGGCTTAAGGGCCCGAGGGTGCCTCAACTCCTGGAAACTAGGAGTTATAGAGAGGAGAGAATATCAGGGAATGAAGAGCTGTTTGAAACTTGACTTCAAGTGAGATGTCTTTTGAACTACACTCTCGACAGAACTGCACCTCAAATTCCAGTGTTGAACTAAAAGTGCCTCGACCTCTTCGGGATGCTCAGATTCCTGGGCAAGTATTCACAAAAGGAGGTTTGCTGATCGATTTCGCATGTAACTCGATACTGATGTATAACTATGTGTTAAATCAAACATAGTTCGGCGTTGCTTTCATTTATTGTATTGGTGAGAAAATCCACAGTCCCATGTGGCTTCTCACTGAACTCTGTTTCATGGTTAGGAGGGTTGGTACGTGTAATAGTCGCCAAAACACCAATTTTTGTTTGGTTATTGGTTAATAATTGACATATTGTTTTCATGCAATAAGTCAACTCTATAATTCGACCCAATTTTTTATTTTATTTATTTTATTTTATTTATTTTATTATTATTTATTATTTTTTTTATTACTTTTTTTTTTTTTTTTTTTTTTTGGCGTTTCTAGGTGAATATGCGAAATAAGCGCACAGCGAAGAAAGCGCACAGGAAACCCTACGTTACAGGAAATAAATACTTGGGGCTGGTTGTGTGAGTCATCACGCAATACAATAGGTCAGGTGCAAACCTCCCGACTTTCACGCGCTACGGAATCCGGGGAATTCAGAAAATTTTTTGTTCGAAAAAGGAAAAGAGTGTGCTGAGGAACAAACAAGACTTTTTCGTAGATGGGACTTTTAAAAGTTGCAGTCAACAATTTGGACAGATTTACACAATCCATGCCGATTACGGAAGCTCCGACACAGAAAACGAAACGTTATCCAGTTGTATTTGGCCTACTTCCAAACAAGAAGAAAGCTACCTTACGTCCGTTTTTGTTCGTCATGTGCCTGCGCAAGAGAGAGAAGTTCTGCCATCAGTGAAATCCAGGGTGTTACTTTCCATTTAAAAAAATGTTTGGGAAAAAACTGAAGATGTCCAAGACGGATTGAAGACGGGTTGAATTATCACTCAGCAGCCCTGCAAACCCCAAAATTAACTCGCTCCTCGACTACTTCATCGAACAGTGGCTGCATAATGACGAAATCCCCATCGAATTGTGGAATTGTCACGGCAGGCCACACCGAGCAACGAACGCTGTGGCAGGTTTGCATAATAAAATCAATAATCTTCTTGGACGACCACAACCCCAAAATCAGAGAGTAATAGTTTGCTTGAAGGGCGAAGGCGGAAGTATCTTCTCTTTGTACATGAGGATGGAGCTAAACTTAGATGGTAAGAAGAGGAAGAAAACATATGTCGACTGGATAAGAAACTGGCAAAAACCGTTAAGAAATATGAAGAAAATGGGAGCATAAAGAGTGTTTGAAGACAGTTTCGTACCTGCAAAAATTGGGTTAGACCTTCTAAACAAAGAAAGCAAGAAGAGGGAAAGTATAATGTAAATAGTAAACAAATAATATTGACGAAGCTACATTCATGGTGATTGTTAGACAACCTCATACAACTGTACTATATATATACTTTGACAAGCTATACTTTTGCTGATTTATCTGTTAGGATTGTAAATATTTTAAAAGTTAAGATTGTCATTTAGCCAGACCAAAAGGCCGATAAAGATTAATTCATCTTTAGTTTTCTGTGTGTGTAACATTCTCTTCCTATTTCTAAGAGATAGGGACATATTCATTGTGGAAGCGCCAAAAGGGTTTCCTGTGCGCTTTCTTCGGTGTGCGCTTTTTCGCTGTGTGCGCTTACTTCGCGACACCTTCAGGTGTCTAGATTAAAAGTACGCTGTTCGCCATCCTATTATGAGAGTAGAAAAATTTCTAAAAACTCTGAAATTATGGCCAGGGACCTGTTCCTCGACACTTTTGGCATC
>CM034002.1:2675345-2718768 GCA_019603395.1 Cyrtorhinus lividipennis | reverse complement strand
AAAAAAAAATAGCGAGAAGCTCCAGGTGACGGTAACGCTTGGAGGAGAGACAGGATGTTCTTCGTCGAAAAGCAGTTTTATTGGTGACAAGTATAGTCGATGTTGGTATTGGAAAAGGGGTACAAGATCTAATCAAGAGAGGCGCCGTATGAGTGAATAAAGGGCCTTAACAGCCTTTTTTAAGAGCCTCCCAGGTCGGAGCAGAGTGACCCGTAATTACGCAGGGGTATCAACCTTGACGGCCATGGCCTCGAATATATATATGAGCCCCCAGGCTGGAAGTTATCCGCTGGCCAAAGTATTGGAAGAAGGAGAAGATTAGTGAGCCATTACAGGGAATGACCTTTATGTTTCCATATACACGTTGGGTCAGAAGATACAAGGATAATTACATTGGACTGGAAGCAATAACGATGCCTAGCTCGCTCCCCCCAGGCCTCCTCCTTTCCAGAATACTCCCAACTCTTCCATCACTTTTCCATCTTCCTCTTGTAATAATTGAATCCCTCTTTTTCAATAAG
The DNA here is from genome assembly GCA_019603395.1 of Cyrtorhinus lividipennis. Classification (NCBI taxonomy): domain Eukaryota; kingdom Metazoa; phylum Arthropoda; class Insecta; order Hemiptera; family Miridae; genus Cyrtorhinus; species Cyrtorhinus lividipennis. Next base: position 2,718,247 of record CM034002.1, on the reverse strand, counting down.
CTCCAGGAAGGGTCGATGTCTCTCATCATATCAATTTGACGATCTATTAATAAGTGGTGGTATCTCTTGGTAAAATGGATAGTGGTAGATACCTAATTAATTCCGCTTTTGGTACAGAATTACTTCGCCTTCTGTACTAAGTAATAAGTATGGTCGGATGACACTGTGCAGCGTATAGGCTTTTATTATTCTTCCCAAGAAGGATTGACGGGACCCAAATCAACACAGGATAATTCATCAATACGCAACCATTGTTGATGTACACAAATTGATGTTTCTAATTGTGTTTGTCTGTGAACTTCATTGGAACAATTGATCAATCTCACTCATTACTGTTTTAGAAGTGGTGGAAAGGGATTATATGTATCGGATTATATGTACTCAAAATTACCATAAAAAACTAAGCGGAGATGGGAAGGTGCCATGAGACATGGTGGCTGGAAAGCTTGTTAGCAACACTGTATCAACAATCCAATTGAGAAAACAACTAAAACACCGCTTTCTCCATCCATTCAATTACTATCACTATTTTCATGTGTGAGAATAAGCCGTTTCATATATTTTCAGCATAAAATTTCCACTGTGAAACAAAAATGGCCTGTTTTGTTGTCCAGTTGGGTGCCTACTTGTCAACCTGAGACGCCATCCTCCTTGACCATTCCTGACAATCCTCATCTTTGTACTCATGATTATAATTTAGGGCGACGGTATTTTGCTTCGATGTGTGACGTTGTTGATACAACCACTGCAGCTACTCACTCAGTTAATGTTCATATTCGATCTACAATTAAGTAGATCGGAATTCCCATTTCTCAGTCGTCATTGGTGACGATGTCCGTGATCACGCCGGACTCTCAATATTGGTGGGTATTTCAGCGCAGAAATAGTGCTGAGAACAATCAAAAAGTTGATCTTCCTGGAGAGTTCCTGACCAACAAATCCATTAGAAAGTGAGTGGAGCAACTCCAAGCCTCTGAAGCCTAACCTCACCGTGGGTCAACTTCGCGTATACTAACAATGGAACGATTGCCGTTCCTTCTGAATGACGTCACCAACAAAAACGCTTATCTTGAAAGCGGCGGACTTCCAGTAAAAATACCGATATAACAATTGGATAATGCAGTCGTCGTCATTCATTTATTCCTTATTATGACGAAATTCCTGATTATCTCGTGCTACCTTATTAAAAGCTGGATGACAGCCATGCGCATGTTTAAAGATATACATATAAATTGTGGACTGAAAGGTGATACGGCTACTGTGGGGAGCGGAGCTTGGAAAGAAGATGACGGCATTTTGTTATTTCGGACGCCCTGAGAGGAAAGTCCTTCTGTTGACAGATCCGATTATCTCGGCCGCCCTCCTTTTTCCGGCCTGTTCTCTCAACGAAATCGGTCTGTCGATTATGACTTGGAAGGAGGAACTCACTCATTCCCTTCACTCCCAGAATACTATTCCTGGAAGTGATTTTTGAGGTGTCTGGCGTGGTTTGAAAATCAAGCAGTGAAGGGTCGAGGTGCTTGCTGGGGCTGCGAACTGTTCAACGAGGATGATTTCAACGGGTATTTCATAGAACCATGAACCAAACCACGAGAGTTTCTCCACTCGATATGCAGATATATGGTCTGCGTAAATGGAAAACAATATCTCCGGACGGCACGCTGAAGAATAAGTGTTTGCTCTTCTAATTGTTTTATAACTCAGCGTAGGACTCACCCGAGAAAAAACTCCCCACAGAGTATTTACACTTTAAATTGAGGTCATGCTGAGCGTAATTGCTTCAAACAACCTTCGTCTTCAGGTTAAAATATCAACATTTGATGAAATTCAGCAGAACTCCATAACTTAACTCCCCCGCCGTACAGGACGAAGATTCATTTCACAATTTCACATTCGCTTCAGCAAGGACTTTATTCAACCCCTCCTACCCAACCACGTTGTGTATATTCAGGGTAAGTCCAATGTCCAAGTCCGTAAGTCCAATGTTATATTTGTGTTAGTATTGGTCATGGGAGGGGGATAAAATTTAGTAGCCTAAGCAGGTTGGTAAACTTTGAGGTCGTTGTCACGGTAGGTAATAAATATTATTTTGAAACGAAACACACACTTTTATCATTTTAAAAGTTGACCAACGCCTTTCTCCCCCCCCCCCCACAATCCTTAACAAATTTTTAAAATGTCGTTTCATAAGTGCTAAATATTTGAATCGATTCAGCATAAAAAATTCAGAGAAAGATACCCCACAGGTCTACATCCTCAACAATCCTTTAAAAAACGTTGCAAATTCTTTCACAGGAGATGGTTATTCCTCGGACTCCCACTTCTGAAATAGGTTAATAGATAACCATGATAACCATAGGTTTCATGGACATTTCACGGATCATGAACTCCCCAAAACTAATATTCATAGTAAAACGCTGCAAATTCTTACACAGGGGTTGGTTACTCTTCAGATCAAGAGCATGGAGACTCATTCCAATCGATTCAGCGTCCAAAATTTAGTGGAAAATGATACCCCACACGCATAAGTACCAGAAATCTCGATAACACATATTCAAAATGGGAAGATAGGTACCCACTTTGACCCATAACCTCTTCTGGTGGGTGCCAATCGTTCTGAAACCCATCTCATTGGATTCAGCGTCCAAAATTTACTGGAAAATGACACGCCACACGCATAGATCGCGTAAAATCTCGAAAATCCATTTTTCGGGAAACACATTTTGATCCCTACCCCTCCCTCCAAATTTGGTCCAATCGGGCAGAAAAGTTTCGAGGATCAATTACAGTCGGAAACGAAACCCTGACCAAAATTTCAGGTTTTTATAAAATTTTCTACTACCAAAATCGGTGTGGACGGTGGACGGCGTACGTCGGACATGTGCGAATTTTGATCTAGACACCTTGAAACGCCCAGAAGAAATTTTTGGGTCGAATGGGAGAGATTGACATTTTGCATGAAAACATAGGTTGATTATTCAAGGAATAACCAACCAACATCCCCGGTATCAAACTCGGAAAAGTTAAGAAAATCCTGCTATCAAGGCTGCATTGATCGCCCTATTCCCGGCTCTCTCCAGTTAGCACAGAAATTTGGAGATTTGGAGAAGCCACAAGTAGGTACCACTCAATCGAAAGCTACTTTGGGTAATCCCAGTTGAGTTTGATACTCAAACTGTATTTGAAGCCCAATTAGTGATATTTCAGGCTCTAATTGTCCTTAGAAATCTTTGGGAGCAGTCGGAGAATCGTAGTATCGGCAAATGGGACCCATTCCAACCTCGTGGATCACCTCCCAGACAACAACTGTGGACTAGGGTGATTCAAAATATGACAAAAAAAAAAAATTTCTAACGGGACACCCCGTACTTTTAAAGTTCAAGTCAAAACAAAATTTTTGACGGTAATGCGAAGAAAATTGCATTGAATTTAGAGGTCGCTACCAGGCATTAAAAAATTCAAAATGGCATTTTTAATAAAAAAAAGACACAAAATTTGTTTTTGCGCCAAAAATTTTCACGGTGCGGGCTCGGTCAATACCGGATCCAAAAAGTTCAGGTTCTCCTGAACATTAGGGTGATTAGGTCGCGTTAGAAATTTTTTTTTGTCATATTTTGAATCCGAAATGTTCAGAGAACCTGAACTTTTTGGATCCGTACCTTGTATTACCGTACCTTGCCAATTCCACCATGGGCAAATACAACAACCACCTTTGCATATGACACCGCGATTCGGGCAATAGGAGGCACTATAAGAAAACATGAAGAGTGAATTAATATCTTGGTATCAACTGTAAACTCAAGAATCCAAAGAAGACAAACAAGTGGAGTTTTTCAAGCTAAATTGAGACGAAATTGGAACACGTCAACTTCACCAATAAGAAGATCGATTACTATATATCTCAGTGCTTCTCATGAACATGGTAAAGCCATAACATTCCAATTTAGGGAAACTTAGAGATGCCAAACTGATGTGAAATGAGTAAATAAAAAATAATAAGGCAGAGATGGAAATGTTGTCCTAATAAATTTATCGGTTGGTGGAAAGGAGATCTAAGATGCGGATCAGCTGATCATGTACAACCAGGTCATCAAACCTGTTTGCACTTATGAGGCTGCACCGCAGAATGCAATGGAGAAATCATGGATCGCTTCTAAAATGCCAGAATGGATTCTTATGTGGACCGCCATGGTACTTTGGAAATGGCAGGCTCCATTGTAGGTTAAACCATCAAGAAATAAGTAACAGTTACAGGCAACGATGAGACTACAGGATTATGTCGACAAAGAGATCGTCCATCTCTTCGACGTCGATGATATGCTCAGGAGACGCAAAAGAACTAAACCTCACGAGCTCACTAATATGTGAATGTTCATGTCAGATGTGAAGTAAAAAAAAAAAAAAAAAAAAAAAAAATCTGCAAATTCTCACACACGGGTTGGTTATTCCTCGAATGGGGGAAACAGTGGGTGTGGCGGGTCCCAGACCCATTCCAATCGATTCAGGGTCAGAAATTTAGTGGAATATGATACCCCACACGCCTAGGCACCAGAAATCCTGACACATACAAAATGGGTGGATACATACCCATTTTGACCCATAACTTCTTCCGGTGGTTGCCAATCGTTCTGGGATCCATTTAATTGGATTCAGCGTCCATAATTTAGTGGGAAATGACACCCTACTCGCCTAGATCGCCCATAATCTCGAAAATCCATTTTTCAAAAAACACATTTTGACTCCGGCGTACGGCGGACGGACATCGATCTTTTTTGATCAGGACATCATGAAACGTCCAGAAAAAAAGTTTGAGCCAAATCGGAGAGGTTGACCATTATCATGAAAACATAGGTTGATTATTCAAGGAATAACCAACCAAAACGAGTTTTGTGTTGTTTAGTGTAATGCGTACTTTAGCAATATTCTAGTCAATATTATTCAGTTCGTGGCCGTTCAGTTCTTTCAAGTCGCGTAAAACACTGGCATCACGGTGCAGCTGTGCAGCTGACAGTTTTTCATCAACTAGCAATCAATCTAAAACGAGTGCATGCTCGTTACAATCCGTGTCACACGTCCACTTTTTTTTTTTTTTTTTTTGTTAAAGCTTATAGGCGTGATATCGAATTCAGTGCTGAACTTGGTCTCTCGATTTTGTGCTATCGATGATGTCACTGGATGTTGACCGACCAATGTCAACAAGGAAGCACGAAGAGCTTCACACGAACTAACCCGAATTGATGGACCTGGGACACTACTTCACACACTTTACATCGCATGAACATCGATTGAGGAGGTATGTATTCATATGACGTGGAAGGAGATTGCAATTTGAGCACCGTCTATGTGAAAATCAATGGCGTCGCCTCAGGAAATTCAACATTTCGACGACGTTCTCCGTATGCCCGACCTCGTAATTGATGATGTCGGTTGTATTTTACACCCAATGCCAATCGAAATTACTCATCGATGGATTCTCTTTCCAGTGAATGATAATCAAGGGGCTGATGGGACCGTTGGGCTCAATGGGCCTCCGTGCGTTTCCAAACTGACTCCATATGTTAAGCAGTTGATGGGATGCAAGATTTACCTTGACCGAGGTTGAATAGAGTGGATGTGTTTATGGGAGTCAGGACCGAGGAGGAGGAATAGGGTTGAAGAGGTTGGGCTCCGTCGAGCACTATATCATCAGTTCCAATAAAGGATGACGCTCCAATTGTGTCAAAGGACCAGAAGGACTGGTCGGTGATTTAATTTGATGGCGATTGATTATGTCGCCATATTGAGATGCAGATCGACGGCCCGGTATTAATTCACGTGACGTAATTGTGGCGTACGGTTGTTCTGGCATAAAAACCATTTTGGTGTTTGATTGCTGGTCCGGTGAATACCCTTCACAGTTTCCATAGAACGCATTTTGGAACATGGTTTTGAGGATTAGATAGGAAGAGGGGCGCTAGTGGAAGGAAAGGGCTTCTTTCCTTTTTGTGGCGTATCTAAAAAATGTGGGTATCAATTTGTCCCAAGTCACAACCCTTTACCACATAACTGGTGCGAGAAAGGTCGGTTCTATTCAACTCACGTTCACTCGATACGCTTTCCCACACGATTGAGACCTTCCTAGAATCATATAAGCTATTGAAATTGTATGGAGAGTTTTAACTTTTGCCACCACCATTTAACGTCTTCGTTTCCACTTTACGGCACTCAGAAGCACAAAACTAGTGCAACGAGTGAGCAACCTCCATACCCAACAACTTTTTTGACTCCTTTCCGCGCAATAATTCACCTTTTTATTCCCAGAAAATAGAATTGGGACGACTAAAATTTACCAAAAAGTTGTGATAAGTATGCATGAAGGCAGTAATAACACGAACTACCCAATCGCTCTCAAGCGAACCCCCTCCTGTTTTTTACAACGAGGATACCACTTTCCTAGCTTACATCTGGCAAGACAATGAGCCAATGATTGATGCCTAAAGACAATGCAAAGCCATTTTATACGAAAATGGCGATCAAGTGATCAATGGTCCCCAGCTTCAAATTAACTATGCCTCGATTTTTTTTTCTGACGTAAAAGTGAAACGATGGTGAGACCCCATTAACAACGTGATCTAAGTCCTCCAACTCCCTAGAATCCGTTAGGAATGCGAATGTCGCTCCAGGGAGCTGCATGGAAATGAACCGTAATTGCCGACAACGTTTAGCACCGATCGCGTCCTAATGAATGTATTGTCTATAGCCTCCAGGACTCCTCGAGGCACCTGGCTACACGCGGCTGTCTACACAAGTATGTTGGCCTGGATATCTTCATCTTAGAGCGATCAGGTAAATAGGATTCCAATGGCTCGTAGTATATGATGATAACGAAGTCGTTAAACAACGACCTTTGTCTCATCCGTATAAGATCATGTAGAAGAGAAGATTGGTCAGTACAACGTAGACGGTTAATGAAAAAACAACAAGGCGTTGCTTACTAGAGCTTTGCGTAGTCATCAGAACCAATAAAAAATGAACAAAGAAAATAATGACTCATCATTAGACTGGTTTTCAAAGAACCAACTAGGAAGAGCATTGAAAGGGATGAAATCGCAGGAACAAAGGAGAAGAGGTCGTGTTTTATCATTAATTCTTCCTGGTTTTCATAGCTTTCTTTCCACAAAACCAACCGTGTACGTTATCTACAGATTTCGATGTCTCATTCGTAGGTCAAGCTATGAAAACGGAGGGAAGTCGATGTTAAAATGTTGCAGTGCCTAGAAAACCCAATAGAACTGTTTTTTCTATGTACCTTCCATAAAAGAGGGAAAAACTACTGTCGATTGATGACCCAAGAAGGAAACTTACGTTACTGCAATCATTGGAAAAGTCGAGGAGGGAATCGCTTCATTTTCCCATAACTCTAGCAGAAAACCCAGGAGAAATATCGTATCGGAGGTTAACGTTTGAATTCATGTCAGGATGACCCGTTTTCCGGCTCTAGTTGGCCCTAGAAACTTTTTAGCCCGATCGGACCAAATTCTCGGGGTGGGCTAAGGGTCAAAATGTGTATTCGGAGAATGGATTTTCGAAATCTTCGGCAACCTAGACCTGTAGGGTAGCGTGATTCAAAATATGACAAAAAAAAATTCTAACGGGACACCCCGTACTTCAAGTCAAAACAAAATTTTTGACGGCAAGGCGAAGAAAATTGCATTAAATTTAGAGGTTCGCTACCAGGCATTAAATAATATTCAAAATGGCATTTTTAATTAAAAAAAGACACACAATTTGTTTTTGCGCCAAAAATTTTCACGGTGCGGGCTCCGTCAATACCGGATCCAAAAAGTTCAGGTTCTCCTGAACATTTTCAAAAAAAAAAAAAAATAAAGAATTGTTTCATGGTTTTTTGAAGTTGAACATTTGTTTGTAGATTACGTATAAAATAGAATAAAAATTACAAGATTTTGCACTAATATTTTCACTGTTGAGACAATTAGAACCGTTTGAAAAAATTTTCAATTTTGTAATGTTGAATATTTAGTGATTTTCAGTATTGTACGCCGAAAGACCCTTGGCAATAGTTGATTTGTTGAAATTCGTATATTTTTTTTCCGTTTTCGCGCAGATTCCTAAGTATAATCCTTGTTGCTGATTTTCATCTGTAGTTAATTTTCCATGATATTCTGTAATTAAAGCCGATTGACCTCAGTTCCCGTCGAATTTTATCATTTTTTTTTATCCAAAACGAACTGGCGAATTCTTCCTTCTTCGATCTTGTTCAAAGCATCGTTATGTGTAATGTCAAACAAATGTAAACTTTCTGCTTTGAAACGTTCCTGCCTGAATTGCTTCTGACCTTTTCTTTGTTTTTTTTTTTTTTTTTTCAAATTTCTCCAACGATTGAACAGCTGTTCAATTTTTTCAATCACTTTTTTTTTCTTTGAGTTGGAATCAAAACATTATTATAAACGAGAGAGTTTCACAGTTTTTGTTGCACTTTCTCGAATTTTCATCTTCTTATCAAAGTGTAGTATCCAACATTCGCAAAACACAGCTTTGATATGGCAGTTTGTTTCGTGGAAACACGCAAATTTTATTTCCATGCAACCACATGTTTTCGTCCAGGTAACGCACAAGTTATCTCCGAAAGAAAGTCCTTTTAGCAAACAAAACAAGTTATGATGAATCGAAACGTTCAACAATCATATGTGTCACAATTAACCTGTACTAGCGCCACACACGGCTGTAATATGAATTATGTGTTGGCACAACTGTGTTCAGATTGGCGCGTCATTTGAGTGCCACGAGTGAGTAAAATACATTGAAATGATAAATACTCTCACAACACTATCTTTTTGGAACAAACAATGATAAAAATTACATTTTTTTTAAATAAAAAACGAAAGAATCGATTTAAATAATTAAATTGTTTTTTTTTTTTTAACAACGCCATAATTATAACAATCATTGAAAAAAAAAATTTTTTTTTTTTTTGAAAATGTTCAGGAGAACTAACTTTTGGATCCGGTATTGACGGAGCCCGTGAACATTTTTGGCGCGCAAACAAATTTGTGTCTTTTTTTAATTAAAAATGCCATTTTGAATTTTTTAATGCCTGGTAGCGACCTCTAAATTTAATGCAATTTTCTTCGCATTACCGTCAAAAATTTTTTTTTTTACTTGAACTTTAAAAGTACGGGGTGTCCCGTGAGAAAATTTTTTTTTGTCATATTTTAAATCACCCCAGTGTAGGGGTATCATTTTCGACTAAATTTTGGACGCTGAATCCAATGAGACGGGTCCCAGAATGATTGGCGGCCACTGTAAGAGGTTATGGGTCAAAATGGGTATCTATCTACCTATTTCGAAAGTGGGTTTTCGAGATTTCTGGTACCTAGGCGTGTGGGGTATCATTTTCCACTTATCATTTTGGATGCTGAATTGGTTGAATGAGTCCCTAGGCCACTGGTCCGAGGAATAACCAACCCCTGTGAACGAATTTGCAGCGTTTTTTCTATGTACGTTGCAGGGGCACCATTTTCACCCTCGCTCGAGGAATTGTTTCCTCCCAAATAAAATAGGGGAAACACACTTTTGGCACAACCCTCGATACTTTCTAGTAGCTCATTATTTTTGATAGAATTTCCCACTCAAGTGGTTTAGTAATGATTGGAGGATTTTTTGCTTAGGGCGGCAATGCGGTGCTGACTGGATTCGATTCATCTGTGTTCCTTCTAATTGGATTTAATTGCCCCAATAAAACAGGCCCCGCCCCAACTCCTTTTCTTTAGTTTTCTGAGTCAGCCCATCCATCTCGTGAAAATACTGGCCGGTGATTGTCTCAAGCCGTAAAAGAGCGTTTTATCCCCCGCTCCGCCGGACGGGGTGGAGGGAGAAAGTTACTGCCAGTTTTTTGCAGGTACTACCGATAGGGTGATTGGGGGATGGTCGTGACGGCGGAGGAAGGGCCGGGGGCAGGCGGCCCGCTCGAGAGAGGAGATATTGGAAGTGAGAGGCCTTTGCCGGGCCCGGCGGAGGGCGTCCGAGGGGGTTGAAACAGAGAAGGGACGACGAAAAGGGCTTCGGAAAAAATGTCAGAGAAAGGGCCGGAGGTTTCGTCGTAGGGAATCAATCAGTGGGGACGTCAGGGCAATCAGTGGCACTGGTGGGGCGGGGTGGGGCGAGGGGGCCGGGGAATGGTCGACAACCGATCCCTGATTTTCTCTAATATCATTCTTTCCAAGACGCCCCCCCCTCCCCCACTTTACCCGTCATTCACCCACCACTGTCGCCCTACCCGTCCACCGCCCTCCTCTCCACCGTCCACGTCTGTCTTTACTTCACTGCTCTTCACTCTTCACTCTTCACTCTTTACTCTTTACCAACCCGGTAGTACTGACTGTAGCTGAAACCCTCGACATGACTTAGACCTGAGACTTGATTGACCTCAACTCGTGCTCACCAAAAATGACTACTGCCAAACTATATTGCTACACCACTATCAATATGTATAGTGTGGTGCTTGCACGAAATTTAAATGGTATACCCACTTTGGTATAATCACTTTGTCAGGATCATATTACGACTACTTTCGGTACTATTAGTTCTTAGTGAGTTAACTATTGAAATAAACCCTCTGGAAGTAAGGTGAATTTCTGTGGTGGGAAAGGTAAGGCTGGGTTGGATCCGACCAAGAAGACTTTATTTATTTTGTATTAATAATTTGAGGTTTAATTAAATAGAACTAGAGCTAACATCAAAAGTATAAAATAAAAAATAGTATTGTTTTCCCAAATCAAATCTAAATCAGTTATGATTCATACTCAATGAGAAAATCGTATTGAAATCGAAATCAATACGACATTCGTTAACAGTACTTATAAAAACAGCAATAAAGGAAGCGACCCATGTAATGGAGGGTGGAGAAAGTCGAGAATAAGACAACAGACTCACTAACCTGGAATGTAGAAGACCACTAGACCTGGTTCTTTTGAAGAACATCACGCATGCGTAGAAGTAAACAAAACATTCGGGTCGGATACGGGTCAACGTTACAGATTGTCACCATATCTCACTTGATATACGATTGTTGGGGCGTGAGATCACACAAAGAATTCTATCTCACCAGTTCATGATCACACATTGTTATTCGATGGACTCGAATAAATTCGTAATGCGTAATTTCTTAATATGTTGCAAGGTGATTGAATTTACTTTTGAACGTATTACCCGGACAAGTTTGCACGGAGGATACTATTGTCATCGGGTTTCCTCAATCTTAGCGAAGGACATGAATGATAATTTTGAGGAAGTGATAGCCCTAGATCTCACACAGGATTTGATAAGGCCAGAGCTTTCTTGGAATGCAACATCGATAATTTAAAAAAATACTAATGTTTTATTCATTGATTTATTAAAACCGATGTTGGCTCAGCATCGATGTTTTGAACTCGATATTATAACTTATAACCACTCATTCTCTTTCTAGGTTCTAGACTGTTCTAGTCATTTTCGTTTTGTGTTAGACGATTCTGTCCATTTTATACTTTCATTTGGGTATCATTCGCCACTGAAAGAAGTTATGGGTCAAAATGGATATCTATCTACCTATTCCGAATGTTGTTTGCGAAATTTCTGGAGCCTAGGATGTGTTCATTTTCCACAAAATGTTGGAAGCTGAATCGATTGAAATGAGTCTCCACGCTCCTGGTCTGAAGAATAACCAACCCTCGTGAATGAATTTGCAGCATTTTTTGAAACACGATTGGGGTATCGTTTTCACTCAAGTTTCGACGCTGAATGAACGCTAACTCATCGGGTATGAGCAATAATATGTACTTTGAAAATGGGGTTTCAAGTTATTTTTCTAAACATGTTGATAGGTACTTTGAATACCCCCAATGCTACTACTAAATTGATTTAGATCCCCGCCGATTACCGTATAGTTGAGGCTGCCATTTCCATGTAATGTTAGAACATCATATGCACGGTGAAATTTGTTACTTATAGTCACTTTGAGCCATCACAAAATGACGTAAATATCAAAAAAAAAATCCTAATATCACCTTAGAAGTAGAGTAAGTTGATTAACTCGCCCAACCTCCACTTATTTGTTCGTAATTCAGGCGGTTTCAAAGGATCTGAGATGAATTTAAAGTTTCTTGGCTGCCACACTGATTTACCTTAACGAAAAAGGAGAAAGTTTTTTCCAAAAAAAAAAAAAAAAAAAGGATGAGAAGAAAAAATGAGCGACGGGAAAAAAGGCAACGCGAAGTAAATAAGATAAGCTATGGGAGGAAGGACGGAGGTGGAGTGGGTGTGACTGAGGGTAGAAGATTGCTTACCCCAATGTAGAATTTCATCGCATTATCTGTGAAAGCGATAATTTAGTGGCGAAGCTTCAAGTTGCGCTGTAATAATGTTTGCTGAACATTTATCTTTAGCCATAACAAATTATTAAATTTTGATGCACCGCGGCGTGCGGGGGAGGCCTCGGAAGGGGATTATCATGAGGAAAACCCCATTAAAATGGGTCAAAAGCGTGTTTTATCGAGAGGATAGTTAAAAGGGAGGGGGTCCTCCGCCTTTTCCTCTCGAAGAGTTTTGGGTTAATGCAATTTCTTATGAACTCCAGAAAACCCTATGTAATTATAAAAGTTAAGAAGTCAACTTTAATAAGGTGCGACAGGGAGGTGTCGTTATACTGTAGGAAACCCTTGTCTTAGGTACCTACGCCATAAAGATTTACTCCGAAGGGCCCTTTCGTCGGGAAAATTTATAGACGCCCGAGTGAATAAAGTTGGATTGAACAGATCCCTGTAGGGGGTTTTAAACTTTTTTTTTTTTTTTTTTCCTTTTACCGAACTATTTTCCCCGACCGGTTTGACGGATCCGTGAGGGAGGGAGGTTGGGAAGAAGGAAGAGATACAGGGAAAATGAAACTTTGGGAAAGACCTCGTCTATGGGCGCCGATTTCCCAGCCGCTCAACTTAATAAAAATGTCGGCGGTCTCGGTCATTTATTCATTATTTGACTCAATTTCCTTCCGCTCTCTTCAGCTAGCTAATGAGTTGGAGCTCTCAAACATTCAAGCGTCCTTCAGAGTCATTCTACAGCTACCGCGGTCCTGCAGTGGGGGGAGGGGGATTTTCTTTCAACAAAACGCCATTCAGGAAACAGTGCGAAAAGCCATTTACACACTCACTGACACGTAGAATCGTTGCATTTTTAATTAAAACTCTTGCTCGTATCACATCACGAGGCTGCACTGTACAACATGCTCCGACCTTTATTTAAAATCTTAGTTCCTTATGCTTCTCAATTTAGAGTTGTTACTCTTATTGGCAGGAATCAGGATTTATATTCGATTTGTTCTTACGCCTCGATCAGTCTCTCAGCTGTCTAGTACACAGTGAGGAACAATGCACAGAACAATGAGGATTACTTTCTAAAGAAAAAATGCCCTTCAATTCCCCAACAATTTATTTTCCCCAAAAATGGAAGAGGCTACAATGTCCTCTAAAAATATCCATTTTTAAAAGACAAATTGGTGGAAAAAAAGCCCATTGATTAATGTTTGGGGATATTGATAATGTCGACAGTGAGGTTAATAACGTTAGGAAATTCATTCGTTGGTTATTTCTCGGACCAGGTTAATGGAGAATATGAGGGAAAACAGTGAGTGTGATGTGTCCCAGACTCATTCCAATCGATTCAGCGTCCAAATTTTAGTGAAAAATGATACCCCACACGCCTAAATCACCGAAAATCTCGAAAATTCATTTTCCGAAAAACAAGTATTCACCCTTATTTTAAGCTCTATTTGGTCCCCTGTCCCTTTTAGCCCGATCGCTCAAAACAAATAGTATTGGGGGGGGGGGGGAAGCGGGCAATTCTAAACCCATTTTTTGATTTTTGGGGAATTTGATCAACTTTTTCGATCAAATTTTGAGCGTGGAAGTGTTCATTTGTAATTAAATTTTGGGCCTTCAAAATATTTAGATGGGCCCCGTATTAATGTTTCCCTTAGAACATGAAATCCATTCGCTCAGTTTTCGGCCAATCCAAACGTTCCCGAGATGCCTACGAACACCGAACAGAAACGGAACCGGTGAGATGAATAATTTTTTCAAGTCAGAGACTTGAGCATCATTTGACATGACTGTACCGAATGAGACGGTGGCGCTATCAAGTTTGGTCCGCTCCCTGTCGAGCATCCTCGCAATTAATCTTCGGATCAGGCCGTAGGAAAGACGCTCGTGAAGGTCAAAATCAGCAAAAGTAAAAGGGGGGGGGGGGGGGTCAATTGACAAGCTCATTAGTTCCGTTCATCCGTCCACCCATAAGCTTCTACGTAGGAGGGCGCAGCCCACTGAAAAAAGGAACCTCCCGTCTGGAGACCGACGTTTACCCGGCATTTCCAATGAGTGACGACTTTTCCTCAGCGTGGTCTCACAAAAACCCTTTTGCCTGATATAAAACATAAAAAATATTCAAAATGGGTAATATATACCCAATTTGACCCATAACTTCTTCCAGTGGGTGCCAATCGTCCTGGGACCCATTTTATTGGATTCAGCGTCCAAACGTTAGTGGAAAACTATACCCCACACGCCTAGGTAGCAGAAATCCCGAAAACACATATTCATATTCTGACACATACAAAATGGGTGGATACATACCCATTTTGACCCATAACTTCTTCCGGTGGTTGCCAATCGTTCTGGGACCCATTTTATTGGATTCAGCGCCCAAACTTTAGTGGAAAACTATACCCCACACGCCTAGGTAGCAGAAATCCCGAAAACACATAATCAAATTGGGTAATAAATACCCAATTTGACCCATTACTTCTTCCAGTAGGTACCAATTGTTCTGGGACCCATTTTATTGGATTCAGCGTCCAAAATTTAGTGGAAAATGACACCCCACTCGCCTAAATCACCCAAAATCTTGAAAAACCATTTTTCAAAAAACACATTTTGACCCCTACCCCCTCCAAATTTGGTCCGATCGGGCTGAAAAGTTTCGAGGACCCATCTCGGCTGGGAACAGACCCCTGACCCAAATTTCAGATTTTTAGAAAATTTTCTACTACCAAAAACGGCGCCGACGATGGACGGCGTACGGCGGACGGACATTGACCTTTTTTGATGAGGACATCATGAAACGTCCAGAAGAAATTTTGAGCCAAATCGGAGAGGTTGACCATTATCATGAAAACATAGGTTGATTATTCAAGGAATAACCAACCAAAATCATTAATAAAAAATATATAAATAAGAATTAATCACGTTGAGGTTTTCAGTAATGCGCGCCTTGGATTGGGTCACAATTAAAGAAGAACTCCTATGTTTAAGACATTATTGTATATTTCAGGGCCAATCTGGCTCTTTCTTCTGGGAATCCTCCTCTCATGCCGTCCCACGGACATGTCGGGCCTCATATGCCATCTGCTGCCAGAGACGCAATGCCCTGGATAAACTGACTGTGATCTAACTACCCTAGTGAAGTCTCTGAGCTGAGAGGAGGGAGCATTTCGAGCCCAGCTGAGGTCTCCACTCAGACAGAAGAAGCTGGGCTTCAGCAGAATCTTGAATGTTTGCAGTCATAGTCAGCCTCACTTGTAAAGAATGGTTTTTCTAATCTATCGAGCGGCTGATGTACATGATTTCGAGTTCCGAGAACATTGCATTGCACTGTAATTGAATCAACAAGAATGGTGGCTCAACGCTGCCAGTTCAACCATTCCCCAAGCAGTGCTGTCAACAGTTGTTTCACTGTGGTTCGGGTTCTCCCGTTCCTGACTCCACAATGCTGTGAGTTACTGACTCAGCTTCTGCGTACGGCAGCAGAAAATCTGAAAGCTCTGCGACGTATGTATTTAACAAGATTTTAGGCAGCCACACTTGCGATGCTCAGAGTTAAAGCCGTGGCATGAAGTTTCCTGCATAAAAAAAAAAAAATGTTCAGGGATACCCTCAATGCAAGTAAAATTTTAGGGTTCGAGGCAAAAAAACTAATATCATTTTGATTTGGATTTACTAGGGATCTCATTTGGATGTTCAGGGATCTATCGTAGCTCTTGATGTAAATAACCAACCAAAACGTATTATCTTGCTGCTCTGCAGATTCCCCTCTTGTTATTAAAATTCATATTTCGACCGTTAAAATTTGGATCATCATGAAGAGAATGCTCTTTTTCTTGAAGGTTATTTTTATATACCGAGTACGCCAGTGATGACTCGGTCGTGACGTTCCTTCTACGCGACGTGATCGCTGCTGAGCTGAGGAGGTAAAAAAAGCACTTGGGTTAGCGCTGTGAGAGAGAAAGCGCGATCCTTTTGTATATGAAATTATTCTACGTCCATTAGCTCCCCACCTTCTCCATCCGGAGGCTCGTCAAAGGAGCGAATTCTTTTCTCTGCAGCAGCAACTCTTAAAGGAGGAAAAGACACGTAAGAGGATTTTTTGTTTGTTTGTGTCAGTCGGTGCTCTTCTTCAATCTTCAAATGGTCGTAATTGGTTCTTTCCCTTTTCACCTGTGCGCTCTAAAATAGGTTCTTTCTCTTGGGGATCAAGGAACAATGAAGCTTCTTCGCTATTACTTTCGGAGGAAGAGGGAAAAAAGAGCGTAGGGCAGGCAGAGGCCAGGGATGAGGTGGATTCTCTGTACCCCGTTCCCTTGACTTCATTTTCTAGTGGTAAGGGATCGCGAGAGCCATCGCGTTCCAACTACCGAACCTACCTAATCCAAGTGATGTTCAATTAGATAATTACAAGTTGGCACAGCGTTCGCCTGGAGTTCCTGATCTACTCTGACGACGGCTCCTCCACCTTGTTTACGTGATTACTTGAGTACCAATCAGTCTAATGCCGTCTGATTCCGTGTTGGAGATGTACATGTGCTTGAGAAGGTGTGAGACTTCGATGTAAGGAACGGTTCTTCTCGGTGCTGGGATAAGCCTTTGACAAGGCCCCGTGAAGCGTATCACTCGTCGATCTCACTCCTCTCGACGACAAGTCACCTCGTTTTCCGGATCCAATTTGAATTTGACAAATTTCGTCTTGAGTTTGAGAAGTCAGGGTAGGTTGGGGAACATCAAAAGCAGGGACTCAGGCTAATTTGTGGCCTCATCTGACTAAAAGGCGACTACAGTCCGTGTTGGGATCTCCATTACCGAATGTACTCCTGCAGATGCCAGAAGATAGATTACACTAGTATAATTGAGGGTAATGTGCGAGCTCATTCGCAACCTTGATAAGATATGTCACAATTATTAGTACATCTAGAAAACGCTGCAAATTCATTCACAGGGGTTGATAGTTCCTCGGCCAGCAGCATGTAGACTCATTTCAATCGATTCAGCGTCCAAAGTTTAATGGAAAATGATAACCCACACGCCATAGATCGCCGAAAATATTGAAAGCCATTTTTCAAAAAACACATTCGACCCCCCCCCCCCCCTCCAAATGTGGTCCGATCGGGCTGAAACGTTTTGTGGACCAACCAGAGCCCGTAAACGGGTCCCTGACCCGAATTTCAGATCTTTAGAAAATGTTCCACAATCAAACACAGCCAGGACGGCGTACGCTTAATTTGATCTGGACGCCTTGAAACGCCCAGAAAAATAAATTGTGAGCCAAATCGGAGATTGACTTTCTGCATGCAAACATAGGTTTATTACTCAAGAAATAACTGACCAAAAAGGTTGAGTGAACGTTACAAGATCCCACCCATCACCCTATTTCCACGTAAGCCCTTGCTATTCCTGGCCCTTTAAAAGCGATTCTCATCGTTTGCCCCAGTCTGTATTATGGAACACAATTTACACCATGTTTTTGAAAAATATGACCAATAAAAAAGAAAAGAAAAACAAACGGGGTGAGCTAAATGGAACCGTTTAAAAACAGATTATCTTTGGACAAAATTAGTTTGCTCTCTGTCCAATTAGGCTGATTTTAATAATATTCAATGCGAGTGAATTATTCCTCGCCTCCGTTAATTAGTATATAAAAAAAATAATAGTAACTAACCCTAACCAACATGTATAGCGCACAACCACTCAAGGGGTCTACCTGGAGATTGCCGCGTCGACGGTTGGGAACCGTGCACCCTCCATTAGGCATGATTTCCTTGGAAACCTTGTATGAAATTCAGACCTAATTCAATCCACATTGAAATATACTAAAATCAAAATATTAGGATCCAGGTAAATGGGGGGAGGGGGCATCGCGAGAATGAAAACAAATAGGTAGACGAGCAATAGGGAAAATGTTCTCCGGAGAGAGTTTGTAAGGCAAAATAAGGAAATTCCCGTATCGGTAAGAAATATTCCAGCGAATTTATCCTTTTTCTTGGGTTCTCCTGTGATCTGTAGGTCGACTTGGAGATGGGAAAGACATGTCGAGGGAAGCGAAGGATGAATAGTCCGGTTATCGAGAATTATGCGGCCCTGAAGAAACTCTCGAAGCTTCACAAACAATTTTTTCTCTCTTTTTTTTCTTTTCTTTCCCTACTTCCGTTCAATCAAACGGCCCAATATAAGTCAACTCTCCGTCTGCCGGACTCACGGAACTCTTATTTCTTTACCCTTTGTATTCACTCCCCTCCTCCATTGTTCCTTTCTTTAAACTGAGGCACCCACCACGACATGGCTCAGACGGTGCCTCGCAGAAAGGAGACTCGCTTTGAATACTTAGAACCCGACGCACTTATGTTGAGCGCCCGAGCGGATGTTCGGCTCTCGAAACTTCCTCGTTCCGTCGTTATACCAAGTATGAACACACCGCTCCGGTCGAACTCTTCTGCAGCGTTCTTGAGCTCTCGGGTCTCCAACGTCGATCATTGTGCCGCGTCGAGCCGAGCGCCCTCCGTCATCGTCAAGTGGATAGCCTTTTCATGTGAGCTGCATTCAATTGTACTCGATCATACCCAGGTGGGAGGTTTTCATTTTACCGCCGCTCAGTGACAAATGCGTGAGAGAGGCAGGTGAACCGGTGTCCGCATCTCAAACTCGCAGCATTCATCCAATGCATTTGGTTTACTACTAGCGAGTAAGCTTTGCTCGTTCGAGGCCATCCCCGATTCACTGTCGTCCCCAACAACGTGAAGAAAAAGTGTGCATAATGCAGGAGCGCCAGAGACATTATCCATTTACACAAACACAAACATTTACAAAAACGCTACAACTTCTTTCACAGGGGTTGGTTATTCCTCGGATCAGGAGCATGGAGACTCATTCCAATCGATTCAGCGTCCAAAATTGAGCGGAAAATGATACAGCACACGCCTAGGTTCCGAAAAATATCTAAAACACACATTCAAAATTGACCCATAACCTCTTCCGGTGGGCGGCAATCGTTCCGGGACCCATCTTTATTGGATTCAGCACCCAAAATTTGGTCGAAAATGGTACCCCATGCGCCTATATCGCCGAAAATCTCCATTTTTCGGAGAACACGTTTTGGCCCCTATCTCCTCCCTCCCACCCACCAAAATTTGTTCCGATCGGGCTGAAAAGTTCCGAGAACCAAAATGGGCCAAAAAGGGGTCTCTGACCCGAATTTCAGATTTTTAGAATATTTTCTACAACCAAAATCGGCGTGGACGCTGGGCGACGTACGGACAATTGCTTATTTTGATCTAGACACCTTGAAACGTCCAGAAAAATGTTTTGGGTCGAATCGGACAGATTGTATGAATACGAGTTTATATGAATGCGTCCATCACAGAAGAGCATCAGTTACATTTTCATAAAAATAACGTTAGGTCGCCAATATTGTTTTAGGGGTCGCCTGCATCTATTCTGAACTGAATAGACTAGGTCTACGAGCCAGGGCAGCACTTTTTCCTCAGTTCGGTATTCTCCTTCTGATTGATGTTCTTTATTTTACGCTTTTTTGTTGATTATACCTAAGAGCAATAGTTGATTTCAGAAAACAAACTACCCTGAACCACGATACAGAAATTTGGTTCATCATACAAGGGCATCAGGCCTAGTGTCGTTCCGATACATCCAATATTTACTAACATCGATACTTACGATACAATCATCACGTGTTGGAGGTTCGATATTTTACTGATATCGATACAAATATTAAGTATCGAAAGAATATACACGATTTCCTGGGAAAGTAAAAAAACTGGTGATGATCTTGGGGATATTATGGTGAGGAAATTTCGTTTTAATGCTGTTTAGGTAGGGGATATCTATGTAGCGTAGCAGGTTTACGACTGAAAAACAGGCGAATTAGGTAGCTACCTGTCGAATGATTAAAACGATATCGAATCAATATGATATGAAACCTCCCTATCTCACATGTTGTTATCAGCCTGTTGATTTTGATTGTGCATTGTTCTTACGTAGGTGGATTAGTTGTACGGTTTTAGCCAAATGCAAGCAGTGTTTCAAGGGTGTGAATTCTGATCGAATACCTATTTAAAAAAAAAAAAACCGAAAACGATTTGAAAGTATCGATGGATACTCTTGGGATCGAATACATTACCTTCGATATTATATCGATATCAGTTTTGACAATTGTCAATACTCAATCAATACCATCTATTGAATACTCGAGATTATGGAGAGTGCACTAATCAGTGCAAGCGAATCAATGTGCTCCCTACCTCAACCCATTGATGGAAATTCTATTGAAATTTTCAGTCTGAAAATGTCATAAAACTACGGTAGTTTTAGATTTTTTTTAATTTTATTTTTTAGAATGCAGTTTTTACCCAAAATTACAGCTGTAAGAACGATGTTCATCTGTGATGAATGTATTCATATAGATAAATTCATTAATTAAAGTACCAATCCCTCACACTGTACACCCTCACCCTGCCTCAGTTTGCAATTTATTCAAGCAGTTCCATCTCAATCATTCCCAAACTGCGGAAACGATTTTATACGTAGACAGACGATTTAGAACGTATGAAATCATCCCCCTCCCTCCATGACTGAAGAATCATTTACAACTTATTTTGAACTTGATGAAATTGAAATTCTTTGAAGTCACGTAGGTGCGCACAGGTATGAATACAATAAATCTTATAAATTGTGAAAAATATTCGGATTTCACTCTGCACAATTCTAACATGATTGTCATGCAAAACACTGAGACCAACAGGAGCCTAAACTACCTGTTCAGAACCAGTTCGCTTACAAAATCCTCAGCTTCGTATAGTTTTGAACACGCTGGGGTAATTCACGTCAGCTGCGACTTTTATCACTAGCTAAAAGTTCTACCCTCGAGGTGGTCCGGGAGCGGCCACTTATCTATCAATCCGGTTGAACCGTTGATTCAATTTCCGCAACAATGACACCTCACGGTCCCAAAACAGGATTTGACGAATTCTCATCTATATTAATATTGTTGAGATTATTCATGGAATAATACTTGTCTAACTTATTAGCATGTGGGCCCTTAATTTCCACCCAGTAACTTATTCAAATGTATGCTAATCCCGTTAGAACACAGAAAACAGTAGCTACATTTTCAAGCTTGTTCGCTCGTATCCGAGTTTGCCAGTTTTGAAGCATGAAAACGGTCGGGAACGGTTTCGTCTTTTCGTAAAATCAACGACAGTTTTCTTGTCCCAGTCAGAGTGGTGCGAAATGTAAAAAAAAAAAATATCTCGGACTCAAGTTGTTGCAAAGTTGATTCAATCTCTCAGCTCTGAATCTACAAAGTTTTCAACAGCAATATTGAATTCGCCACTTTATTCTATTAGTCCATGGGGTTGACCAAATGTCCACCAATGTGATGAAAGTTGATGAATCAGAATACAGAAACTAAGCATCGTATATGATGAGATGAATCGACCAACTGACCATTAGGAAAGCAGACAAAGTGTACAGGGTGGTTCAGGGGATGGTTTTCACTTGTTGACGTTGAAATTTCCCGTGACATTCCCGAGGAATTGATTAAATTTTGGTTAGCCTTCTTCTTAAAATTTCAATTCATGCTATAATAAAAAAAGTTCACTAATAATTGACATCTACGAGGCCCCACCTCTGCGTGGCCCTCGGTCATTTTGAAGCGCATGGAGGCCTCTGTAGACATCAGATGGCGCCATCGACAGTTTTACATTGAAACATATTCTAACTGCAGAATTTAAGAGAGAGATCACCACAAAAAATTTATTATTTTGGTTGATAATTCCTTGAATAATCAACCAATGTTTTTTGAAAAATCAAAGTCAATCCCTCCGATTCGGCTTAAAATTGTTCTGGACGTTTCAAGGTGTCTAGATCAAAATAAGCCGGTCCGTCCGCCGTACACTATCCACGCCGATTTAGGTTGTAGACAATATTCTAAAAATCGGAAATTTGGGTCAGGGGTCCGTTCTCGGCAAGCTGCATGCTCCATTTAAAATTTCAGTTCAGCAAAGCTCGGTACCACTTTAGGGATGAGAAGACTCGACGTTATTCTGAATCGAACGCGAACATACGCGCCTAAAATAGTCGTTGTGGGATTCCACAGGGGATGAACCGCAGTCTCGCGGGAGGTACGAGGCCTACAGTGGGACCGCGAACCCAGCCTCCTCGAAATCGACACGAAATCAAAGCGGTAATATAAACCTGGAATGACAAACAGCACCCTCGTGATATCAGGTTTCATCATGAATACACTGCCACCGGTGATAGAATGAACCCACTGACACAAAGAGAACCTTGGAGTCAAATTAGCACCAATAAAAGGCTATCAATATTGATGACGCAAGGAGTAAGTGGAATGAGAATGTAGAGGGAGAGCGTCAGGAGGACACTAAATGCATTATTCACATCCAACCTCCATCAAAACTTTTCGACCCAATCTCTGTTTTGTTTCTTTTTTATACGGGATTTGAAAACGGTAACTTCCTCCACCTCGAATCCATCATGTAAATGTATCGCTTGATGACCTTAACTCGCTTCAAAATTTCGAACAACTCTTGGAGCGGCCTGTTCGAGTTCCCTCGGTTGATCAGGCACCAGTAGGATGGAAATTTGTTACTTTTGGGATTCAAGTTATTAGTAGATACCACGATCTTGATGTTCGAAAATCAAGTTGACTCGTTATTAATTTCTCAGCTTAAGCAAATGTGAACATCAGACAACCACCTGCACCACATGTTAATAAGTTATCCGTTAAATGGAATCTACACCCTTGGAAATTACTGGATGAGTTAATGAGTTATCAATGAAGAATCCAGTTATTTTGAAGTGATCATTACAAATTGGTTAAAACTTTTTTTTCGCAAGCAATGTATTGATAGAATGCTTCCACCCACCTCCAACCACTCTGATCTGATT
This sequence comes from Cyrtorhinus lividipennis, assembly GCA_019603395.1. NCBI lineage: Eukaryota > Metazoa > Arthropoda > Insecta > Hemiptera > Miridae > Cyrtorhinus > Cyrtorhinus lividipennis. The sequence goes on along the minus strand of CM034002.1, from coordinate 2,694,971 downwards.
TGTGGAATTGTTTGTAAATCTTCAACCTCATTGCCTAACGATATTTATCGAATGAGATTGGTCATTATTCATTATTGTATAATATAATTATTATTGCGTTAATCTGACCTTTCCTCAAATCTAGCCTTTTGGCAGTTTATTGAAGAATTTTGTTGGTCGACGAATCTTTGTCCGATTCGGGTTTTGGGCTTATTAATCTATTATTACGCTGTTTTCAACGGTTACACGTCTGTTTTCTTAAATCTCCACTTCACATGCCAAAATAGCCTTCCTCTTTAAATTATCGCCAAATTTATCTCATTTGTCATAAGATTTATTATTTTACGTACAATATAGACTGACCATTCGCTTAGCTTGCTGTTCAAAAAGGGACAAACACGCACAACTTGCGACTTCATCTCTTTATCAACAGGTGATAACCACCCCCTGAGCCACCTTGCTCGGCTTCACCTAGCCCATATCTGTCTTTTGGTTCATCATACTATAAATTTGATGTATGAGGTTGATCGATCCGATTCGCCCCAATGTGTAAAAAGTGTTTAAATGAATTAGTCGTCATTTTCCAACGTATTTTGGACTCCAAATCGGTCGGGACAGATTTTCGTCCGATTGCCGCAAGCGGAGGCAGTACGGGTGAAATGAGTTTTCAAATTTATTTCATGGTAAACATTAGTTAGATAGATACTTTATTTTAAAAGGATGTTTGTTCACTTTTTCTTAGAATTGTTACTGATAACTTTAGAAATGCACTTTCCCTCACGAGCCAGAACTAAATAGAATAATAAGCCGTTATGATATATTTTTCAGTCTTTTGAGTCGAAGTGTTTGAAGCGAATAAAAGGGCGTACGTTATCTAATTAGCAATAATTTTCACTTTTTCAACGTTGGCTTATGGGTTACGTATATTACATTTGAAAAGACCACTATGGCGTATGTTTCTGCATCATCACGATACAGAATACTTATTTATAATATTTGAATCATGATTATCCCTTACAATAATGTTTGGTTTATTATAGCTCAGTGCTTATTCGCGAATTTTGTACCGGTTCAAGAAGGCTAAGGTACCGAGGTTGGCAAGTAACCTGAGTAACCGTTCGTTGTGCGCGGACTGCAGCAAGTAGTATTGAATAGCTCTCGTGAATAAAAATTACCATTCACTTCTGCGACGTTCTCCCCTGAATATTCACGGAGAATTGTGTTATTTCTCCAAAGTGGCGGCCTTTTCGTTTACCCATCCAATGATCCATCTCTCTTCATTAAAAAACCAATTTCTTCTAGTGTTTAGCCACAACAGGAAGGTGTTTGTCGAGAGTACTAACCGGAAGAGGAATGGAACGCTGGTTGGGTGGTGTTTGAGGCTCTGTGCCCTTGGATCTTTGTCTCCTAAAAAGTGGATGTCCTGAAAATTTGATGCAACCGCGAAAAAGAGGAAAATTCGAGGGAAAAGGAAGGGGACATTTTTCTATTTGTGTGGTCTCGCTCCTGAGCTCAATAATTCCATGTGGATGACGTCCTCCTCAACTGAATGCCAGATCATTAGCTGAGAGCTCTTCATTCTCTCACAACCCTTAGAGGCCCGAGGGAAACGATATTTTGTATGCGATCTTCCTCCGCGCGTGTGCCTATTACCATATGCGAGTAGCTCATGTTTTCATTACACGGCCAAACATGAATTATATCTTGCAGCTGTTGCTGGTATAGGTACGGGAAATATCTTGAAAGCGAGTCACAAAATAATATTGTTGCCCCAAGTAAGACCTTTAAGGCTCCAGGAACACTTAGTAGCACTCCATCGAGAAACGTTGGAAAATGGTAATGATTCGATTTTTTCCAATATGTAGCACGATAATTCACGGGGAAGATCTGCTCTGTCTGCACTTTTAGCTTTGTGTGCGTCTGGAGGACTAGCATTTTGGCTTGATTTGCTCGTTTGTTGAGCTTTGGATGAAGTACTTCGCGACTGAAGTAACCCGCATTAGGTTACAGCCACCTTGAGGAACGGTCCCTTATAGGGAATTGCTCTTGGGGGTGGTTTCCACCGGTTTGAGTCATACATGTAGGACGAACGTTATGGTGGGTTTGTCTTACTTTTCCAGCCATCTGTGCCGGGTAGGTGCCTGGTTGCTGCAAACATGTTCAGATGAGACCCTGAGATGAATATTTAGTTCATTCCACTGACGTAGGTTGGCAAATGTGGCGCAAATTTCAGTATAGTTTTGGTCGTAGTTTAACAAAAAAGGCCCGTCATGTTTCCTCAAGTTTTGTTATGTGTCCTCAATCGAATGTTAAGAATACATCGCGGAATCACATCCGTCAAATTGATCAGAGCGAGGGTAGAAGCGCAGACGCGCAGCCTAAGACGTGCCTTCGCGTACATGTTAATGGCCGGCTAGGTGGTCAAGCTCGAGTTGACTTTTTGTGCCTTTGGATGAGTGGAAGGCTGTTGTACGTAGTTTGTTATATGAAGGGCCTCAATGTTTCCTCCTAAGGCGCCCCTGGGGTGATAAAAACGGAAGACTCCGAGCAGGAAAAAGGAAAAGACGAATTGGTTATAGCGTGGGGAGGGTCACGCACTAATGGAAACGAAGGTGAGAGAAGAGAAGGAAAAATCGCTAGCAACGAGAATGGGGAAGTGTTCAAGGGTGAGGGGTTGGGAATGAAATAAGATGTTGGCGCTGGATATGGTAGATGAAGTAGGTAGGCGCAAGTCGTTCATCTCGACTAGTTAACAGCGACTGGTGGATTGTGCAGCCCCCCCCCCCCTATATGGCTCCTCCAACGCTCTCACTTGGGTCATATCAATATTTATAACAATACTCCCTCCTCCTCCACTATGCCACCCCCCACCATAAACTTCTCTTTCTCTTCCTCACCTGATGAACGACTTGCAAAGTTCTCTCGCTTCCTTGAGTGGGAAAAAATTGAGTTTCCACGTTCCATCCACTTGTGTGGGGAACTCATAGAATCTTTCCCCAGTTTCTTTATTCATTCAAGTACCTCAATGTACTGAGCAGTGAGAATAAAATGAATGAATTACCTACTAACCTGGTCGCAAACTGGGTGATTTTGAGCGTGCTTTTGTGGATAACATCAATGAATAGGCAGACTTTTTTTCCCTCTCAGACTCATCATACTCTCACTCTCAACGAATCTCTTTCCGCACCTCTCCTTCCAAGTACTACAATAATGACTAAGAATATACAACAAATTTGGTTATGTAATTAATAAAACGAGAATATAAGGAAAGTTGTCAACAAACAAAATATTTTGCAACTCAGGTTTACTTTTATTTTGCTTAGGAACAAGATTTCTCTCCCTCTAATTAGCGGTTGTGATTAGTATGTCCCATAATCTACGTCAGCGTTTATGTTTGACACCTGCTGAGTTGTTTTGGGAGTTCATGCCCATATCAAGGAGGTCTGCCCCCCCCCCTACCCCTCTCCTCTCAGGAGGGTGGCTCATCCCTCTAAAAATTTGAAACGAGTCGAGTTTTACTTGGCGTTGGGCCCGTCACTTCTTGTGCTCTACCTGTCTCTACCTTTTCGCGAACCGGCGCTGTTATTATCCGCAAGTTTATTCCGACTCGGATGTTGTTCGCCATAAACGTCGTTTTCGAGACACGAAAGTGCGGGTATGGTAACGTCATCAGAAAACCCCGCGATGAGGGTAGGAAGGGTAGGACGAGGTGCAGGGCCAAAGGACGGGGGAGGGGGTGCATCGTTAGCGACGCCTTTGGCTATTACTCGACCAAAGGGACGAAACCCTGCGTGGTGGATAAGGGGGAGGGGGAGGGGGGTTCGGGGACAGGACAGGAGACGTCCGCTATGATTGTCACCCCTCTTCTACAGACAACCTCAACGGCTGGAACGCGAGCCTGGGGATATTCCTTCGTCCCTGTCGTTACCGCCAACGGCCCGAAAACAACCTGTCACCTGTTCAACGTAGTTTTAATGAACCTTCCCACAGGGCGACCGACAATTATAATTACTCCCGTCCCACCGTATTTCGTCGGATTGAACGAAAATCGCCTTTTACGCCCACGGAATGTCCGTGCCAGTGCGTCCGCAATCGACTCCGACGAGGCCAGACGACGCCATAGGTGACAATCCCACAGTGACATCACAATATAGGAAGAAAACTGCCCCTGCATAATTCATACAAGTTTGGTCGCGTGTGCTCGTCCCCCTGACTTGTTCGTTCAGCGCCGTTTTCTCAAAGGTCAATCAATCATTCTTCAATTACATCTTAAATCATCATTCATTGTCGATCCAGGTAGCTTGAACCTATGTTGATTGTTGATCAAAAACGCTCGCGTAGTCATAGAGATTCCAGTTTCAAATATCCCAATTATTCTTTAGAAATGTTACAGCCAGACTTTCTTGATGATGTGATCAAGATGATGTGATGTGATTTAGTGACGATTCTGATGACTTTTTACGGTCTTCTGCGAACGAGCTTGCGGCGTGCACCTCAATAAACTGCATGCTGTCCATCACTCCTATTTACTCCCTTATCTTTGGAAACAATTCATCCTGATCGATTCAGTGTCTAAGATCTCGCACGGCATTCTTATTGTTCTCGACTTCAATGTGTCACGACGAGGATTCAATTCTCGAAATTACGTTGGGAAATGGAAGCAGTCGGCTTCCCTCGAACGTACCTTATGAGAAAGTCGTCGGAGGTTGGGAGATGAAATCAACAGGAGGGTTGGCGAAATTAGGGAAAAGGGGGTCTCACCTCGGTGCTGGAACTCGGAGCTTTGCTCGGCCGACGAGATTGAGACGTCCAGTCAGGCGAAGAAAAAGAAGAAGGGGCGCGGGGAATGAAATGAGTCGAGTGAATCACGTGACGAAGAAAACGATTGGGAGACGAGCTGGATGCCGTCGCTGTCTGCGAGCACCAGCAGGCCTTGATTGGCCGAAATGTCTACAAAACCCGGACACATGTCATACAACCAGAGTCGGAATCAATATAATCAAGTACAATTCATGGATTCATCCTTATTTCACGTCGTTACATTCTACAATACAGGGCGTCTACCCCTTGGTCCGTAAACAATGAACATTGGTAAATAATGTGTGAAATGGAGTAGAATTCCATCTTTCGAGATATCTGCAAAATACCTAGTTATAGAGTCATAATTTTTGATCGAGTTAAAGAATGTGAATCAGGCGTGTACGAGATTCAATTTAAAATCTTGGTCCCCAATTCCCCAAAAAACACCCCTTATTCCGAATAAACATTATCACCCATTATCTGCCTCATTTTGAACAATTAGGCTTCAAATTTGTTTGTGCAAACTAGAGCCTTGAAGGAAACATTGACTAAATTTTCTATTTCTAGGAAAACTCCTAGGTACGTGCTAAAAATGGAGTGGGCAACGGCAATCAAGAATGGGAATTAAGGCATCTTGATATACAAAATGTCTATGTAAGTTTTTTCTTAATTTTAGTGATTGATTTCACGCGTGAAAACATTGGCATGATCATGAAAAAAAAATCATGTCGAGATAATATAGGTGGGAGATTTACTGGGTTAAGGCATTCTAATCTATTTCAATATTATGGTGTCATCCAAATCTTTGGAACACCGTGAGGGAGACGCCCTGTGTCTTCCTCTCCAAGCATCTTTTGGTTGGTTTTTTTGCCAGTAGGTACTCGTAGAAAACATTCGGGGTGAAATGAATAGCTCGGTAGAAAAATTCCATCACCCTTTGATTATTTCTCCCGGAAAAGCGGATAATGTGATTATCCTTGGTAATATAGAGTGAGATGCGGGCCAACTTCATAATAGTACACTCGGGGTTGGAGTGGGGGTGTTGATGAATTCATGGTGATGAGTAAAAAAGTTTCATCTCACCTCTTTCCCGTGCTGTTAGCCTGACTCGAGGAAACCAGCTGGGCTTTTCTTCTGTGTTAAGTCTCATTTTCTCCTTAATCTGGAATTCTCTTTGAGGAAAAGGAAATATTGTCGCCGAGCGGGGAGAGGGGAAAAACTTCTTTTTTCGGAGATAGCGAAGGGGATGAGAAATTGAGGACAGAGCGAATTGTCGACTCAGGTGCGACAGCCTCGTTCAGTCATGGCCTTAATTGCTGAAGAATCCCTTCGAGAAATCATGGGCTCTTCGCCTGGACCCTCGGACAATCTTTCTTCAACCTCATTCGCCCTCCTGCCAGCTGCTTTGTTCTCCGAGGGTTCATCACGACTGGTGCGCTTGGCGCTTCCATGTTCGATGGCAAATTAATAGTCCTCACCACAATGACTGTTTTTTGTCTCCGCCAGATGCTCGGATCCGGAAGAATCGAGGTTTTTTTCATGGTGGGCTATGGCGAAAACTCCAATTTCCCAAGTTCTCGGGGAATGTCAATTGTCAAAATTATGGATTTTGGTGACTGACTACGTACGCGATGGGACAACAGAAACAGGACAAAATGATTTTTTTATTGCTATGATTTCTCCTAGCTGCTTCTCAATCATTGTTGTTCTATTGTTGTTATTGGATTTTTTTTCTTATTCCTAGAATAAGTAATTAACTTCTTTTTTTTTTGTATCCCAGAGGTGGATTTTTTTTTTATTTGCCCGAAAATTTGACAGTTAGCGTTTCAACGTGGTTAGATCGAAAACCGATGTGTCCGTCCGCGGTCCAGGCCGTTTCTAGTAGAACATTTTTGTAATGTTTGAAACTTTGGTCAGGGATCTCTTTCCGGCTTTAGTTGTCCCTTTAAACTTTTCAGCCCGACCGCAGCTAATTTGGTGAGGGTATTTGTGAAAAGTGTCCTGTGATACTCGATTTTCGAGATTTTAGGGGACTGAAAGCATGTGAGGTATCATTTTTAACTTACTTTGGAACGCTGAATCGTAAGAGATGAGCCTCGGGCCGAACACTACTCACCGGAGGTGAGTACGAGTCAAAATAGGTATTTTAAAAATGGGGATTCGTGATTTTCAGGGACTTAGGAGATTGAGGTAGACATAGAGATGGGGTGAAGTTTGAGATTCTTCTCTGTCTTCGTATTTGGTGAGGCTGCTTAGAGTCCGTTCTTTCCTTAAAAAATCCACGGGCTCATCCAGTCTGTTAGCTGAGCCTCACTCGGTTCGGCAATTAGGTTCATCCTCTCGTTCGCAGACTCCTTTTCTTTTTTGCGAGAGCAGCGAATTTCATGTTCAAAGAAAAAGACGAAGCTGTGCGGGGCCGAGGCCGTTCAAACAGCCCCCTACAAAGGGCCCCGACATCAATGGAGGCTCTCGAGGGACCCACTTGAAACCGCTATTAGAAATACCTAGTTGGGGACTTAGCAGGCGAGAAAACACCCGGGAAATTCCGCCTCGCTACCAGTGGCCACCTGGAGCTAAGGGCTCGAGGATTTCACACGGATTTTCCACGTGTATCCAAACCCAACCCAAAACCGTTGATAAGTAGGACGTTCCTGGGTTCTTCCTATAGACGATGCATGGATCCAAATAACGTGAAATTCCGACGCGATCATGTACAGGTGGGAGTAGGACTGTAAGCAAGGGGCATTTTTTTTTTTTTTTTTTTTTTTTTTCACCCTCAGATTGTCTCTCTATCAGTTCAATTTGAATATGATCGTTTGCCATACTCATGTGTAAACTATAATGGTTGAAACTATAACTGTGAGAGGTATTTAGAGATTGACGGAAACCTGAGCTGGGTATTGTCTGCTCCTCTTCTTGTGCAATGGTATGGATCAAGAGGGGGGTGGTTGGGTTGAATCTGGTGGCTGAAGGCCGAGCTACTAAGCCCATGGGCTTGAATGATACACATTTCATATATGGACGGTGTTTTATTTAATTATTTGTCACCGAATCCAGGTCGTCTTACATAAATTTAATGGTGACATTTGACTGTTCAACTTCACGTGCATTTGGTCTCATGGCCTCAGCAGAGAATTGCTATTGCACTTCAACTCAACTACCAACGTATCCGGTAGATGAACCAAAATTATGATAATCAAGAGTTTTTATTAAAAATAATTAAGCCGAAGTCATCCGATGAATGACAACTATCAGGCGTGAAGTGGTTTTCTGATAAAAATGTGGTTGAGACGTCCAATGTATACCGGATAGTGGAGGTAAGAGAATGGAAAGGAGAGAGGTTTGGATATTAGCCTCCCCGCCACTCCAGACTGTCTCCAGGATTGGCCGTTGTACAAAGGTACCCGTGATGGGAGCGGTTTCTGGGAGAGGGGTGGGAACGCTTTGTGTTCAAGTAATAGGTTTGGAGGGGTGCCTGCTCTATAGCATTGCTCTTCAGTCGGTGGCCAAGAAGTGTCAAAAACAACCGGTTCCTCTCTACTACTAAGACCTTTATCCTTCAAACTCCATTTCGCGGGGGTCCCCCAATTTTGAGGCCATTAACAAACCCGACTATTGTGACCACCTCCCTCCTCAATCCCAATTCAGCTTCAACCCCTCTCCTGTTTGGCTCATTCGACGAAAATCTCACTCCTGGAGACCGTTGCTGGCTCCGAAAGAAACCCTCTTCTACTTACAAGGTACTTGCAGGAGGTGGGGAAACAATTCCTAATTTCCGGCACGTTGTCGCACAATTGTTATACCAAATGAAAACGACTCTGTCTTCGCATCGTTTGGACATCTCTTGAGACACCATACATGACGGTCCTCCAAAAAGTGGTGTGCAATCCGTCTCTCCTCTGTCTACAAAGTTCAGGGAAAGTGCGGGTGGGTTTAGAAGAGTTTCTTGGAATGGTTTGCCCGGGGAAAAGGAGGAGGGGGTTCGACAGAGCAAGAACGCTTGTACTCAGCCTTGTTCGAAGAACGCGAGGGTTCGTACTAGGTTTTCCCATGAACTCCAAAACCGATGATGTGAAATAAGGTTCTGTTCAAGAAGTAAATTCATGTTACAATCCAAAAGCGTGGATCAGTGTATAAGTTCAGACAAGTTCCAAAAGCTTGGACCATTATTTTCGAGCTTGGGAATCAGAGACGTGAGGTGGGTTGGTTGGTGTGAGTCTCTCGCCTCTGATTGGTCCATTGTATCCCCCCCTCTTATGTAGAGTCTCTGGGTTGGCACGTGGAGGGGAGAAATATGCTTCTTCCCCCAAGGATCAGCAGGGTGTTTATGGACTGACAAGTGGTACATACCTTTAAAATTTTATATCAGAAGGCACTAAAAGCTTGTTGTATAAGCTGTTTTTTTTAATTCCCAATCCAACCCTTGTTTTCAAAAGTTCCACCTTGCTATTTAGGAACTCACATTTGTAGGAGTTGGTTTTAAATTATCAATAGTCATTTTGCAATTGATATAATTCTCTACAAACACAAACGGTTTGTAGAAAGTGTATCAGTGCCTCGTGCTATTCATCACTAAGCTGTTAATGCATTACGTTTGGATACATCAATGTGCCCCATTGTGCACCGCGTATAATATATGGTGCCCGCCCGTTATTACACACAAGGAGCTCAGTTGCGGAAGGCCTCGAAGCTCTGATTCCGAATACGTGGTACCCAGAGCGCGAATGATATTATTTTGAATGGAAATTGAATCAAAAGTGTGTTTTAGCCGTATGTATTCAGAGGAAGGGTTTGATGCCAAGTCCGAGTTTAGACTTTATTGCTATCGCTACAGTCGACCGCAAGAGTAGCGTGATTTTCATTGTTCCTTACAGAACTCACTCCGGCTTTTCAACGTCTACATAGGCACTAGGTTTATAGAAAATGAATTGGAGCTGAAACAAAATCCTACAAAATGTAGAAGAAATATACAATACCGGAGCGTATCACTGACTTCGCAGCGGTTGGTTATTCTTCGGACCAGGAGTATGGAGACTCATTCCAATCAATTGAGCGACCAAAATTTAGTGGAAAACACACGCCTAAATCGCCAAAAATATCGAACATGGCGAAAATGAGGAAAACAGTGGGTGTGGCGTGTCCCGGACCCATTCTAATCGATTCAGCGTTCAAATTGTAGTGGAAAATGATACTCCCACACGCCTAGGTACCAGAAATCTCGAAAACACATTCGAAATACGTAGATGCATACCCATTATGGTTGGTTATTCCTTGAATAATCAACCTATGTTTTCATGATAATGGTCAACCTCTCCGATTCGGCTCAAATTTTTTTTCTGGACGTTTCATGATGTCTGGATCAAAAAAGATCGATGTCCGTCCGCCGTACGCCGTCCATCGTCCGCGCCGTTTTTGGTAGTAGAAAATTTTCTAAAAATCTGAAATTTGGGTCAGGGGTCTGTTCCCAACCGAGACGGGTCCTCGAAACTTTTCAGCCCGATCGGACCAAATTTGGGCGGGGTAGGGATCAAAATGTGTTTTTTGAAAAATTGATTTTCGAGATTTTGGGCGATCTAGGCGAGTAGGGTGTCATTTTCCACTGCAGTTTGGACGCTGAATCCAATGAAACGGGTCCCAGAACGATTGGCACCCACCGGAAGAAGTTATGGGTCAAAATGGGTATGTATCCACCCATTTTGTGTGTGTCAGGATTTCTGGTGCCTAGGCGTGTGGGGTATCATATTCCTTTAAATTTTGGACCCTGAATTGATTGGAATGGGTCTGGGACCCGCCACACCCACTGTTTCCCCCATTCGAGGAATAACCAACCCGTGTGTAAGAATTTGCAGATTTTTACCCACAACCTCTTCCAGTAGGCGCCAATCGTTCCGGAACCCGTCTCAAACAATTGCGTCCATAATTGAGTCGAAAATGATATTTTAAAGTCCTAGATCGCCGAAAACCTCGAATATTCATTTTTTTAAATGACACGTTTTGACCCCTATCATCTGAATTATATATGTGACTTGCTCCTTCACAGTACGTGGATATATTTCCTATAAGGAACCTCTTCTTTTGATTTTTTTTTCTTTTGTACGAAACATTCTTTGAATTTACCTAAACTATATTTCACCCGGCAAGTAACTAGTAAACTAGACTGAACACCGATAGGAGCCCCGAGTGCCTGCAAGAGGACTCCTGTGGAAAGGTGCGTGCAAAACTTGAACCCGATCGCGTTACCCTCGTGATTGAACTTCCAACGGGCGGTTTTCGAGGTAAACCTTCTTGCACTTGACCGATGATATATTATGCCCGAAATTTCTGTAGGACCACCGCTTTTACGATGATACTGCGCTGTATTTACCTTTGTTGTGGGTTGCTGCGTGGGTGGTTACCGCTATAATATTCAAAATCACAGTTTCACTATCGATGGATTATCCGAGAAATCGCCGTTGTGACCACTCACCTGTTCAAAGAATCCGCTTTTGTCTCAGTGGACTGTTTAACTGAGGAGAAGCATATCACCTAAACCTTTTGACGGACTGCGTTTGCGATTGAAACACAACTCGATTCCGTCTCTCGTACATTCGAACTCCCTTGTTCAGCAAAATCGTTTTGGACAACAGCGGAGGGTGGTAAAAACCTTAATGGACTTGATGGTTTCCACGGCAATTTGAGCAGCGAAAAGTTTTAAAACGTTCAACATTAAGGTGCATTATTAACCGAGCCGCTAAAGAAGTGGAGGAGAAAAGTCTATTGTTTAGAACATGATGGGAGTCTGCTATCTCAATTCTGAAATATTATTCAAAAGGATTCACTTTCCTTGTGCGCAATATGTGGCACTGGATTGTCTCTTTCCTCCAGTCGATTTTTTTATTAAGAAGAGTTTTGTTCGAGAACATCACTCTAGTACTTACTTAGTCAATATTGATTGGGAACGGGAAGCCGTTCGAAACACATATTTCTTCTACATCAGCGAACCGACAATGCCAGCGACACTTAAATCAAATAACCACTTAAAAGTTCCATATGTGTATTTTAGGTAGCTGATTTCGTGTTTAGTTGAAGCTCGAGAAAGAAGGCGTTGCTAAGTGGCGGCCTCCATTTCAGAATAATTACTTTCAGTTGACTCAATCACTTCTCTTCGATTCAACGTTACGATATTCAAGGAAAATGTCGGTAGTTTCCTTGGCCGCATTCGACTCATCATTGAATCTTGAGTGTGTACTGCTATCATGATTGTGGTCAGTTATTCGGTATCAAAATCATGGAGAATTGGCATGCTCGAGGAAACTGGTTTATTTACCTGGTACACTCGGGTGAAACTCCAGATTGTCGAAAGCTTGGGAAAATACGGATAAAGAATGGGACTGGTTACCCCAAAAGTCCGTATAAACTTCAATTTGAAATCGTTTATACAGCCCATCTTCAGTAACGGTTCCACGGCGCGATGTGGCCATATTTAGCAAAAGTCCTCTTTATACAAAAACAAAAAACAAAAAAAAACCCTCCGGGAAATACCCTGTTTCTCTTTTCCATTTTACGCCAAGCATTTCATCCCTCCAGCCTGGGACCCCACTTTACTCGGCACATCACAAACGGGGAAAGGGGCTTTAAAAAGAATGAGCTCCGGCTAGGAATTTCGCGAGATATATTTCACCTCACCGTGGGCCCCCTCCCCCCTGTTTTCCTGTTTGGAATCTGCTGTAGTCCGTCTCAGTCAAAGAAACCAATGATTTATCGACACGTGACGTAACATTTCATAAAAAAGGCAGAACTGACACGTCATATAGCCGTCCTAACCGAATATGTTGGACGGAATTCACCTAGTAATCAATTCAATAGAAGAAATAATCGAAAAAAAAACTAATAATTCAACTGGTACTGTCATACGCGGTGGGCATCCAAGGATCATATTCATGCTTGTAATATTCTGAATAGAACAAGTCACTAATTGCAACGTCCAAAATCAAATTAGTTAGCGGTTGGGGCTCAACTCTGCTGAATTTAACACCGGCTGAAATTGCCCGCGGGAAGCCGTTGGACCCATATTGAACTGAAGGCTTTTATATAACTGACGACACTGTAGGCCGCAAATCGTCTGTTCCCATCTTGAACCAGTTCACAATGTACCTACACATAAAATTACTAAACATGAGCCTGATATCTACGTTACATTGTGTCAATGTAAGAACAAAATTTAGTAAATAGTAAATCAGTTGGTAAATATGGGTTTTTCACAATTGAAGATAGTAAAATGACATTTGAATTGATGACCAACTTTACCATACGTGCATAACCTCTGAAAAATGCTTTGTATGAAACTCTTCGAATTGTGTACCGATTAGAGCTTTTTAACTAGTTTATTGAGAATTGTTTCCTCCTTCATTAGACGTTTATTAGTTAGATTCGATATCAATTGGCAAACTTGCGGAATTTTGATTATTTGTAATTAATTTTGTTAACTATCTGAACTATCAGTTTGTTATCATTATGTTAAAAAAAAAAAAAAAAAAAAAAAAAAAAAGCACGAACGTGCAAGCTGATCAGGCTGAAGCGCCATCAATCCCCGTAAGTAGTTTTTAAAAGTATGCTGCTGAAGAGATGAATGAACAACTCAACCATCGCATTGTTCTGCTGGAACTTTCCTCATTTCTGAGGAACGCCTTAATTTCAATTCCGTGTACCGCCCGGGGTCGTGGTTCTCTCGTCAGCCATACATGGAAATATTTCATTCAGTTCCTGTTCCCACCTTGTTTTGTAAAACGGCACCTCTTAAAGCTCTGATAACGTTGGAGAAAAGGGAAAACGCCGAGTCTGATACGAGTAACATTTTTGGCCCGAAAGCGAGAGGTTGGCAGGTTCTCCATTCATACATTATAATGACTTGCTTTAGATCCGTTCGAGTGAGTGAAGCGCGGAATCCTACAGCGCTTTATTAAATTCCAGGATTAATGGGGACGTGCAGAGTGAGACGGACAGTTTGAACTGGGGAAGACAATTATAATTTCGAATGTTCCGAAATGGAACGAGTTTCTTGACAGTGACTATTTCGCCATTATCAATTCGCTCCTGTGCTTCTAACATTCGCCATTCTATTATTGGTTGATTATTCTCCTAATGACTATGTTTTCACGCCTGAAGTGAATCACTCCAAATCGCCATAAACATTTGGCGTATTGTGTTGATATTAAGATATCCAGAATCAGGAATAAAAATGTCCGCACGCCAAACGCAGTCCACGCCGTTTTTGGCAGAAGCAATTTTGGTTGGAATCTGACATTTTGGTCACGAAGGTACTCATTTCCGGTTCTGATTGGTCATTCCCTGAATAATCTCTAAATGTCTCCGATTCACCCCAACTTTGGTTGGTTATTCCTTGAATAATCAACCTATGTTTTCATGATGATGGTCAACCTCTCCGATTTGGCTCAAAATTTTTTTCTGGACGTTTCATGATGTCCTGATCAAAAAAGGTCAATGTCCGTCTGCCGTCCGCCGTACGCCGTCCATCGTCTGCGCCGTTTTTGGTAGTAGAAAATTTTCTAAAAATCTGAAATTTGGGTCAGGGGTCTGTTCCCAGCCGAAATGGGTCCTCGAAACTTTTCAGCCCGATCGGACCAAATTTGGAGGGGGTAGGGGTCAAAATGTGTTTTTTGAAAAAATGGATTTTCGAGATTTTTGGTGATTTAGGCGTGTGGGGTATAGTTTTCCACTAAAGTTTGGATGCTGAATCCAATAAAATGGCTCCAGAACAATTGGCACCCACTGGAAGAAGTTATGGGTCAAATTGGGTATTTATTACCCAATTTGATTATGTTTTTTTGGGATTTCTGCTACCTAGGCGTGTGGGGTATAGTTTTCCACTAAATTTTGGACGCTGAATTCAATGATGTGTGTCCCAGAACGATTGGCACCCACCGGAAGAAGTTATGGGTCAAAATGGGTATGTATCCACCCATTTTGTATGTGTCAGGATTTCTGGTGCCTAGGCGTGTGGGGTATCATATTCCACTAAATTTTGGACCCTGAATCGATTGGAATGGGTCTGGGACCCACCACACCCACTGTTTCCCCCATTCGAGGAATAACCAACCCGTGTGTAAGAATTTGCAGATTTTTTTATGGCGTTTCAGGGTGTCTATATCAAAATAAGAAAACGTCCGTACGCCGTTTTGGTAAAGACATTTTTATGAAAATTTGAAATTTTGGTCAGAGGCCCGTTTCCTGCTCTAGTTGGTTCTCAAAACTTGTCAGCCCAATCGGATCAATATTCGGAGGGGAGAGGGGGGAGGGCTAAAATGTTCATTCGAAATACGGATTTTCAACATTATCGGCGATCTAGGCGTGCGGGATATCATTTTCCACTAAATTTTGGAATGAGTCTCCATGCTCTAGCGTTATTTGCAGCGTTTTGTGTCCCCAACCTTTCGAAACGGCGGCAGGGCGAGGGTGCAAAAGGGTATCTCAGAATCGGGATTTCTAGCTTTTTGAGGTCATTGACGCGTGGGGTATCATTCATCTATAAATTTTGAACGCTAAATCGATTGAGATTGATTTTGAACCAGTTACCGCAGATGGCAAATCGCTGTGGGGCTTGTGCCTGAGGCCTTGTTTCCAAAAATGATGCATAGTGAACAAGTCGTAGAGGAGGTTAAAGTTTTGTGTACATGCGATGGCAAATAAACTTGTATTGATAGCTATGAAAACAAGTGCGTCTTGTCAAGGGGATTGTGCAGTCGTTCAGCGAGAAGCTTCAACTTCACACTAAGCCCTAGGGGAAGCTCGGAACTCAACCAATACACCTAACAGCGCAGTTTGGATGAGGGCATGAAGAGATTTGACTTTTTGAAGGAGTGTAAAACGAGCTTTAGGCATTAAGATTGAATTTCGCTGGAGATTCCCAATAAAAGACGAAAGAACCTTCTCGTTTTACCTCTTTTTTTTTAACTGAAGGCGGAGGAATTTCGAGTCGTTGACTCAAGGAGACTCTTCACCTTCTCATGCTTCGTTTACCTCTCCATCAATATGATGCCATTACACGAATTCCCGCCTATATTGCTCAGGTTTCCCTGGAACAGTCATCACCCCTAAGGAAATTTCATCTGAGACGTTATTAAAAATTCGGGGGCCACGGTGTGATTTCAGATGAAAATGTTAACAACTGTGTGTCAATAAGTGGGATTCTCACGGTAAATAGGACGACCCCATATAGTCCGTTCTTTTTGGTTGGTTATTCCTTGAATAATCAACCTGTTTTCATGCAAAAGGTCAACCTCTCCGATTCAGCCCAAATTTTTTTTTTCTGGACGTTTCAAGGTGTCTAGATCAAACAAGTCAAATGTCCGTTGGAGATTTCCGGTACCTAGGCGTGTGGGGTATAATTTTCCACTGAAGTTTGGACCCTGAATCGATTGGAACGGGTCCGGGAACCACCACACCCAATGTTTCCCCCATTTTTCCCATGTTGAGGAAATGGGTCGCCATGCGCCTGGTCCGAGGAATAACCTCGCTCGAATGAGGTGAGTCTTTTGATGTCCTTGATTTCTTACCACTGAACTGCATTGAAAGAACATCCGATAACCAGCCTCTTGAAGGGTTTCCTAGGTGAAATAACGAACTTAGTCCAACAAGTTTGAACCGCGTTTCACTTCGGCGCCTGTTTTCATACCGCCCAGCTTCAAGTTTCAGGGGGGTAATCAAATATAATGTAATATCACGCTTAATCGTGTTCTTATTACCGGAGTAATTATATCATACTCCGAAAAGGGACTTACGAAATTCTTGCTTGAAGGGATGGTAGTATACTAATACTTAGTGTGATATTAATACCCTGCATGAATAATGAAACTACGACGCATTCCGTGTTCCATCATCCGCTTCCGCTGCCAGTGTACGAAGCGAAACTGAATTTATTGATTCGAAACACCTCCCATGCCTCATGCGTAACCTACACTTTCTAACTAATTACTACGCAATTTACCCGCATTTAACCTCACTTTCCATTATTTTCAACCAGTTTTGGGAATTCTGTCTACATTCATTAACATAGAAAAATAGGGAAAATATCTCCCTCAGGCCGATGTAAAACGAGGATTAAAGATATTGTGAAAAATTACAATTACAATATGATGTTCTACCTGTAGACCAATCAGTTTTGGCAAGATCCAACGTGTTTAACTTGACTTTGTCCAATGGTTTTTTAATAGAAAAATCATTAATTATTAAACATTGTCTCTCTGCATCGATCAGGACCTCACTTATGAATTCGCCATTTTCTGTGCTTGGTTGCTAGCACATAAATTTTATGTGTACGAGAAGGGTGCGATTGCGTAAATAACCCCACAAGTCACACTTTTGCTTTTCTCATTTCTAACCTCAATGATATAGTAATACGTAAGTATACTTGAACGAATCAAATTGAACGCACGTAATATTGATGAATGTCACCAGTGGTCGCACATGTAGTTTTATAATCTGAAGCATTCCGTGATTCACCGCTTTCTGCATCCGGCCGAGGTCTCCATCCGGTTTCTGATACGTCATGGCCAAGTTTTAATTACCGGAACTGCTAATTAAAAAGGGGCTTTCGCTGATTATAAGAGCTTTGTGCAAGAACAATGCAGAAAGAATTGAGAAACGTTCATAATTAAACTTGAACTGAGGGAGGATATTAACATTGTCCGCACTTTTCCGTTTATTAAAATATTCAAGAGGAGGTTTATTATCAGTCAGTCGAAATTTGTAATGCATGAAAAACGGTTTTGCATTGTTTATTGGGGTGCTCATGACGGGTATGTTTACCTACTTCGCCATTTAAGAAGCGGTTGATCTCTGAGCTCTTAAACCCGTGGAGTACGGCAAACGGAATAATGGTGAGATCGTTTGCAAGATACCGGAAAGAGTACGTGGAGTGAATCATTTTTAGTATCAGGAATGCATCGTGAAAATATGAACCGCGTTAGAA
This sequence comes from Cyrtorhinus lividipennis, assembly GCA_019603395.1. Taxonomy (NCBI): domain Eukaryota; kingdom Metazoa; phylum Arthropoda; class Insecta; order Hemiptera; family Miridae; genus Cyrtorhinus; species Cyrtorhinus lividipennis. The sequence continues at coordinate 2,677,225 of CM034002.1, read as the reverse complement.
AATTCAAAGTACAATATTTGAGATATACGGTGTATGATTCAGGGACTAAAACTTATAAAAGCTTAAATAGAAATAAAATTCAAACATTTCGAAAAACTATTAGTGTTATTACAAATATGAACATTTTTATGGACCACAAAATTGTTATGAGAAATCACTCAAATTCACTTATTCTTGCTGCAATTTATCTTTCCAAAAGGGATACTGGATCAGTCAAGATTCTCTCTCCAAGATTTTGAAATTAAAGCAGGTCTTCCAAAAAGGACTGGTAGTTCTTTCTATGGAAGGTTATATTTATGAAGTTTAAAAAACAAAAATTCTGAATGGTACGTAATTTTGAAGGATTTAGTTTTAGGTAACTCGATATTAGTAACAATTGTAGCCAGATAAGAGAAAATGAGTTAAAATTGACTTTAAAAGGTATGTATTAAATGTTGGGAAAACTCACTATAGTTTGATTTTTTGCAAGTTTGTCATACATATGGTATCTTGTGTGTTTCTAGTACAATTCTTATAAAATGTTAGTTTTACTCAATTTTTAGTTACATCCGTATTTTCACAAATATTCATGCATTTCATTTGAGATCATTGTTAATCGGACAAATTCATACTTATTGTACTTTCAACACGGTTTTGAGTGGTCGTTGGGATCCCCGGGGAATGTGTTAATTATCTGTTTGAGTTCAGTCTCTTACCGTTTCAAAGGCGATCTGCTCACGAAATGAAGCATAAACTTATCTGTTTCCCGTGACATTGATTATCCACTACGCCAAGATTGAAGACGTCTTGAAGGATTGGGATGGCAGGTGTCTGCTCTTTGTAGAATAAACAAAAGTGGCTGGGATTAGATGAAAAAGGGCGGGTTGAGCGGGTAAGTGCTAGTCGACCAAGATTAGCTTGCCAGGGTCTTGTTTCCTCCCTATTGTATCACAACAATGCTTTAATTGCCCACTGTCGGACCTGCTAGCGCTGCCTGCCCTATTTCATCACTTCCCGAACCCCGGTCTCTCCTCTGCTCTATCTCACCCTCGCCCCAACCCTCACACCCCTCACTATTTGACCCCTCGTCCATTTGCGTGACGGCTCGACTGCGGCCCTAGTTTGCACTGTTGCGTAAATCTTCAATGTGATACCGTCCGTCGACCAATCACTCCATCTGCAAAGTGTACTCGCATTGTACCTCTCTCGTGTCCACATCCGCACAATGAGTGATATAATCAAACCATTACGGCAATCACGAACAAAGCTATGGACAGGAGAAGCGGGCGAGAGATAATGCAATGATATACGAAGTGCAAATACGTATTTGAGACCTGTTCCAAATCCAAAGGACTTGTCACCTCGACTAAAGCCTTCCTCCCTCAGACCGACCTAAGCCAAGGGGACGTTCCTATTCATAAGTCATCTCCCGATGTGTATCTTGTTTGCCACATGTTTTGATCGAGTTTTCATAAAACAGGAGGAAAATCGTGATTTCCCTTTTTTCAATACATATTTATACATATAACCCTCCTTTGTTGAATGAAAAGTATTTATTATTCTCCCATACTCAAAATACGTATCATCTTTGATTGAGCTGTTCTAATGTATTCAATTTGGTTTATTATTTTACTGGAATAAAAAATTTATCATATTTCAATCAAATAATTTCCCCAACGAGGGTAGGTTCATTATTCAAAATGTCCAGTCGCCGTCCACAGGGAAAAAACCTTTGATTATGCTCGGGAAAACTTGACATATCTTCCACATACTCAAGTGGAGCCCAAGTTGGACCTAAACAACACATACGGTTGCCCACATCAATAGCGTGGAAGTTCATCGATGATTATTGACTACTTGCTGCTTAGGTGGGGAGAAATAACACTGCGAGAAAAAATCCA